>CM076847.1:122509381-122877297 GCA_039519185.1 Astragalus membranaceus | reverse complement strand
TAACAATAAATTAAATAAGAACATTATAAAATTGAAATTGGCTACCCATAGATACTAAGAAGAAAGGAATTCAATAAATGAATTGGTAGTAACCGAACTAAAAGAATTTAATAAATATTTTGGGTTCAGAAAGATAAGGAGAAGAAGTATAAAAATAAATTATTTTTTAAAAGATTCAGAAAAATATGGTCCCAAAACTATAAAGAGAAGAAGTATAAAAATAACTTTATTTTTTAAAGGAATCACTAAAAGGGCGAGTTGCACGGGTTTGTGTCACGAAATTAATTTGTTTCACCAAAACTGATGTGAATCCACACATGCATCACTAAGTTTAGGATCTAGTAAATTACAAATCTCTAAGAATCTCTATGTCATGAAGATCAATAATAACACGTACAATTTCAAGATTAGATGATGACACTTACTTGAAGAACACAAAAGTGAAGAAAGAATCAAATGTGGAAAGAATAGAGATGAAATGGGGAATGATGTCTGCCACTTCTTGCGTGGGAAGAAGATGAAGACCACATGCCGCTTTGAGCTTCTCCAAGCCTCAAAGGTAGGTGCTCAAGGTTCCATTCCAAGAACCAATGGAGAGAAAACTCTATGCTCTCAAAAATCAATTTTTATATCATCAAAGTCTTCCAATTACAAGGAGTGGAATAGTATTTATATGTTGGGTCTAATGGATCCTAAGCCCAACATACAATCCACTTAGAGATAGGAAAACAAGGCCCATGGCCACATCAAAGTAACTAAAGACCTTAACCCTATTGCCAACAAGGCTCAAATCAAAACCACCTTACACTAGAAATTAAATCTTACATTTATTGAAAACTATTACAAGGAAATAGAAAACCCAAGAGTTTGGGATGTCTAGGAATTTCCCAAAGTAACCTTGGTAATTACAAGTCTTGATATTTGTGACTTTCATCCAAGCTCTCATGAGTAGGCTAGCCATGCATGTGGGCTACGTCATACTCCCCCTCTTGAATTTCACCTGTCCTCAAGTGAACTCCCCTTCTTGAAAACCTACATCAAGCATGGATAAAATCACTTATTTTGAAAATAAAAGACAACTAAACTAATGCATTAACTTCTTAGGCTCCACCGGGATCAAAAGGAAAGTGAGTGACCCCAAATAATAGTCTAGTCATGCAAAATCCAAACACATGTTTAAGCAAAACTCAAAGCAAGGCAAGCTTCCAAGGAATTGAAACATACCCAGTAGAAGGAATGAAGAGTATAGGGAGAATATAATACCTTTGTAATTTTTCAACATTAATAAGTGTCTCCATTACCTTTACGTTTCCCTTTTGAGGCTCACTCTCGAAAGTGCCTTGAAGTTCCTTACTTTGTCCACACAAGAGTGGTTTTGTCAACAAATTCAAAGGTGTCCTAAACAAGAAATTAACAAAACTATGTGCAAGGAAATAGTTAGAGGTGAAAACCCTAGGTTCATATGATATATCTTGCAAAGGTTTCCTAAGGCACATACAACCCTTCCTCTTTGGATCCTTGTTAGGCACTACAATTAAACTCTTTGTTTTCTTTGGGTCATTTTCCTCAACCCTATTGCCTTGTAATTCATTGTGAGTGTCGTGATCAAAACTAGGGGTGCCTACCACAACTACACTTTGGCCTTCCAACTTGAGATTGGCCTTTCTTTCTTTCTTTTTCCTCCTCCTCAATTTTATTTTTCAAAATGATTTGGTCTTTCAAAACTTCTTGAGGACTAAGGGGAGAAAGAACAATTTTCAAATTTTTATGCATAAAGGAGTATTTGTTAGTAAATCCATCATGGATTGCTTTTGTATCAATTTGCCATGGCCTTCCTAAGATTAGGTGGCCGACATTCATAGGGACAACATCACATAAGACATCGTCTTTGTACCTATGAATGGAAAAACTAACAAGCACTTGTTTATCCACAACTATTTCTTTTTGCTCATTAAGCCATTGTATTTTGTATGGGTTTGGATGATTGAGGGTGGGAAGATTGAGCTTTGTGACTAAGCGAGTGCTAGCCCAATTAACACAACTTCCAACATCAATTTGCAAACAACATAATCTAGTTGACACAAGACATCTAGTATGAAAGGTAGAAGGAATAGTAGTAGGAGAAGAGAAAGTTTCCTTACACTTTGGCACTATGGCCGAAGCTTTATCTTTTACCGTTTTAGGAGTATAGGCTTCCTCCCTCTTTGAATTGGCCTTCCAAGTATTGGTGTGGGTATACTTGGAGGATTTTTCTTCTTTGATGTCCCTCCTTCTATGGCTCCTTTCATTCTCCTCAACAACATAGCTAGGCCTCCTATTTCTTTTGTCATACTATTCACAAGAAGAGTCATATCTAATAGGGGAATGATACCTTTTTGGGGAATTATATCTCCTAGGAGAATCATATCTCATTGGGGAATCATACCTCAATGGTGAATCATACCTCCTATCAAATATGGACTTCATCATGCAATAATTTGTGTGGACCTACAAGAGAGTGTTAGTATAAAAATAGTCATCAATAAGTCCTCACAAAAAGTTTTCACCTCTCCAAGTGTCACTCCACTCGTGTTTAGGTTTTTTAGGAACAAACACTCTTCACTCAAGGTTTTTGGGCACACAAATATAAAGTAGGTCACTCAAGTCACTCTTATCCTCCTTTAGGCCTTGAAAAGAAACCTCAAAAGCCTATTTCCACCTTTGATGTTGATATTACTTGAGATCTCAAAGGGAGTATAGTCTATCACCAAAGAATGACAAGAAAGAAGAAACTACTACGACAAACTTAGGAATTTTAAAGACTAAAATAAAATTAAAAAATTTAGAAAAGCTAAACCAAATATAGAGTATTTAAATACAAATTGAAACTATAAAAAAGAGACTCAAAAGATTGGTAGCAATGCACCAAAGAAATTGCAACAAAGTGAGCAAATAAGCCTCCAAGGGCAAAATGGTCCAAATGTCCCCAAAGGTTTTTGACAAATTTGAAAAATGATCCAAAAAATGTATAGAAACAATAGAAATTTTTTTGGAATTTTTTGAATTATTTTGATGCTCCCGCGGTTAGGTTTTGCCATTTTTCTTTTGACTATTTTACTATTTTTTACTATTATTTTTTTGCAGTATTTTCATTTTTTCAGAATTTTTTTTAGTCTCTCAAATAATAGTAGATTTTGAGATGAATAATTTGGCTTTTGAATCACCGTAAACGGAGCTATATTGAATTCACTAACACAAATTGAAGTTTGACGTGAACAGTTTCGGATCAAAGTGCAGAACTGAAGAACAAATTATCAAGAACATCAAGAACATGAGCAATTTCCAGATTTCGCAATTCAGCACCAAATCATACAAATGAGTAGTGCATTTCATGCGAAATTTCACAAGGAATCCAAATAAACCATCAATTTGAACAAAAAATGCGAATCACTTAAGCAAAACGCGAAACTACAAAGAAAAGCGCGTTTAGGTTTTGTGATTTGGGGAAACGCTCAATACTCAACCAAAATTCACCAAACAAGGTGCAATAGATTCGAAATTAGTGCAGCACTAAATTTCTTGATGTGAATCCACACATGCATCACTAAATTTAGGATCTAGAAAATTACAAATCTCTATGAATTATGTCATGAAGATCAATAATAACACAATTTCAAGATTAGATGATGACACTTACTTGAAGAACACAAAAGGGAAGAAAGAATCAAATGTGGAAAGAATAGAGATGAAGTGGAGAATGATGTCCGCCACTTCTTCCGTGGGAATAAGATGAAGACCACACGCCGCTTTGAGCTTCTACAAGGTTTCAAGGGAGAGAAAACTCTATGCTCTCAAAAATCAATTTTTATATCATCAAAGTATTCCAATTACAAGGAGTGGAATAGTATTTATATGTTGGGTCTAATGGATCCTAAGCCCAACATACAATCCACTTAGAGATAGGAAAACAAGGCCCATGGCCACATCAAAGTAACTAAAGACCTTAACCTATTCTATTGCCAACAAGGCTCAAATCAAAACCACATTACACTAGAAATTAAATCTTACATTTATTGAAAACTATTACAAGGAAATAGAAAACCCAAGAGTTTGGGATGTCTAGGAATTTCCCAAAGTAACCTTGGTAATTAAAAGTCTTGATATTTGTGACTTTCATCTAAGCTCTCATGAGTAGGCTAGCCATGCATGTGGGCTCACGTCAAAAACACTTATTGAGGAATGGACTTTGAGTATTTGAACGGTTAAAATTTTTCTGACCGCTAAAGTACTCCAAAACACACTACTTAGCATCACACTTTACGTATTTGACACGGAATTATTAGTTTCAACAAATCGGTTATTGAGGAATGAACTTTGAGTATTTGAACGGTTAATTTTTTTTCCTAATCTTAAAGTACCCCAAAACACGCTGTTTAGCATCACAATTTATGTATTTTGTGGTGAAATTATATTTTTTTTCCACCAAACGGACTATTGAGGCACAAACTTTGCATATTTGAATAGTTGATTTTTTTTTTTGCAAACACTAAAGCATCCAAAAACACACTACTTAACATCGTACTTTACATATTTTGTCATGAAATTGTTTTTTTCATCAAACCGGTTACTGAAACAAATTTTGCATATTTGAACAGTTAAAATTTTTTTGCCGGATAAAGTACCCCAAAACACTCTGCTTAGCATTGCACTTTACGTATTTTATTACAAAATTATTATTTTCTTTCAACAAACCGGTTATTGAGGAACGAAGTTTGCGTATTTGAACAGTTCAATGTTTGTTGAACCCTAAAGTACCTGAAACCACACTACTTAAAACACGAAGAAAAAAAACAAAAGTACCCCAAAATAGACTGCTTATTGTCGCACTTTACGTATTTTGCCACGAAATTAATTTTAAGATTGAGGAACAAACTTCATGTATTTGTACTTCTAATTTTTTTTTTGAATTCTAATGTACCCCAAAACATACTCTTTAGCATAACACTTTACATATTTTGTTATAAAAATCAATTATTTTTAACAAATTTGGTTATCGAGAAACAAACTTTAAGTATTTGAACAATTAAATTTTTTCTAGACTCTAAAGTACCCCAAAATACACTGACAAGAATCACACTTTACATAATTTATCACGAAATTAATTTTATCTTTATTAATTTATAGATCTAATTTTTTCCTAAATAAAAAATGAAAAAAAAAGAGAGGGGGTAGGGGGACGGGGTAAGGGGGTGGGAGTTTTGGAGGAAAGTGGAGTGGGAGACTACCTGAGATTTATATTCTTAAGATAAGATATAGGATGACATGAGAGGAAGATATTGTTTTTATTGCATGAAATAAACATAACATTAATCTCGAAAACATAGTCAGGTAGGGTGGTAAAACATACTTCCTACGACTCATTTAGAAGTAAAAAAGTAACAATTGACTACGTAAAAGTACAATAAATAGCCTAAAAGTCATTTGTCTATGGACTAATAATTTTGTTTATTGCATATTAAGAATTTAAACTAAACTAATGTACCAAAAAAGATTTACTAAAGAATATCATGTTTATAAAATATATAAGAATTATTAAGTATAAGTTTTATAAAATATAATGTTAAATATTTTTGTTATTGTTACGATCGGTTTCTCTTATTGAGAAATCACCGAAGTTATTCTAAGAGTAAAGAAATGATTGAAGTATAATGGTTGAGATCCGTTTATTGGTCTGAGAGGGCGTATATTTATATTAATTGGATCATAAATGATAATAAATACACATTATGATAGAGTTGACCGTTACAGACTGGAAGGAGAGAAATCAGGGATATTTCCTCTGATTCCTCAGATTACGCTTCATTCCTTTCTGGGAGAGTTAGAGGCGAGATATTTTGAGTCGATCGGTCAGTCATCAGCGGAAGTCCTTCGGAAGCCGAGCAGATGTATATGTCGGTCGGTCTGGATGGGAACAGAGCCTTTCGGGCGGCGAGTGCGGAGCGCGAAGTCGTTCAAAACAAGTTGAGCTCAGCTGTATTGTAGCCCTTTAGTTATTGGAGTAAAGTCTTCAGTTCTCCAGCCCTTCGGCTCATGGGCGGTGCTCCCGATGCTTACTGTGACTGACTTGTTGATGGAACATGTGATTGATTCGATGGCTCTGACCGTTTGACTCTTGACTTTTGACCGCAGCGGTTTCCTTAGTTTGACTGTCATTTTTTGTGCCTTAATAAATGTTGGTCTTGTAACCGGCTTTGCTTTTGCCTATATATATATATATATATATATATATATATATATATATGGGGTGTGAGGCTCCTTGATCTTCTTCCTTGCTTCCTTTATCATTTTTTGTCGCGCATTGTTGTCTCTATGTTTAGGACCAAATCTCCTTCTTTGATTTCTCTGAGTAATCCCGCTGGCGTTTTGGTGTGCGATGGGAATACCAGAGGACTCGAGGTGGGAGTCTTTGATCTGCGAGAGTTGTGGGTTTTTTGTCTGTTTCTCTCTTTGGTTGTCTTCATGCAGGAATACTCAGGGAACTCGATGTGCTTGCCTCCATTTGGGCAAAGCGCCGCGTTGTCCGCCCCCAGTCCACTGCTTTCTTCTTTCGGAGGTTCTAGAGGAGAAGGCTTCTGCTGCAGTGCTGGTTTTTTTCATCCTCTTAGTCTCGGGTTGCTTCTAGAGGCGTAGCGCAAGTGGGGGTGGAGCTGCACGTGTCCATCCGAGGGCTATCTGCGGGTGGCCTCCCTCTTTGTGCACTTGATCTGGAAGAGTCTCCTTCAACCGGGCGACTGTCAGGGAGGATGCTCTTCTACCTAGCACTTGATTTGGGAGAGTATCCTTCGACCAGGCGATCGTCAGGGAGGGTGCTCTTCTACCGGTCGTTTGTCTTGGAGTAGTTTTCTGTGAAATAAAGGAACGGAGCCCTCGGCAACGACTCGGTGGGGGACCGGTCGGCCTCAGGATTAGATTCCATACACATATATATTGATGTAATTTGTATTTTACTTTTATAATGTACGTTCGACATGCAGTATGGACCTTTGTTAGTAAGTTATTTTGATAAATAAATAGCATTTCAGATGGAGTTATACCTTGTTTATTGTTTTCCGATGTTACGGCTCGGTTCCTTTTGGCGTTGGTTTAACAGTCCAGTCTGTTAGTGGTTTTTGATCTGACGTTTTGATTTAACTGATGCGGCGCGACGTTTGACGTGTGATCATCGCGCACGTTCCCAAGGAGGGCTATGTCATAACTCACCCTCTCGTGAATCGACAGGTGTCCTCATCTAACCGAGGGATGCGAAAAGGTGCGTCGATCCATGTCGCCCGTTCCATGCCCCCATATCACCGTCAGATGGAGCGTGGCTTGGCAAGTCAGAGCCGTTCATTCGGTTTTTCAAAAAACCTATATATATCTTCGCGTGTACCGTTACGAATTTCGTTATTTCGCATTCTTGCTCCGTCTTCTCTGGTTTTTCTTTGCTGCTTCGAGGGGTCGTTATTTTTTCGTCTGGTGTTTTATGGAGTCAATCCGCAGGGCCGCTTCTTCGTGCTCCTTTGTTTAGTCGAATCAAGGTACGTGCTTGATTCAAACTACTCCTTTGTTTATTTCTTGCTTGACTGTTGCATGTTTCCATTTTTCGTCCTTTCGTTTTGTCGTCGAAACTTTGTTCCTGTCAAACAATGTCAGTGTTATTGATAAGTAGTGATAGTGATACGGAGTTTACCTCTACCGTTAGATTTTGTAGGAAGGATAGTTGTTTCGGTAGGTGTGTTGATTGCTTGGTGGGTAAGGGGGAACACTTGTTATCTGAACTTAAGCAACTTGTAGACTCTGATAGCGGGTCTTCATCTTCCTCTTTAGGGATGTCTGACGATTCGGGCTCGGATCGAGAGGAGATTTTTGACCTAGTAGTACCCTACAGTTGGGTGAAGGCTGAAGTGAGAGATGCCCGCTCGGACCTCAATACCGATGAGGGGGTAAGGGAAGTCCAGGAGATCTTATGCCATCTTGTTGATGTTGGCGCTGCCACTGCTCGACCGGTTAGTTTTGATGAGCGCGTTTGTCATTTTCCCATGGTAGCCGGGTCTCCTCCCTTCACTTACATGTACAAGACTTTGTTCAAAGACCTGGGGGTTAGGGTTCCTTTCTCTTCTTATTACTGCGGTGTGCTTCGAACTTTGAATGTCACCCCTTCCCAACTTCATCCGACCGATTGGGCCTCTATGCGGGCGTTCGAGATTTTACCCTAAATCCGATTGTGCAAATACTAATAAATTACGAGTTATTTGTTTACCCCAAAATTAAGTAAAATAAGAATTATTTAGACATAAATAAAATAGGGACCAATTTAAGAAAATTTAATTTTGACTTGACGGGGAAGCCCCGCTCCTACGTATCCTCCGGTGCAATGAGGAACTCAAAAGTCACGTAGTTCTTCCTGAAAAAATGTTTGTTGGTTGGTTGATTTGTTTTTTTTGAAAGGGGTTTGATATCATCAAGCTATACAACTCAGGCGTCTTAAACCAGTGTTGTGAGATTGACAAGATGTACATCTCAATCAAGCTCGTTTTTTTTTACTTTTTTTTGGAAAATAGGCGTTAAAGAAAAAGAGATTATTTATTAGGAAAAAAAGATTAATGTGGCTTGACGGGGAGGCCCCGCTCCTACGTATCTCCGCTTGCGGAGAATCAAAGAGTACGTAGTTCTTCTAGAAAATATTTGTTTGTTGGTTCATTTTAATTAATTTTTTTTTGAAGGGGTTTGAGATCACCAAGTTATACAACTCAGGTGTCTTAAACCGGGATCGACAATATGCACATCTCAGTCAATCCCATATTTTTGGTATTTTTATGAGAAAAAGAAAGGGAGAAAAATATTTTTTATGTGAACTAACATTTATTTTCATTTTCGTAGAATGATAATAATAATGATAATACAAATAATATTAAGTAAAAAAAAGGGAATGGTAATGAATAAATAGAGAAAATAAAGGGAGGGTATATTTGAAAAGGGGTGGTGTGGAAAGCTGAGCCCAACTCGTTTTTTTTATTCAGTAGCCCACGCATTCTGGGCTTTCAGGGGGGCACTGTGACAGTGAAATATGGAGGTGTAAAAAGAAATCTGAAATAAAAAACAATAGAAAAAATGGGCCCAAAAGAGACTATATAAGCTAAACTAACAAAAAAGCCCTAATTTTTTCTTCTTCTCCTCATCTAGCGTCGTTTCACATTCAGTAAAGGAAAGGAGAGTTTCAGGAGAGAGAAAACGAAGGAGGGAGAGAAAGAGAGTTTAGCGTGAAAGTGAGAGAGAGAAGAAATAAAAAAAACCATGGGGATGGAGATGGTGGGGGAACTCATGGAGATCAGGGATGAGAACGACGGTGGGTGACGGCGGTGGCTTTGCCGGAGGTCGCCGCAGTCGTCGCCGGCGACAGTGGTTGTGAGGTGGTGGGTGGTGTTTTCATGGTGATGATGTCATGATGTAGTGCGATGGGAGACTTTGGTGGTTGTGAGGTGGAGTTCTTGGCGGTGGAAGGTAGTAGTTTTATGAAGAGAGAGGGTGGTGGACGGTGATGGTTGTTGTTATGGTGGCTGTTGGGGTGGTGTTTGGAGGTGTGGGTGAGGTTTTGGTGGTTGTGAATAGAGATGATAGTGTGGAGGAGGAAATGAATTTTTTTGGGTGATGTAATTGAATTTTCTCCCTCTCCCTCCTTCTCCTCTCTCACCTTCAGTGTTCTATCCCTCTTTTTCCTTTTCTGATTTTCGATTTCTCCTCCTCTCCTCCTTTGTTGCTGTTAATGTATTTATAGTCAAATTTTTGGTGTGGGTGTGGTCTTAAAACTAGAGGATTGGGACCCTCTGAGAGGCAGCAGATGGAGCAGCAGGGGCAGCAACATGTTTTTGCCCAAAAGGTGAAAATCCAAGAGACAAGGAGAAGGGAGCTTGAGCCCCATTCTCAAAATGCATTTGTTACAACTAATAGCAGGCTTGCGCCTTGCTGCCCTCCCCTACCCCATTTCTTGTTTTAAAATTTTGTACTTAGTTTCTTCTTGCTTTTGTACGGTCGGCCTGCGCGCCTCTTTTGGACCTGTTTGGCCTGCATGCCACCGTTGCTTGAATTGGCCTTCGAGGCCCCTTTTGGATATTGCCCTAAGGCATCTTTGTAATTGTTGACACCCGTTTTCACCGAGTTCTACTCGGCTGACGTAGAATCGGCTAGCCGAGGGCCGAAGGCTGATTCCCGTTGGCGAAAATAGAAATTTTAGCTGCTTGGGGTCTAAATTGACTATACATGACCACATGGCTAAGATAAACAGCTGAGGTGCCTACTTGGCTGACGCCTGATTGGCTGAGGTAAGACTCGACCGAGACAAATCGACTTGACGTGGCTACTAAGTTTATATAGACTTGGAGGCTAATACTTGGTCTTAATGTGTTCATATAATTATTTATTAAATAATTATATGATTTATTAAAGTAAATATAATGGAGAAAGGCCAAGCCAAGCTACGGTAACCACCTGCCTAAATTTATGGGAAGTGGGCATGAGGAGTTGACTGAGGTAAATGAGCTTGCTTTGGGAGCAAGCATTCAACGCACGTGGACACATTTAGACGTTAGAGCGGTTAAGACAACGTGGAAAAGCGCCGTAGAAGTGGAAGCGAAGATATTTTGACCCCACTACCCGTGCTAGTGGAAGAGTGGAAGAGTGTTTCCTAGTTTGTAGGGCCTGGATGTAATGTAGTGCGTTGATCTTGATTAATCTAACGGTAGACAAGTGTTGGCTTGAGTAGTGGCCAACGAGGGCCTGTGTATATAAATAGGAGAGTAATTGTACATAATAGACACACATCAATCAATCAAAAACTCTACGTTTATTTTATCTATCTGATTTTATCGCACTTTATTTTTATTTTCATGCATTAGCTAGTAGTATAATCCAAACCTCGCAGTCTCTCTCACCCAACCTGGCCCTTTCTAGAGGAGTCAGGATACCCACAGTCAAGGAGCAGAGTTCCCTCCTTGGCGCATTGCTTGAAGAACAGAGGAATCAAAAACCTTCACAAACCTCTGGCCGAACCCACGTCTAGGATCTAAGAGTTTGACGAAGAACAACAAATTGGTACGTCCGGTGGGACAGGAACGGGTGAACAGACCATTGAGTTTGATTCGCCTGGACTGGATTATCATTGGCGTATGCACTTACGCTGTGGCAAGAACTTAAGCATGGAGTCACCTTCTTCATCAAAGAAGGCAACTGCTGCCAATGGCAAAATCATGGAGCCAGTAGGTGTTTCGGGGAATAATGCTGCAGCGGTTATTGCTGAATCGAACGAACCACCTCACCAAGAGGAGGAGCCCGTAATCATGACCACATCATTAATTCGGCAACAGATAGACATGGGGATACATGACATAATGTACCAAGTGTCCCAACAATTGGCTGACATAGTTAAACCTATGGTGGACAATGAGGTGCAACAGGCCAAGGAATTGGAACAAAGACATGCAACACAAGGCAACAACGCTACTAACCCCATTTTCCCCGACCAGCCAAAGGGAGGACACCGTACTTCTCAGGGAGGCACGCACCAGTCCCTGCCATGCACCGATCCCGTTGGACCTCAGCAGGCATCCTGCTATACTTCTATGGTAGGTCGGCATCAGTGTTCACCAAGTGGGAGTTTGACTGGGCCTCAACATGCGTTCTCTCATCAGGTATGCCCTACTCCTGTGATTCCCCAGCCTGGTACTTTTGCCACTGCCAACACTGGGGGGCAGTTTATGGCGAATGTCACTAATACGGCTTCTCTTCAGCAGGGACAAGTGCAATTGGCCAGAAGGCCGCCCGAGGCAGTAGGCTCAGTTGGTTTGCCGCAAGGACCATCCTATAGATGTTCTGCCACGGCTAACTACCCGGTCTACGCAGGGGGCAAGCCTTCGCCCCGGAATCAGGGAATGGCAGGATCAGTGGGTATTGCTCGAGTCTGCAGCCATGGGCCCAGAGCCCACCTGGCTCGACAAGCCTACCTCCTAGTCAGCCGTACTCTGGAGCACTCAGTACCTACCCCGGCGGGTTCCTATATACAGACACAGATGGGTGTTGCCCCGGCCGAGCAGCCATGGAATCAACTTCCACCTCACCGAGGCATGCAAGCATCTGTACCAGGAACTGGCCTTGTTAACCTGGCCCAAGTAGTGCCTGGACAGCCATGGACAGACGCTCCACCTCAGGTACCACCGCAGCCAGGGGCGCAGGCGCAGAGTCCCCCAGATACACTGTGGCGACCAACGCCTCCACCTGAAAGACCATCGGGGGCCCAACTCTTGGACCCTAATTGATAGCTGACACCATCAAGAAGTTCTTCGGTGTTCAGTTGAAACCGCTCTATAGGCCAGTATACAGGAAACCTTACCCCGAGTGGGTGGACAGATTGGTGCCTCTGCCAAGAGGATTCAAAACCCCTGACTTTGCCACATTCTCCGGGGATGATGGTAAGTCTAATATGGAGCACATCGGCCGATTTACGGTCCAATGTGGGGAAGGAAACCAGAATGAATTCCATAAGTTGCAGCTATTCCCCTTGTATTTGACAGGGACTGCCTTTTCTTGGTATTATTCTCTCCCACCTGATTCTATACAGACCTGGGCAGACATGGAAAGGTGCTTCCATAACAGATTTTATTGGCCACAGCCTGAAGTTATACCGCAGCCGATCTCATGAATTTACGGTAGAAGGTGGATGAGACAGTGACCGACTTCATTGAAAGATTCAGAAAGATGGCCGGAAAGTGCTTAGTACCCTTTCCAGAATCTCAACTTACTTCCATGGCCATCTCTGGAATGCACCCTCAACTGAAGGAGAAGCTTGTGGGACAAGCTTGTAGTGGCCTCAGTGGCCTGACTTCGAGGGCAATTCAGATTGAACAATTCACTCATGAGAAGAAGCAAGAAGGATTTGGCGGTGAAATAATCCCTATGGATGATTATGATGTGTCTGAAGATGCATCAGATTACCATAGTGATTAGGCAGCCAAATG
This sequence comes from Astragalus membranaceus, assembly GCA_039519185.1. Classification (NCBI taxonomy): domain Eukaryota; kingdom Viridiplantae; phylum Streptophyta; class Magnoliopsida; order Fabales; family Fabaceae; genus Astragalus; species Astragalus membranaceus. The sequence goes on along the minus strand of CM076847.1, from coordinate 122,864,272 downwards.
ATATGGCAGCCGAGACCTCGTCAACTAACAAGGGTGGCTACACTTTTTGACTATGGCTTTGGCGCACGGCTTACCATTTCCTTCAACAAAGGGTAAGTGGAAGTAGCCGAGTCAATGGAAACGAAATACCAATCCAACAAGACAAAGTGTGACGACACTTAGCAGTGCCACATCGGCAACATAAGACTACTATCTGCAAATGCGACGTCTTACTTACGTTGGTGTTTCCTTAATCGGCTAGAACACACAATACTGGGGGCACCTAGCAGTGTCACTTTGGCATTATGAGTCTACTGTCTGCAATCCTAATTGTACACAACTTGGGTGCATCTAGTAGTGTCACTTTGACATTATGAGTCTACTGTCTGCAATCCCAGTCATACATAACTGGGGAGCACCTAGCAGTTTCACTTTGACATTATGAGTCTACTGTCTACAATTCCAATTGTGCAACATTGGGGGGGGCACCTAGCAGTGTCATTGTGATATTCTGAGTCTACTGTCTGCAACCTCAGTTATTCCAAAAGATTAAGTTTCCATATGCACTACAACCATAGTTGTCAAGTGTAAGGAGTTGGAAAAGAAGAAATCGGCTGACATAATACATCCTCCAGCTTCCTCTTAGGGTCATCAGCTAAAGGATGCAGAGGGGCATTTGTTGACACCCGTTTTTGCCGAGGGCTACTCGACTGGCGTAGAATCGGCTAGTCGAGGGCCAAAGGCTGATTCCCGTCGGCAAAAATATATATTTTAGCTGCTTGGGGTCTAAATTGACTATACATGACCACATGGCTAAGATAAACAGTTGAGGTGCCTACTCGGCTGACGCCTGATTGGTCGAGGTAAAACTCGGCCGAGACAAATCGACTTGACATGGCTACTAAGTTTAGATAGACTTGGAGGCTAATACTTGGTCTTAATGTGTTCATATAATTATTTATTAAATAATTATATGATTTATTAAAGTAAATATAATGGAGAAAGGCCAAGCCAAGCTACGGTAACCACCTGCCTAAATTTATGGGAAGTGGGCATGAGGAGTTGGCTGAGGTAAAGGAGTTTGCTTTGGGAGCAAGCATTCAACGCACGTGGACACATTTAGACGTTGGAGCGGTTAAGACAACGCGGAGAAGCGCCATAGAAGTGGAAGCTAAGATATTTTGACCCCACTACCCGTGCTAGTGGAAGAGTGGAAGAGCTCGTCCTAGTTTTTAGGGCCTGGATGTAATGTAGCGCGTTGATCTTGATAACGGTAGGCAAGTGTTGGCTCGAGTAGTGGCCGACGAGAGCCTATGTATATAAATAGGAGAGTAATTGTACAGAATAGACACACATCAATCAATCAAAAACTCTACGTTTATTTTATCTATCTGCTTTTATCGCACTTTATCTTTATTTTCATGCATTAGCTAGTAGTATAATCCAAACCTCGCAGTCCCTCTCACCCAACCTGGCCCTTTCATGCATAAGAGCCTATGTAGTGGCCCTTATTGTTTGATCTTTGACTTGTTTTTGTTTTTGGGTCTGTTTAGACCGACTTGGTTTGGGGTCGGGGCCACACGGGCTCCGACCTGGCACTTCTTTCGTCGTTTTTCACTGTTAATTCATAGAATGGGCGGTGCCCAAGGGTGTATGTCGGCTTTCGCCAGTCTTCACCTGTCAGGACTTAGGTCTTTAATGGGAGCGTACTCGCTCCAGGTTTTTGCCCAAGGGTGTATGTCGGCTTCCGCCAGTCTCCACCTGTCGGGACTTCATTCATTGCCTCAATAGATCAACATGACAGCCCGGTCATGTTTCTGCGTTTAGTTGTGCCGGTTTTCTTGAGAGATTCCTTATTGTGCAGCGAGCTTGCCAGACTCGCTTTTTCCCCATAAGCTTCGCCCAAGGGTGGGGCAAGGACTCGTTAGCCTCGCCTATTGCCTGTCGGAACTTGATTTTTTCGCCCAAGGGTAACGTCGAGACGTTGCTTGGTTCTTACCTGTCGGGACTTACGTCTGGGGTTATTGTGGTCCATTCTAGATATTGTTAAGACAAGGATAAAATAATCCGATCCTTTTATTCGTTTTTGGTACAGTTGGGGCCTATATGGCCACTCTACAAAAGTACATTATTCTTTCTTGTCTTCTCTTCTTTTGAAGGGCCGGGTTAGCGCCTTTCCGGCTCAACTCTTTTTCTTCAACCTGGCTCTTTGGGGCTGTCCTGCTCTGAAGCCAGCTTCTCCTCCTCCTTCTTCTTCTTCTTCTTTGTTTGTTTCTACGGTTGTGTTGCGGCTTGTGTTGCTTTTCAGCGCTTTCCCTCTTTGGCTTCGCCCGCTTTCACAAACTTTTTCACGAACTTCTTCAATTGCTCTTCCTGGATCAGTTGCTCTACCTGCTGTTTTAGTATCCAACAGTCAACGGTTGTGATGCCGCCTGGATTTCTGCCCACTGTTCCAACAAATGAGGACGTCCCCCGCGTGGTTCCGTCCCAAAAAGACTTGACCGGGATATAGTTGTCCGACGGTTTTGTGTGTAGAGTGGGGTGTCCCTCTTTGGCCCCTGACTTGGTTGGGCGCTTCCTGTTCTGAGTTCCCCTATTCCTTACTTGAGACCGGGCACGTCGTATGGACGTCCGATCGACTGCTGGTGCTTGTTTTCCTGCTTCTTCCCTTTTCCCTGTGTTAAGTTCTTCGGCTTCTATATGTTTTTCTGCTCTGACCCGTACTTCATCCATTGTTTGGGGCTTCCAGACGGTTAACGCTTCAATAAAAGTCCTGCTTCGCAGGCCTTTTTTGAATGCTGCTACGAAGATCTTCTCATCTGGCTCCTTAATGAGGACAGCGGCCCTGCCGAACCTTTCAAGGTAGCTTCTGAGCGGATCATACTGTCCTTGGCGCACGTCGAACAAGTCAGTGAAGTCTACTTCCTTCTTTTTGTTTGTTGGGAATCGTCGCACGAACCTACTTGTTACGTCGTCGGATCTAGGACGCGACATGGGTCTTCTGAGCCATTCCACGGTCACTTCAGCCGTGGTTCCTACCCGTATTTTGAAACCGGTGGCATCGCTGCCACCGCTGATGAGTATTTGGGTTTGCAAATCATCCACATGGTTCTGGGGGTCCCCGGAGCCGTTGTAGCTTCCGATGGCAGGTTCCCTGAACCTGGGTGGTATCTCCACCGCCTGAATTTTTGCCGTGAAAGGCTGAAATGCACGCAGTGGAGTCCTGGTGGCTTTCAGCACCTGAGTGAATCTCCTCATGTCTGCTAGTTGTTGTTGCAACTGCGCTTCCCTCGCCTCCAAGGCCTGGGAGCGGAGTTGCTGCTCTTCATTCCGGCGCTGTTGATCAGCGTTTTGCGTCTGGAGGAACTGTACTGTAGTCATCAGTTCCTCTAGCCTGGGGTCTGCATGAGGTTGATGGCCACTTGAGTTGCCAGGATCGCTGGTTCCGTTTCTGGTGGTTACCATCATGTAATGGCAATGTTTCTTTTGATATGGTTTGAGTGGGGTGTGGAAAAAGTTTTACTCCGACCCCACGGTGGGCTCCAATGTTACGATCGGTATCTCCTGTTGAGAAATGACCGAACACGAGTTATGCTAAGAGTAAAGAAATGATTGAAGAATAATGGTTGGGATCCGTTTGTTGGGCTCAGAGGGCGTATATTTATATTACATGGCTCATAAAATGATAATAAATACACATTATGGTCAAGTTGACCGTTACAGTCTGAAAAGAGAGAAATCAGGGATATTTCCCTCTGATTTCTCGGATTACGCTTCATTCCTTTCTGGGAGAGGTAGAGGTAGAGGCGAGATATTTTGAGCCGATCGGTCAGTCATCAGTGGAAGTCCTTCGGAAGCCGAGCGGATGTATATGTCGGCCGGTCCAGATGGGAACAGTTATAATAACAATAATAATAATAATCTTTGTCAAAAAAAGAACAATAATAGAAAATTATAAAATAATACAACATAATATTTCCAAAACTTTTGTAAAGTTCGTGTACAAAGAGTTAAACAAGTTAAGGTTTATCTCCATTTTTTTTAAATAAAAAAGTAAAAAAGATTTTATCTTCTTTCAATTAATTTATATAATTAACACAATATATTTGATGTATTTCTAATTGATTGTATTGAACAAAACCCAGAGCACTTGGATGAGATAGTTTGGGTCTTTTCTAGCTTAACCGAGGGATTACTCTCTGGAGTTGCGCGCAGATGATACCTGATTTATACCAATTATACTTCCTTTATGATATTGGTGTATTATTTTAAAATGAAAAATTCTTATTAAAACTATAATTTCCAAAGTAATTAATATATTCAAGACTGTATTTTCAACAAGAAGTTTTCTATGCAAATCAATTTTCTTAATTATAGGGATTCACAAAACTTTATATAGCTTTGGTAAAACAAAACTTTATATCGCTGATATTATTTTGTACTTAGTACAAACGGACGGGATGGAGGATTGGGAGGGAGAAACTAGAGCATACTTGGTTCGAATCCTATTAAAAAATTGTCTCATACGTTTTACAATATCAATTAAACATTAAATTTTTCTTTTCCCAACAGACCCTTCATTATTTAATTATCTCTCTTATTCCAATTCTATTAATTTATCTTTCTTTGTAACCAATTTTTTTTATCTTTCCGGTGTCTTTAATAAAAGGTAATTATGTAAAGTAAATCATATAATATAGGACGAAGGGAGTATAAGATCTACTCTTTAAAAAGGCTAAAATACAATTTTGGTCATTTATCTTTCATATTTTTCTCGTTTACGTCATTTATCTTTAAAGGCGTGTTTACATACTTTATCTATTGAAAATGGTATAAAATAGTTTTTCCGTTAAGTGAAAGTTAAATAGGGCTTACGTGGACAGTGATATAGATAAATTGGCCACGTAAGCATATGACTGTGCTATTAGACCATTATATGATTTTTTTTCATTTTCGTCCTTTATCTCTTTTAAAATATTTGTTTATGTCCTTAATCTTTTCTAAAATACTCGTTTACGGCATTTATTTTTTCCAAGTTAATTAAAATGGTCCTTTTAGTAATTGCTTGTTAATTATGTTACCGATTTTTTCGTTTTCATCCATTATCTTTTTAAAAATGTTCATTTATGTCCTTTATTTTTTTTTAAATGCTGGTTTACATCATTTGTCTTTTCACTGCTAATTAAAGGAAATTGATGGATGGTACGAAATGAAAAGTGAAGAACGACTCATAATACGACAATGCCTTTCAGTTACCTTTTATGCAGTGAATACGTCAAAAACCGAGCTTTACTCGTTCTATAATTGTTTAAAGTGTGTGAATTTTTATGTTTCGTATAAAATTTTCTCGTAATAAATATAATTGGTCTTAATTAATAGAACATAAGTAAATTAAAAAACTAAAAATTAAAATAGAACAAAAGTGGCAAAAGTTCAACTTGAATAATTCTCGATTTTTAATTTATTATTTAATATATCATTTTTTAATTTCTACATTAGCGCAATAGAATATTTTTCTTTTTTAATACACATTAACGGAATAACTATTTTAATTAAGACGAATCATATTTGTTATGAGGAAATTTTATTCCAAATGTAAAAATTCACACACATGGAACATTCATAAAACGAGAAAGCTCGGATTTCGACGTACTTCACTGGATAAAAGTTAATTGAAAGACATTGCTTTATATAGGTCTGTCTTCACTTTTGGTTTCGTACCTGTTCTGGACTGGACCAAGAGACTCATTCAGCAATTGGATATGGATTGGCCCAATCACTTTGATCCATATCCACAATATACAAAGCCCAATTATGACTATCATAACTGGATGACTCAGATCAACTCTATCAATCTGACGGCTCACAACGAGCACGATCTCCTATAAATACTGGCTCACATTGCCATAATGAGGTAGATTCTCATTCCTAGCTAAATCACTCATCTATTCTCCATACTGACTTGAGCGTCGGAGTGGCTTCGCAGGTACCCCTCCCGGGCTCGCTCTAAATCTCCGGTCAGACAACAGGAGATCTACCATCTGCAGTCCACCCAGCACTGCAAGGTACAGAACAGTACCATTCATCAATTTCGTTTAATTAACTATGAAAAGACAAAAAGACGTAAACAGACATTTTAAAAAAATAAAGGACGTAAATGAACATTTTAAAAAAGAAAAAGGACGGAAATGAAATAACAGGAAACATAATTAAGAATCACTTACTAAAAGGACAATTTTTTTTAACTGGGAAAAGACAAATGACATAAACGAATATTTTAAAAAAGATAACGCACGTAAACGAATATTTTTAAAAAGATAAAGGATGAAAACAAAAAAAAACATGTAATGGTCTAATAGCATAGTCACCTACTTAGGTTGTCAATTTATCCACGTCACTGTCCACGTAAGATCTATTTAACTTTCACTTAATGAAAAGACCATTTTAAACCATTTTGAAAAGATAAATGACGTAAATGAACCTTTTAAAAGATAAAAGACGTAAATGAGAAAAAAAAAAACGATAGATAAAGAGGATCAAAACTGTATTTAGAGTTTAACACATTCTTTGTAAAGCTTATTACACTATCCACCAATCACAATACATGGTAGGGATGACACATCATGTGGTTACTAATTGAGTAACTTCTTTTTAATGATGTGTCAGTGTAGATAGTGTAAAACATGTATCTACTATCTATCTATACCATTAACCTACTACCAAAATACCAATCTTACCATTTTCCCAACTAAACAATTTTAGGATATTTCTGTAATTTCACTTTTTCGCTCTCTCACATACTTTTTCAAACTTTTTCACTCTGTCACACACTTTTTCCAAACTTTTTTACTTTTTCACCCTCATATACTTTTTCAAACTTTTTCACTCTTTCTCACACATTTTTTCAGTCTCTCCTCCTCTTTCTTCCTCTAACTGTATCTCATTTTTCTATTTTTCTCAATATATTATTTTAATTTCATCTACATGTCTCCTTCATTTTTAATATTCCATTTTTCTCTATCAATAAGTTTTATTTAGTCTCTACGGGAAATATTACAATTTGGAAAATTTGAAACTTTAATACAAATTTGTTTTCTAATCTCTACGAGAAATATTACATATTGTTGGTAAATGTTCACGGGGGTAATATTCGGACTAACTCAATTACAATTTGAAACTTTTTGTTTATCTACTTTAAATTAGTCTTGACTTTCACGGGGTAATGTTCAGACTAATTAAATTATGTCTAAGTCTATTAATAAAAATAACGCGATAACACCCGTGCGTATGCACGGGTATACTGCTAATGGTGTATATAAATTAGGCTTAAATATCATTTACCCCCTGCAAATAACACATTTATCCATTTACCCCCCTGCAAAAAAAAACTTTTAAAATGAACCTCGCAAATACAATGTGTTTGTAGTTAGGTCCCTGCTGTTTATTTTTGTTAACAGCGTTAACTTAAGCTGATGTGGACTTACAAGTGGTAGTACATGTGGCTATCACGTGTCTCTCATTAACACGTGGCTCTCATCTCATTCACTCTGTCAGCTCTCATCTCATTCACTCTCAGCTCTCATCTCATTCACTCTCAGATCTCTCTCTCAGCTCACTCTCAGCTCACTCTCACCTCGCTCTGACCTCACTTTTAGATCTCTGCGACGATGGCAGAGGTATTTGACGAACACGATTGAAACATTGGAGAAGACGAAAGAAGAAGGAAGTAAGGACGAAGACGAAGATTAGTAGTGGATGACCTAGAATAGAAGGTGTTGACGAAGAGAATTGAGCTCAGGTTTGCACATGCACTAATTTTTGCACTTTCAGAGTTTAGTATAGAAATTTTTTGGGGTTGGGGGACCACCATCTGGGTAGGGATGAATATTGATTGTGTTGGGTTTTGTGTTGAGTTGTCTAGGGGAATCTTTACTGATATTGAATGTTGACCATTGTGTATTGCACATGGACGAATATGTTGGGTGTAGTGTTGTTATTATGTTAATCTCTATTTTAGGTCTATAATGTTAATTGAAATGTCCAATTTAACCCTATTTCTGATTTGAAATGTCCAATTTAGCCCTTTTGTTCTGTTTTTACAGTGATGTCTTTTACTGTTGTGTTTCGTTATGGTGGGAAGTTTGTTAAGAATTTGATACTTGAGTATGAAGGGGGCGATGAGTCGTTAGTGGTAGGTCTAGATGTTGATAAATGGTCATACTTTGAAGCTGTTGGTATCTTGAAGGATTTAGGGTTTCAATCTGGTAGTTATAGACTATGGTGGAAAGGTAAGGAAGATGAATTGTTTAAGAGATTGTTGTCTGATGAGGATGCATTAGAAACAGTTGAGTATGCATTGAAGAATAAAGTTGATGCTCATATCTACACTGAGCACTTTGAGCAACATAGCTATTCAACTGATACAAATGAAGGAACTCAAGGGACTGAGGCAGTCAATAAAGGGGAAGAAAGTGAGAGTGAAGATGAACTTAAGGGTATTCATATGGATGACAGTGAGGAAGAAAGAACAATGGGCAAAGATGATGGGGTTGGATATGAAGAGGAAGCTCATACACCACCTACAGCTCCATGACCATCAATTTTATCATCAGGTGGATCAAGAATTGTCATAAATGGCACCCCTTACAGAGTAAAAGCTAGGGCAAACAGAACATCAAATAAGAGTAATCGTGCAAGTACTAGTGCCAATGTTCAGGATGTGGGTGAACTAGATGCTGGCTACATGACTGAGGAGTTGGGCAGTAGAAACCCAGATGAAGAAGATGATGACAGAAGGTACCATCCAAAATATGAGAGATTTAGGCCAGAGGAGCTTGACAAATGTTGCAAGTTCTGTTAATATCTCTGCAACTGCTCCATCTTCTGCTCCAAATGGTTCTGCCAGTGCTCCATTGAATGCTGCTGTAAGTACTTGTTCATTGAATGTATCTGCAACTGCTCCATTGAATGCTGCTGTAACTCCATTGAATGCTGCTGTAACTGGTTCATTGAATGTATCTGCAACTGCTCCATTGAATGCTGCTGTAACTCCATTGAATCCTGTTGTACCTGCCTATTTTGTGCCAAATCGAATTCGTAAACTTAAAGTAACAAGAAAATTGAACCTCAATGTGCAAAAGGACTAGGTTTAGTACAAGGATGAAGAGGACTGTACAACCTCCTACTGGTACTGGTAGTGACCCAAATAAGCCACTGCTTGTTGAGGATGATGAAGGGAGCAAGGATGATGAAGGGAGCAACAACTAGGACCTGATGATGAAGTGATGAATGAAGAATGAAGACTAGGACTTTATGTATTTTGACAATTAGTAGTTAATGTACGTAGGAAGACTATGTAATTCGATATTTCTAATGTATGTTATGTAGTTGGGAAATGGTACCTCATTTTGGTCCAACTTGTTATGGTGCCACTTGTTTTGGAAACTTGTTATTGTTGTGTCTGTTTTGGAACATCTTCAAGTTATTTTCAATGAATCAAACATGGTACTTTTATGCCAATATACTTAATAGGAAACTTCATTCATACTTAAAGATGAGCTTACATACGTAACTAATGGATTGGTCACTAACAGTTTTCCTAAATCAATCCAATTAAAATAGAGCTTACAACTTTGATAGTCTTACTAACAGTTTTCCTACTTTTTAACCATGTCAAATTTCTGAAAAACTAACACCACAATAACCAAAACTACTATTGCGTGCATCCACCTCATCTTCTTCCTCTCATCACACAACTTCAGCTTCAGTTTAGCAATTTTCTTTGACTCCCATTCCTTGGAAATTTGACCACATTTGCATTGACAAACTGTTTGTGTTGCACCTGAAACTGACAAATCTTCATTTGCTTCTGAAACTGACACCATCTTCATGGTTTCAAAATCTAGCTCATCATCCCAAACAAACAAATCACAGGTTGCTGCCTTCTGCAAATAACAAAAAAACAGAAACATAAACACTAAAGTACAGTGAAGACAAGAGAAAAATTAAAATCAACAATCTTGCATACCTCCGAATTTTTACACTTTCAGAATCTTCTTCCACGGTTTACAGCAGTGTTGGCAATCCATATACGCATGGCTACTCCACACCCACAAACAGGGAGTAACTCTAGCCTTGATGCAGCACTGGAAGAGGCGTTGCTTCTTGCCATTGGAGAGCTCAAACAATAGAAAGAAGAAGAAGAGAGAATAAATTAAAAGAGGAGTTTCAGAGAAGAAGTAGAACAGAGAAGTTTTTTCGCAGATTCAAAGAAGAAGAGAAGACGCAGATTCAGAGGAATAAATGATGTTGATGATGATGATGATATAAGCAACGAAGATCCACGTGTACTGCCACATCAGCTTAAGTTAACGCTGTTAACAAAAATAAACAGCAGGGACCTAACTAGAAATACATTGTATTTGCGAGGTTCATTTTAAAAGATTTTTTTTGTAGGGGGGTAAATAGATAAACTTGTTATTTACAGGGGGTAAATAATATTTAAGCCTATAAATTAAACTCGTATTTTATCCTTTAAAAATGGTAAATTGTTGGTCTTTTCTGTGAGACATTATTGGTGTTTTTATAACTTGGGGATTTGTTTGATTTGCATAAACCACCAAACAATAGAGACAGTAATCAAGTGAGATCAGTAAGGTTTCCGTTTCAATTTCCTTCGATCCTCTTCTTCTTCCTCTTGCGAAACCCTAGAAAATCTCGCACACTCCAAAACCCCAAATTACATCCACTGCCATGAACCTTCCATCGATACAAACCTCTCCGTCATCGACACTTCCGATCAACGACTCCCTCCTCGTGAAAGGTGAATGCTGTAACTGCGGGTGGAAAGACCGTTGGCTATTCCACTACGTGGTGATTCGCGGCGAAGGTCGCCGCATCTGCACTTCCTGTGTCCTCCGTCTCCATCCATCTTCATTCTGTCCCTATTGCTTCGAATTCTTCAAAAACCCTCTCTCCAGCACAACCTCCGCCTCGTGTGTGAAATGTTCCTCCGTCGCACACACTCGATGTCTTCCTTCTCCTTCTTCTTCATTCATTTGCTCTCCATGCTCCCAATCCAACTTCACCTTCTTCCCCGTTCCTGGATCTCCACTTGATGGAAAACTCGCACGTGTTCTCCACTGTGCTTCTCAAGTCGCATCCGCTTCGGTGAATAAGAATCTTGCGATTGCCAAAGCTAGGGTTGAAAAAACGGGTATGGTATCTGCGGCGGCGCGGAAGAGGGCTAAGGAGGCTTTGGTGCATTGCGATTGGCTTATTAGGTGGCATGGCCGTCAAGATGGTGGTTCACTCGAGGTTTCTGACTTCAAAAATGTTGAATTGGAAACTGGAACTAATGACAACAAGATCGTGCGAGAAAAAGAGAACATTAATGGTTTTCCTCGAGGACTTCCCCAGAATGGCCCTAGCAACAGAAATGGGGTTAAGGAAGAAAATGATGGCAGAGTAGGGAATCGGTGTTGCAATGGTAGTAGTACTTTCGATGCTACTCCCAAACCTGAAAGGTTAGGGTGATTTTAAATTTATATATAATTAATTATATTAATAATAATAAATAGGTACTGGTTTGGGGATTGGATCATAAACGCTCACTATGTTTCTCATGTTTTGAATGCAGATAGATAAGGCCTAGTCCTGTTGTGGAATTCTTCTGAGTAACAGAACACATTTCTCAAACTCAAAGCCAATTTGGTATACACATGTATGATGCAAACATCCATCATTCCCTTGTAAAGCCTCCGCTCATTGTTTCTTCTCTTCGTATTAGAGAGTATCAGATGTTAATGTTAGTTTTTTTTTTTTTATATACTTTCTCTCTTCATTTTCTATGACGTCTTGAATGTGACTATAGATGTCTGGCATTATGATAACTGTAATGACAGTCGATTAATTTTTTGATTGGTTGGATTTGGGAATTCTTCTCCATTGGGAAGATTTCAGAATTTGGCCTACCTAATTGGGCTACCATACATGCTGCATTTTTTCAATCTAGCTGCTTTGCAGGAATTGCTGTCTGCAGTAGAAGAAATGTGAATATTTTTTGTTCTCAATTTATTAGAAGAGCAGCTTTATACCAATTAAGCTGTTGAAAACCAACAGATTCTCCGATGGCACTTGATGTTCTTATGGCAAACATGATCTCCGTGGATTTGTTGTCTAGAGAGTATAGACTATATGTATGAGAAGGTTTTTTTGACCATTTTGAATTCTGAGATACTGTATCCCTAAGAATCTTGATATGTCTTTATGCACGAAAGTTTAAGTTTCATTCGGTCACGTCTTAGGGATGTCGCACTGTTAATAATGCTTTCTTGTCATGTTGGCCTCCTCAACATCAACATTCAAATTGCGCCCATATTCTTTATGCTTCTATCCTGCATAGCTTGTTTTCTTATCATTTATCATGTTAAAAACTTGGCTTTCAATATTTTCTCATTTATATTCCTACCATTCAAAGCATGTAACTAAGTGAGGTTATAGGCCAATTCTTTCTCCCAAACACCAACTACCCAATGACAACCTCCAACTTAACAGTTAACTCCCTAAGATGCTCATCCTAACCTTTGGATTTCCTTTCACCATCTCATAATCGTACAGTACATAATAAGCACACGCCGACATATGTTTCCTTAGTTATCATCTCTCCATCTCAATCGTGTATGTGGAAGGTTGAACATGATCCATCAGACACACCAGGTGGCACGCTTGCCAAGAAGATAAGTGTGTGTAGTCAAGGACGCATAAGTTAAGCAGTCGTTGTGAGGGTCACCCCATGCATTGTACCCACAAACCTCAAAGGGAAGGGCATCATTAGGATGTAAACACTGTTCACCTCTCATTTGCGTATCCATTATCTTGCTAACTTCAGTGTCAAGATGCCTTTTGTAGGTGTAGCGATCGACAAAAGTGTACAACAACAGTTACCCTGCCTTCTCGTTTGTCGTCTAGAACTGAGCCTTCCACTCCAAGAAGAGGAAGCTTGACCTCGACCATATATACCGAGCAGACCTTTCGAGGTGTATTATTTCCATAATGTAGAAAGACCCCACCCACAGCTAATAGCTGGCCTTGAATTATTCATATCAAGTATAAATTGTCTTTCTTTGAATGCTGATCGTCCCGTGGCTAATACCACCCCATTCAGTTTCTTTGTGCATCTATATGCAATAGTTATGTTGAAATAACTGGTTAACTCCTCAATATGAAGTTAATCATTCATGAGAAAATATATTTTAAAAAACTGAATTTTAACTTCATTTTGCCATCCATGTACATATACTTTATTCCAATCTTAATAGTTGATTTTCCAATCTACAATTGTTGCTCCTCAAATTTTCTCTAAGATGCACCCCTCACATTAGAGGGGGTCAAATTGAATCAACAAACAACAGCAATAGCTTGCCAGCAATATGAAAGCAATCTCCCCCATACACTTGAGCTAACATCACGGTGAAAAAAAGGAGTTTGGACAGCAATTAGTAGCCTTGTAAAATTATTATGGACATAGAAGAATGCAAGTCATCTGCAAAATATAAATCAGCAAGGTTAGTTCCTGTAAATCAACAAAAACACGCAAAAAATCATGCTTTTTGTGCACGTGAGAATGGTGTGTTATCCAACATAATACTATAAACCCTTTTGAGTTGCCACACTGGTGGGCACAAGCTGAGCTGGTAATAATCCAAAAATGTAGAACTAAATAAACTCTTTAACTGACTTTGAGATCATTTAATCACAACAACAAAGTAATTCATATATTATATACATTTCAAAAAGATGGTAAACCTATCGAGTATGTGAATTTATGTCCAAAGCACAAGTTATTTCACATCTTACCTAGTGGACCATGGCAAGTAAATTTGAAGATACAAACTTGAACCCCGCTGCATTGCTCACAGTTTTGAAAGAATTTTGTGAGACTTGCTGAGTAAATAACTCTTGATGGACAGTGCAGCAATCATGATGAACCTAGCATGTTAAGCAATGGGATTCTTTTCATAGAATGCTGAAGTTTCATGAATCTCCAAAACCTTCTGCAAGTATATTGCTAACAGAATCGTGAGAAGTAGAATTATCAAACAACAATGTTTCTCCATTCCTTCCTTCTCTAACATCAGATCCAAGCAACAATTTATGAGTGGTTGTATCAGGAAGCCAACCCTTTTTTAACATCATATCAAGTAATTGCCTGGCCTCATGCTCCTTACCCTCTTTCCACAGGCCAGTTATCAGTAAGTTATATATTGCTGAACTCAAATTTTCACTGTCAGAAATTTTCTCAATTGCACTATAAATCATAGACAACTGAGAATGATTGGCTATAAATGACAGTTGATCAAAAAGTCTGTCTGGAACAGGTATCAAACCTTCATTGACCATCATATTGAAAAATAAAACACATTCCTTTACTAGATTTTGTTTAATCATACTATTGATAAGTATACAATATGCTTCCGCGTCAAGACTGCTTCCCATTATTAACATTTGTGAGAGGAATGCTAACAGATTTTTTGCCTTGCAGGATTTCGACAACTCATGCATGATGGTAGTTTGTGTAGCAATACAGGAAGAAATTCCACAATAATAAGTTAATTGCCATAGTCTTATGGCTTTGTTGACCTGTCCTGAGTCGCATACACATTTTATCAACTTGTAGAAGGAGAAGGGATGAAGTGAGTATCTCTTCATTGACATATAGCAAAAAACTTCAATGGCATATTGAGAGTGTTTGATGCCACAGAGGCCATCTACTAGTTCAGAATAAGTGGCAATATCTAAACTCCAACCCCTGGAACAAATTTGATGAAATAGTTCCATTGCTTCATCATACTTCCCCAATTTACAGTTGCCAACTACAAGAGCCGAATATGTCGCATGGTCAAGAATAACCAAGGATTTGATCATTCTGCCAAGAAGTTCATATGCTTTCTCAGTCTCTTCATTCTCACAAAGCCACCTAATCAGAATATTCCAAGATTGACAATCAGCTATGTTTCTCTCAGACATTGTCTCAAGCAGAACATTGGCTTCCAAAATTTTACCAGCATTGCACCAACCTTCAAGCAATGCATTGAAAGGAGCAGTTTCATGAACTTGTTTATCTTCTAAAAACATTATAGCCTCATCCATTTTCCCTAATCCACAAAAGCAATTTATCATATCAACAAAAACATTATGTTCTGGTGGTATACCATTTGCTATCATGTCATTTAAGAGGTATACAGCAGAATCTAACTGCAAGTTTTTGCACAAGCACTGTATTAGACTCCCATAAGTGAAAGAATCCGGCACGAAATCAGAATCTCTCATCATTTTAAACAACCTTAATCCCACATCTACTTTATTTTCCCTGCAAAAGAGAGGTATGATGCAGGTATAAAAGCTCAAATCTGGATGATATTTGAGTGTGAGCATTTGCTCTAAAACAGTAACAGCTTCATCCCCTCGACCATTTTCGATGAGACCCTTAACAAGAATCTCAAAGGTTCTACTATTAGGACTACATCCTTTATTGCTCATTCTTCTAAATTGATCCAAAGCCAAGTCAACCCGATTGGTAATGAACAATACCTCCAACAAATAGTTCAAAGTGTGAACTGTAGGCATGATTCCTGCCTTCACCATTTCTTTATAAACAAACAATGCATTTTGAAAATTTCCACTTTCTTCTTGCACAAGAGCACCCAATAAAGCATTGAAAACTTCAATTGGAGGCTTATAACCCCCCAAATTCATGTTAACTAAGACTGTAATCGCTTCTTTAATCTTACAATGCCGAACAAAGGTGTGAACCAAAGCTACAAGAGCTTCTTCTGCACCAGGGCATCTATCCTTCACCATGTTCTTACAAAAATGCTCCATTTCCAAAACATTTCCAGCCATACCTAGTTTCAAAATGATCTCAGAATATGTATTTGAAGTGTGGTAGAAACTCTTTTGGAGAGAAGCCCATTTGAATATCTTCGTTGCTGAGTTTAAATCGCTGGTGCGGTTCAAAAGCCGGATTAAGTTATCTGGTACAAGCTTATTCCTCAAGAAGTTGATATTTTGGTCGAATTCAGATGAATCCTTGGGTTTTACAATTCTAATCGTTTCTGAAATATTTTCAATACAGCTTGAAGAAAGATAAACCCATTTGAGGAATCGACTAGGGTGTGCCAAATATGGGAGCTTTATTGCCATGGAACCAAGCATCGATTTCCAAAGGAGAATGGAAAGTTCATAGAGAAGTAATGAATCAATGAAAAATGAAGAGAAAGGGAGAAGTTGTAATCTGACCTGAGAAGCGAGTTGAACTAGTTCGTAGAAGAATACGGAAACTCAACAAGAGAGCACCACAAGTCCACAACACCTTTTTTTTCAACAGGAAGAAAGGCCCAATTTGTTCGTCAATCGTCACATGAGTAGTACATATATTGATCATTGAAATTTTCAAATGAGGATAAATTAGTCCATTTGTCTATCCATAGTTAAAATTGTGAGTAAACACAAAATTTTGTTTTTAAGCCTAAATTAGTCTCTCATTATACTTTTATGATATTTTAGAAAAAAGACATCAATTTTTATACATTTGGGACACATTAGTCTCTCGCTATCATCTTCTTCAAAAGTGGTTTTTATAAACCATAAACTACTAGATAAAGAAATGCACACGCAGAAAACACGTAGAGAAGGAGACAGAACGAAGGTGAAGCCACGTGAAGGAGAAGATAAACCCCATTTCTTTTCCTGCAGCAGGAGAATAAATAATTTTGTTATGTTTTAAGCTTGTATTTTTTATAATAATTACGATATGTTATAATATTTTAGCTATGTAATTTTTATAATAATTTTGATATGTTTTAAGCTTACTTTTATTTGTTTTTTTACTTCTATTTTGATACTACCTCTGGTCCACTTTGTAAAAGACAATCATTTATTCAATGTTCCAAAAACTGCATTTAGTCTCTTATAAAGTGGACTGAGGTAAGATGTTGTAATGTATCTCAGTTGCTAGTGGTTATGCTTTACTTTCGAGCTTAGATGATTCTGAACCTAGTTCTCGCTGGTCTATCCTGTGGAAACTTCAGACCTCGGAGAGGGTTCGTTCCTTCATTTGGCTTTTTGTTCATGACATATTATTGACAAACAACAAAAAGAGTGTTATGAGATTGGGGAATGCGAATTTATTCACTGTGATTTAGTTCTATGTAGTTAGGCTTCGTTAGAGTGGAGATGCGCAACAATTTTTCGATGGGGATCTACATCACTGGCTCTAGTTCAACCTCATAGAAGCTAATTGGAAGAAAGGCGGTATTGATTGGACTGTTTAATGGGCCACTGCGTCGCACTTCCTATGGGGCTAGAAAAATAAAGAGGAACATGATGTGACTTACACTAGACCTTGAAGGCCTTGGTTTGTTGTTAGTGCTTGTGCGCAGGACTACCAGGTTGTTATGGTTGTGTCATATTCATCGCAGCAACAAGATATGGAAAGGGTTGAAGTCAAGTGGGATCCTCCAGGGTCTGGGTGGATTTGGCTTAATTGTGATGGAGTTGTGAAGGCTTCAGACAAGGTCGCAAGATGTGGTGGGTTAATGAAAAAGTTATATGGTCTATGGCTTTCAGGTTTTTCTAAGCAGGTTGAATATTGTGATCCATTGGTTGTTGAGCTTTGGGGAGTTCTCACAGGTTTGCAACTATGTCGTTCTAGAGGTTGGGGCAAAGTGATTGTCCAGATTGATACCAAGGTTGTGTGTGATGTTATCCTTGGTTTGGAGACTGGTCACCTCTCGGGGTGGAGTATTGTTCGAGAAATTCGCAAGCTTCTCAGATTTCCTTAGAAGATCTGATCTGTGCATATTTCGAGTGAGACTAATCATTGTGTGGATGAGTTGGCCAATATTGGGTGTCGTCAAGTGGAAGATTTGATTATTTATGAGCAGTGTTCTAATTATGTAAGACATTTATGGCTTTCAGATTTGGTAGTGAATTCTATTCCCAGATTTGTTTCTCATTAGTTTCTGTTAGCTTTGGGGCTTAGCCACCATTAATTAGCAAAAAAAAGGTAGGCTAGCTCTACCACTCAACTTATCGTGAGCCTCATGCAATAACGATTTCCTAGCTTCACTACGTTAGCTTGTTGCAAAGTTAATAACATTACAAGTGACTCAAATTTTCATTATTTTTTGTTACTTTAGACGAAATGGTAAATAAATATCACACATTGTACACATATACACAAAATCCCTATGTTGCTGAAATTGCAATAGAAGATGCCTTACCCAGATTTCCAAATCTACTTTGAGAATAACATTTCAAAGGATGTTTTTTTTTGTACCCCCCCCCCCCATTAAACCCCATACCCCCATATTTGATTTTAACCCAAAAATACCCCTTTCATTTTTACCAAAATTTGATCGGGCCCCACAAAATTGTAAGATTCCCGGAAATATCTATTTATGCTTCCGGAAATACCCAGTGTTAGGTATTTCCGGAAATTCGAATTTTTAACCTTCCGGAAATACCTTTTCTTGACGTATTTCCGGAAAGTTTAATTTTTTAAACTTCCGGAAATACCTTATTTTCGGTATTTCCGGAAATTGATTTTTTAGCTTTTTTTACCAATATGGCTACGACAGATGGCAGAGGTCCCTTTATGGATTTATCGGATGTGTTTACCACATCACAGGTTTTTCCTACTCGGGATATTGTTACCCGTTGGGATAGAGATATCGGGAAAGCCAACGGGGTAATTGTCATTATTATTCGATCCGAGTCGAGTGAGAATGGTAAAGGGAAGAAAAATAAGATTGTTTTTGGTTGTGATAGGCATGGGAGATATAGTGGAGTAGATGTTGGGTGTTCTAGTAGACACAAGACCTCAAAAAGGTGTGGTTGTCCATTTAGATTGAAAGCTAAACCACTCGATCCTCCTAGTCTTGATTGGAAGGTCAAAGTTATGTGTGGAATTCACAACCATGAGCCTCTTAAGTCTATCCTTGGAGCAGCAATATTTGGTAAGTTCAACAAGGAGGAGCGATTAGCAGTTGAGGAGCATATGTGGTTGGGAGTGAAAGCTGCAAAAAGTCTAGAGTCAATAAAGAGGAGATTTACCAACAATTTGAGTAACATTTCACAGCTGTATAGAACCCGCAATAATCTCCGGAAGGGAAAGAGAGGAAGTAGGACTGAGATGCAGGAGCTTCTGACACTGATTCAGTCTCATCATTATATTTGTTGGACCAGACGGCTTGAAGGAACTGATATTGTTGAGGAGATCATGTGGTCACACCCTGATAGTATCAAGTTATTGAGGATGTTTCCTAATGTCTTGATTATGGACTGCACCTTCAAGACCAACAAATATGCATTGCCTCTACTTGAGATTGTTGGTGTCACTTCTACTGAGTTGACATTTTCTGTTGCATTTGCTTACTTGTCTCACGAGAGATATGATGACTACACATGAGTTTTGCAGAGCCTAAAAGATTTGATGGTATTAGATATCTCACTTCTCAGGTTATCCTCACTGACTGTGAGGAGGGATTGATGAATGCTATCAAGGTTGTGTTTCCCAAAGCAGTTAATTTGCTTTGTCGGTATCACATTAACAACAATGTGAATGCTAAAATTAAGAAGGCTGTCAAGGGAGATAGGGTGGAGTCAGTGATGAGTCTTTGGCATGCAATAGTTGACTCTGTATTTGAGGATGAATTTTATGAGAATTTGTATGATTTTGAACAATCATGTGCTGATATACATATACCCCAGCTTATCTATTGGTTGTATCCTCACAGGGAAAAATTTTGTGGACCGTGGACGGATAAAGTGAAACACTATGGAAACACCACGACTAATAGGTACGTTAATATTTTGCTTATGTGTTTTAAATTTATTTCGAGTCAATTTTTTCCTTATGTGTTTTAATTTGTTACATATAGGGTTGAGTCAGCCCATTGGTCATTGAAGTGGTCACTGGGTTCTAGTGGAGGTGACTTATGCAGAAGTTGGGAATCCATGCATGGGATGATCAATGCACAAATTGATAAAATTGTCGGTTCTTTTCAAAAGAGCATCAACCGTGTAGATGCCCAGCACAACACTCCATTCTACAAGAATCTACACGGTTTGGTGTCTCATGAGGCATTGAATCATATAGCTCATTAGTTTGAAGGCATGTTGGATGGAGTAGGGACCGACATGGGATGATTAATTGCACTTTCCGGCGGATAATATTTAATTTTTGAAATTCAAAATCCACCGGCAATGAACCGGATCCGCCAGTAACAGTCAATGAAAAATTCCGCCGGTAATTGCAATTTTCGGCGGATAATATTTTAAAATTCGAAATTCAAAATCCGCCGCTAATCGCACCTAATCCGCCGGTAATTGCACCTAATCCCTCGGTAATGACCGGTTAGTCAATAATCCGCCGGTATCTCGCGTTTTCCGGCGGATTCGTGTATCGAAAACCGCTCACTTACGTTGACTGATACCCGCCGGTAAGCCAACCAATCCACCAGTAATCAACGGTTCCGGCGGATTTTGCAAAATAGCCGTTGCGCGCTCCGTTCTATATATTCCAACCCCTTCTTCAATCACTCTTCACCCTCTTCTCCGAAATCTCTCACTCTTCTCCTCTCAAATCTCTCAATCCACTCCTTTCGAAGTCTCTTCTCTGAAATCTCTCACTCTTCTCCTCTTAAATCTCTCAATCCACTCCTTTCGAAGTCTGTTTTGTTCTTTCTGTCAGATTATTCTTAAGGTATGTTTTTTAAATGAATTTTGATTGTTTTAGTTAATATTTAGTTTTTAAATATGTGTTGTTTAATATTTATTTTGTTATTATTTGTTTTGCAATTGATTGGAGTTGCGAGTTTGGAGTTGCGAGTTTGGAGTTTTGTTTACAAGAGTCTGGAAAGCATCAAGTCAGAGACTTATTTTCACTACCGGTTAGTTAACAAAATTATTTCTTATAAAATGTATTTGTTGTTATTTCTTATTAAATAATAGATATTTTAATTAACGAATATATTATTTTTTTTAAATAAATTAAAAATCCGTTTTTTTTAAAATAAAATAGATTTCCGGCGGATTCCGTTAATTTACCGGCGGTTTTTTTGAAAACTTTCCGGCGGATGACAGCATTTAACGGCGGATTTGGCGCCGGTAATTACCGACGGATTAGAGAATTTACCGGTGGATTTTTTACAGCTGTTTTCCCTGCAGTTACCGGTGGATTTTCCGCCACTAATTTCCGCCGGAATTTCCTCCGAAAATTAGCGGCGGAAAATCCGCCGGTAACAGTTACATGCGGGCGAATTTTCGGAGGATTACCGGCGGAAAAAATCAGCCGGTAATCACCAATTTCCGGCGGATTTTGTCTATTTTCGGCGGATTTTGTCCGCCGGTAATCCCCAAAATTCTTGTGGTGTATGGATGAGAAGCGGGTGAAACAAGCGTCACTTGAATGTGACATAATCTATACAATAGAGGAGGTTTGGAGGCAATGGGCTGAGATGTCTCTTGAGGAGAGATGTGTCTTGTAACATCCCTAATTTTAAAGACTCGTACTATGATACCTAAGACCGATTAATTATTTGTGGGAATAATTAGTCGTGTCTCGGGGACTTATATGTCGGGAAAATTATCAAGAAAACCTATTCCCCATTAAGGAATGGCCTACTCATAGTAAAATGAGGAATTAGAGCCGAAGGGCAAATCTGTCTTTTCACACCCCTAGTTATTAAAATATAATTATGAGGGTTATAATTAATTACGAACCGAAAGAATTGAGGAATTTCGGATCGGAACCGGATTAATCGAGAAGTTTTGTACCGAAGAGAAAATTTGACACCTAACCTATGACTTAATGGGCTAGGGGTAGTTTGGTCTTTTCCCCATCATTTAAACCCCCAGCCCATATACCCACCTGACCAGCCTCACACCCTCACACTTAGTCACTCCTCATTTCAGAAAGAAAGAAGCAAAAGCTGAAAATAAGAAAGAAAGGAGAAGGAGGGGGCGTGGAAGGGGAGAAGAGGAGGAAGGAGGGACTCATCTCAAATCCTTGTTGCATGTAAGTTGTTTCTCTTCCATCCCACTCCATTTTCAATTCTGAATCCAATGAACCTAATTTTGAAGTCTGATTTCCACTCCTATCTCTTGCTCCATTTTCGAAGCTCGAAGCTCCAATGGTGAAGACAATGGAGTTTTGAGCTGCTACTCCTTTTGCATGTTCAGTTGTAACTGTCAAAGAGGAAGTGATGTGCTTACATTTCGAATCTGAAGGGAGTTGAATCAAGTTGGGTGGTTATTTCAGTTGCTGTTTGGAAGCTAGCTGGTGCCAATCGGTGTTCATTCGCGTGTTTGACATTCCGATTCCCGCTTACTTCGGTTGGAACTCCTAGAACGATCGTCAACGGGTGAGTTCTACTCACGGATTAGGGACATTTTCGTGTATTCTGAAAACTGTGTTTGTTTCAAACAATAAGGCAATCATTCCGTTTGCGAAAGACTTAGAACCGAAAAGAGTTTTTGAGTCAAAACGGCGTTTTACGGTTTACTGAGAATTTTGATTAAAACGTTGAAATGAAATAACTTGTACATATATTCTGGAATAGTTGGAAATTTTCTGAGTTTCAGGTGATCGAAATTAGAAATCGAATTGGGCGAGAACGGAGAGCGAAAATGAGAAATATGTGAAATTTTGGTAACAGACACAGGTCGCACGGACCGTGCGCCCCTGGGCACGGATCGTGCGCCTGCTTCGGGTTGGATGAATTGGAAATAAAACGGGACACACGGGTCGTGCGCCCCTGGGCACGGATCGTGCGCCCCTTTCGGTTTGGCTGGGTGATTTTAATAAATCACGCACGGGTCGTGCGCCCCTGGGCACGAACCGTGCGTGAGCTTCTGTTACCGACTTCCGTTTTCTCGTTTTGTCGCTCCGTTTTATCCCGAACCTTTTCTAATCTCTTTCTCAATCATTTAAAATGAAGTTGCCTTATTGAAAACCGTATTTTGAACTTGTTCAACTCATGTTTTTGAAAAGAGCTTCGAAAGCATAATTGATTGAAAAACCGAAACCCTAGTACACGTGTGGGTACACCGTCTGATTGACTAACTGAATATATATGTTTATATATGTCAATTGAAAATGATTATAATGCCGGAGGTCTAACTTATGAATTCCTCAAAACGGATTATAGATCGATATGGATATTGTTTATCCAATTACTATGTGAATGATCCTTTGGTGATCGAAAGATATAAATTATCTAACTCTCGAGAAATCGTTATGTATTGTCATACATATATCGCGTTGGGTGACGACCTGACAAGTAGCATACTAGGGAGGGTAGTCATGACCCCTTACCTAGGCCCTGAATGTGTTTTGGCGTGGTCAACTCACGGGTTGCCGGGATTAGCAGTTGTGCAGTCGGCTTGTGCTAAGTTATTGCTTATAAGTTAACATTGCCGGGATTAGCAGTTGTGCAGTCGGCCAATGTTAAGCTCTAGCTACCGGGATTAGCAGTTGTGCAGTCGATTTATGCTAAGCTATTAAAATAACTGAGAACACGATTTGCTTGGCATTTCGATTATAGCTAGTGGTAGCTAATTAAACATTGTTAACGGCTAATAAATTGAACCGAGTGTCAGAGAGGGGGCACGGTAGGACTCACTGAGATAATGTTATCTCACCCTATCCATATTTGTTGTTTTTCAGAGAAGCAGGGAAAAAGGAAGGCTATTGTGCACGAGTAGTTGGTATACTCTTGGAGGTGCTGAAGACTTAGTCATTTGATCCTTTGTTCTTTTGTTGTCCTATTGGTTGTATAAACTTGTATTGATTATGAGTTATATGAACCGTTTTAGGTTTCCGTTTGGTATTTGGACTTGGATATTGTATTCCGTTCGGTGTGAAACCGATGAACTTCTATTTTATGAAGTAATGTTATTCCGATTATGCTTTTATTTCGGAAAAAGTTGGTATGTCCAATACTTAAACAGGAAATGTGTCCTCTGAACTTCTGCATCTGTGCATCTTCGGTCTCTCTACATGTTAGAAATACCGGGGTGTTACATGTCTGGAAGAGAGGTCTTGATGATTATGTCTTCAAACGCACTACAACCATGGTTCCACCTAAGCACAAAGTCAAGACTAGGGGTGCACCAAAGAAGAAGAAGAAGAAAGAGTATGATGTGAAGAGAGATCCTTCTTATTGGGAGCACGTGGATGCGTCTTTGAGCTCAGATAAGAAACCCACCCAGATTTCATCATAGAGACTTCCCCAGCGGTCCTCACAGCAAGTCTCCCAATTACCATCACAGAGGTCAGCAGCTGAGCGAGCACAACATGACATCCATTTGGTAAGTCACTTTCCAGAGCATATGCATAAGTACAATGATGACATTATCAATGTGATTGGGGATGGAAACTGTGGCTTCAGATGCATTTCTGCCTCACTTGATTACTCAGGGCATAGCTGACAAATAGTTCGCAATGATTTGATTGAGGAGATGGACTCAAATTGGTTTCAATACTCAGAGGTGATGGGTAACAACATTCAGACAGTTAGGGAATCATTAGTTGCTCTCCCACAAGACTTTCAGCCTCATGAGAAGTGGATGTCGATGCCTGACATGGGACATGTTATAGCGACTAGATATCAGATAGCCCTTGTTATGTTGTCACTTCATGATGGTGGGTCATGGACATTCTTCCCTTTGAGAGGAGCCTATGTTCCTAGTCAGAGCCGCTTGTTCTGTTTTGGGTTTGTCCATAGGAATCATTGGGTTCGGGTTATGTTGAACGCTACTAGTCCAGTACCTCCTATTCATCCTACTTGGGGTGCATATGCTTCAGCTGAAGCTAGATCGTGGTTATATCCGTACCTTGGACGTGTACAATTATGGTGTTCTTTTGTCCCAGATCATGTTGCACCGACCCTCCCAGCTGATGTTGATTACATTTCTATTAAATGATTGTATTATATTATATTATATTATATTATATTCCATGAGTTTATATTATATTAAATTTTATTCCACGAATTTTTTATTTGACGGTCTAAATTTTGTCGACACTATTTAACGGTCTAGATTTTGCCGACACTTTAAACGGTCTAGATTTTTTTGCCGACCACTTTTCATCCAACGATGGAAATTCACTTTAGGGTTTCAGATTTTCTCTATAAATAGACCCATTGGGTTTCACTTCTTTCATAGACACAACACAAAATGATGATGGCTATGGCCAACGAAGAGGCTTCCCTCACTATCATTTTTACCAATCAGGGCCTCATTGATCATCAGGGCATCATCATCAACGAAGATGATGATGTCTGTTTCGAGGGGCGAGACATGTTCCAGTGTAGGTTAAAACACAGCATAACATTCACTGCCCTGAAAGAGAGAGACTACTGCGTAAGGTGCAACCGGAGGGCGACGAGCATGATATAACTAGTATAATTTATCGGAAACCAGCTTGAGTTAATGGACGTGTGCACTGGTCTGCAATGGATGTCAACAACGACGATGACGTCCAAGCCATGATGGCCATTCATGTTATCTTTAAATGGAAGGGTTATCTGCATTTATACATCGAAACTAGAAGGACTGTCGCTGAGATCCTTCATCGTTTCACTCCACCATCTCAGTAGTTTCTATTATGTTTTTGTTTTGTTTGTGGTTGCAATCTGTTATTTTAAATCAATGTAGAATGCGTTTTTAATTAATCAAATAAATGTTTCATTTTTTATTTTTGCACTCCGGAAACACCATATTATATGATAAATTCGGAAGGCAATTTTAAGGGTTTTCCGGAAATACATCAAATTGGGATAAATTTGGAAGGCAATATTGAGGGATTTCCGCATATACCTCAAATCTAGATAAATCCCGAAGTAAGTTTTTTTGATTTTCCGAAAATATCACATTTTAAGGTATTTCCGGAATGTAAAATGTGTTCCGAAAATACCGTAAAATGCGATATTTTCGGAAAATCAAAAAAACATCCTTCCGGATTTATCTGGATTTGAGGTATTTCCGAAAATTTTGTAGATTTAAGGGGTAGTTTCGTCCGTTTGGTCATTTTGGGGTAGATGGTACAAGAGGGGGGTAAAAAAAAAACAGCCCATTTCAAAAGGCAACTCCATGTATTATTATTTTATTTTATAATACTAAAACATTACAATTCTACTATATAGGGTTAATCAGCGGAAGACATATATTAGAGTGCATAAAACTCGGTACCACAATCTTTGATCATTTCTAAAATCTCCATAACGCAATTGGCTTATAGTGAAAATCTATTAGAAAGGTGGCCTGCGAATGTGTTGATGTAGCCAATCGTCAGCTTCATGGAGGAACTTAAAAAGTGCAGTTTCCTTCAATCCTGAACAAATTTGATGATAAAACCAATAAACAATAGGGTACATAATAATTTATGGATTGCACTCCATATAGTCGTCGAATAATTTAGCAAACCACTTGTCAAGTGATACAGAAACAACAAGGTGGATAATGCCAAAATTTGGCTGAAGTGCGTGACCAATGTCCTGTATGGTATTTAGGAGAGTTGTTGAATCAAAGGATCCGAGAGTAAGTCAAAGAATCAAGTCTCTAAGAAATTTTATACTGTAGATTTGTAGGATTTTATACTAAGCAAACTATATAAGAAACTCTAGGATTTTATACTGTCGAAACGCTAGGTAATTCCATTTGTGTGGGAATTAATTTGGAGAACATGAACTAGTGGGTGTAGAAGGAGGTTGGAAAGGAAAAGTGTTTGATCTTAATGAGCGTGAAAATGGGTTTTGATGATGATTCCCCTGTATATTACTATTACTATCATTGCTCGAAAACAAATGATCCGGGTTGCCTAGAATAGAATTTGGATTAGATCCTCCACATCCATTATTGCGAGGTCCAAAAGAGATTATATTGCTACGATTTTCTTGAGCTGGATTCATAGGTTTAGGAGGATTTTTCCAAGACTTTTTCTTCTGAAGTCTAGAATCAAATTGGAGGGTATTAATAATAGCAAGTTGGGCAGTGGTAAGAGGAGGTCCTCCAACGAAGAGAGTAGTCCAAAGCCAAACGCTCTTAGCAGCAGCAACGAGAGGTGGAGATGCTTTATGAGGGTGCTGTGCAAGAAGAATATTATACTTCCTCATCCTCAATTGATGAAGAGCATTGGAGAAGGCATTGGAGAAATCTGTGTTGCCGGAAATTAATAAGTAATTAGCAGGTGCGGGATTGTCCACTGCCCAGAACAGCATGTCAACTAGAATCCTCTTATTAACAGCTAGTGAAGGGACGTGGTTGAGGGAGATACCGGTGCTGGAGAGAGCGTGCTGGAGAGAAGAGGAGATGCGGGTGGTGTCGCCATAGGCGGAGATGGAAAGGGGACCGGTGTAGTTGATGCGAGCTAAGGCGGAGCTTATGTTTTGAGCGATGACGTGGGGATTGCAGCCTTTAGGTACTTGGCAATTGTCTATGTCCCACCATACGGATGTCTTCGCCGCCGATCCTTCTTCACCTTCGCCCATCACGACGTCTTCCAATGCTTTCTGTAATGTGCCTTGGTGATGGTGTTATAAAAATAGAAAGGTGTTTGGATTTGGAATAGAAACTTGACTTGTGTGGTGGACTTGTGGTCTTCTACTATAGGGGGCGTGCCTGTCATCTTACGCCAAGTCTATGTCTATTGTCTAAGTCATTCCTCCTTCTTGACCCCCCCCCCCCTTCCTTCTTCCTTCCTTCCACCTTCCCGTATGGGGCAGCCCTCTTACTTTTCTTTCCCGTCTTACGCAACTCTTTTGACCATTTCTCCCCACGTCAAGGGATAATATAAAGACACATTAACCGATTTTTTAGCCTAAATTATTCGCTCGACATACAACATCCTCACGTGTTAACGAACTACACACTATACAGAACCAATAGACGGTCGAAATTCGTATCTAATTTTTTAACTGATTTATTTATTTATTTATTAATTAGGTTAAAAAAGCGGATTTACCCCCACATAAAGTAAATCCGCTTTTGTTATTTAAAAGCGGATATACCCCCACATAAGGTAAATCCGCTTTTAAAAATAACAAAATCGGATTTACCCCACACCTAAGGTAAATCCGCTTTGTTATTTTTAAAAGCGGATATACCCCCACCTTAAATAAATCTGCTTTTAATTTTTTAAAATTTTCAGTGGAAATCGGATTTACCTCACAGATACATAAATCTGATTTCCAAAAAAAATTTGAAATCAGGATATGTTCGAGTTTTTTAAATTTTGTGAAGGGCAATTGCGTCTTTTCGCAGGGTCCGTGGGGGGTATAATTGAATGTGATGGGGTACAAAAAAAAGCCAGGTTTTTTTAGCCCCAGCCCACACTTTTAAATTTTTTAGTGGGTCAGTGCCAAGGCTTTGTGGGCTGGCCCCCAATTTTTTTCTCATTCTTTTCCCACTATTTACACCTCCACTTTCATTCTTTCACCCCCCCTTCCTCTTCTCCCTCCCTCTCACCACCACCTTCTTCTCCCTCTCACCACAACCACCACCACCACCTCTTTTCCCACTATTTATACCTCCACTTTCATTCTTTCACCCCCTTCTTCTTCTCCCTCACTCCCACCACCATCACCATCTTCCACTCACCACCACCAACACCTCCTTTTCCCTCTCACCACCACACTCAACCACCATCACCTCCTTTTTCCTATCACCACCACCACCACCTATTTTTCCACTATTTACACCTCCACTTTCATTCTTTCACCCTCTTCCTCTTCTCCCTCACTCTCACCACAACCTCCGTTTCCCTTTCACCACAACCACCACCGCCTTCTTTTCTCTCTCACCACCACCACCTCCTTTTCCCTTTCACCACTATCACACAACAACCACCACCTCATTTTTCCTCTCACCACCACCACCACCACCACCACCTAGTTTCCCACTATTTATACCTCCACTTTCATTCTTTCACCCCCTTCCTCTCTCACTCTCACCACCACCTCCTTATCCCTCTCACCACAACCACCACCATCACTATCTCACACTCACCACCACCACCAACTCCTCCTTTTCTGTTTTTTTTAAAAAGGCTCATTGGCTGAACTAGGCCCACAAAGTTGAGTGGGACATTTTTTGCAAAAATAGAAATTCAAGGCGTATGGGCTAGACTGGGCCCACATGGGATTTATGGGCCTGGGACCTATGTGGGCCTCAGGATTGTGGGCTTTTGGGCCATGGGTCATGTGGGCCTAGGGTGGGCTGGCCTATGTGGGCCAAATTGACAGCTTTAATCACCGGTGGGGAGAGTCCCAGGGTAATTCTCTTTAAGCTCTTGTTAGCATATTTGGCCAAGATATTTCCACTATTGTTGGCCTCTCTATAAACATGTCTTATTTCCACATATGGAAGATAACTCAGCAAAGTTGTGATCCTCAACAATAGAGTGGAATAGGGGTGGGTCGAGTGTTGTTCACAGTGGAGAATAAGATCAATAGCATATTGGCAATCCGACTCGCATGACGCATTCTAAGTACCCAAATGAAGAAGGAGCGATAAACCATGATAAAAATCAAATAGCTCATCCATTAAGGCATCTCCCTTCCCATTTATGGAGGCAAAGCTTCTCAACCATTCCCTGCTTCATCTCAGACCAGGCCACCAAAGGAGATATCCCTATTTAAAATGCAATTGACATCAACATTTAGTTTAGAATATCCGAGTAAGGGTGGGCGCCATTTCACCCTGTTAACACCCAAAAACTACTAAGTGGTTGGTCGAGGAGAAACCTAGTCGAGGCAAGGGCCCAATCGAGGTTACAAGTGCCGAGTTGCTCAGATAAGAAGGAAAAGGGGTAGGTTGCGGAATGGACTATATTTACTTTACTCTATATACTCTCTCCTATCATTTTCAAGGAGAGCAACCACGTGAGAAGGGTTGGTAGCCTCGGCTAAGTATGGCCTCGAGAGTAGGGGTACGTGCTACCCAAGGGACTATGACAGGGGAATTTCTTCAGAAGGGAGTCATTAATTCTGAGAGAAATCAATGTACAGTGGAGCTAGCTAAAGAGCCTCAACTAAGAAATATTTTCCGAGGAAGGAAAATATTGTTGTTGTCAAGGAAACTTGGTAGAAAAGCCCGGATGATGTGCTTTTTTTTTAACCAAAACAAACTTATGTCATTTCAATATCAATAATGTTTGTTACACACAAAGGAGCAATATAATGAGAAAAGGAGCTAGCATAGAGTCTTGATGCCCTTGCAAGAGTATGAGCAACAAGATTGACTTGCCTCCTAACATAGCTAATCCTATAGCTTGAATATTGAGAAATAAATTTGATACAATGGGAAATAATAACACCAAAATCAGAGTTGTTGGACGACAGTTTATTCATCGCGTTAGTCACTGAAATACAATCTGTCTCAATGACTAATGCTTCCAAGCCTAAGTCCTTCAACCAATTCAATGCTTGCCATAGATCCATTGCTTCTGCTTCTTGAGGTTCCGGAGTGCCGTCAAACCACATAGTCTTCCCTTCCATGAAGCTACCATTCTCATCCTGAATACACATACCAATGCTATACTTGTTTTCGGAATCAAATAGCGACGCATTAATATTGCATTTGAGAGTACCTGCTGTCGGTTTCGTCCATGCCATTTGAACACCATCGGTTTGAGGGACAGCTGCACTACGTGTTGGCTGATTTCTCCTCGCAATTTCCCACGCATGTAGCTGGTCATTCGCAATTTGAAGAGCCACCGTAGCTGGTCTATCAATGCCCTCCCATATTTTGTCATTCCTTTTCTTCCACATCGCCCAAATAGCCATTGCAAAAGTCTTTCGTTGTTCAATAGATAACTCATCCAACAGCTGAGAAAGACAAGTTGAGAAACCAGAATTCTGCTGCATGCACCGATGGACAATAACAGCAAAACCTGTTACTTGCCACACCTGTGTAATAACGGTTTCATGCGATTAGCAATCACTTTTGTGATTATCTTATAAATAACATTACAAAGAGAAATAGGCCTAAGATCCTTCATAGACATAGGATCCTCAACCTTTGGAATGAGCACAATATTAGCATCATTGAGATTTGGTGGAAACTCCCCCTCCTCCAACCAAGCCTTCCCCGTGTGAAACAACTCCACTCCATAAAGATTCCAAAACCGCTTAAAGAAAGCCGAGTTCAAACCATCCGGCCCAGGAGTTTTGTCAGAGTGCATTGAAAAAAGAGCATTTTTAAACTCCCCTATCTCTAAGGGATTAAGTAACTCCGCATTATCCTCCTCATTCAATCTACAAGACACGTGTCTTACCACTCCATCTTAAACCCCTCGGTCTTCTCTAAATAGCTCCTTAAAATAATTAGAAGCCACCTCTCCAAGCTCCCTTTGATTTGTAACAATCTCACCATCCTCCCTAGTGAGCTTTGTTATCATATTTCTCATTCTTCTTGCACTAGCCATAGCATGAAAAAACTTAGAGTTGGTGTCTCCCTCGTAACCAAAACACCTTTGACCTTTGTTTCCAAAATGTCTCTTCCTGCATAAGTAGAACTCCCAACCACTCCTTCTTGCCCCCGGATGATGTACTTAATGCCTTATGTTTTGGAGTTTCCGTCGTGGAGGGTAAAGATCCACTTGGTCTTTGAGAAAGAGCAGTAGCTATTTGACCAATTTGATTCTTCAAGTTCTTAATAGTTGCCCATTGAGTTTGGTATTGAGCCTTAGTCTCATTGATGAAAGCCTAAAACATGGCCTCCATAGAATTGTCTGGTACAAGGGTTGCTTTCCTTTGAACAGGCTGAGTAGGAAATCCTAGTGGTGTTGCAGAAGTTGCAGCAGCAATGTTGCTCCATCTGAAATTTGGATGACTCTTCCACCCAGGATTGTTAGCATTTGAGTAGGGATTATTATTCTTATTGTACCTTACACAGTTGACCGGCATGGGGTTGCTTGGGCATTCTTCATACAAGTGGCCTCCTCCACGATATACACAACTAGTTGTTATTGGAGGAGGTTGCTCAACAAAGGTTGTTGTAGCCTCTAGTTTTACAACTGAAATTTGGATGATTCTTCCACCCAGGATTGTAGGCATTTGAGTAGGGATTATTATTTTTGTTGTACCCTACACAGTTGACAGATATGGGGTTGCTTGGGCATTCTTCGTACAAGTGGTCTCCTCCACGATATACACAACTAGTTGTTCCTGGAGGAGGTTTCTCAACAACGGCTGTTGTAGCCTCTGGTTTTGCAATTGCAATTACAGGAGCTGCTGCAAATGTTGTAGCATTGGTAGTGCTGAGATTTTTGATCATGTTGGTAGGGGATTCCACTTGAGCTGACAAAGCCGATACATCACTCACTTCATGCATACCTGCTACCTTTTTGGGAGCACTAGTTCTAGCAGTTGGCCATTGGTAGCTATTTGCAGATATACTCTCAATAAGCCCATCATCATTATATTCTTGATTTAACAACACTCCCCATATGAGGCATCAATCATAAGTCTAGTGTGTGGCTCCAAACCATTGTAAAAATTAAGTTTCCATCTGGATGCAAATGAGGATTCCATGGTGTGGGCATTTTCTTAACAATTCTTTGTATCTTCCCCGTGCTGCAAACAGTGATTCACTTCTTATTTATCTAAATTATGTAATTTCATTTCTCATCATGGCACTCTTGACTAACGGAAAATATTTTGCCAAATTTTTTTTAGCCATTCCATTCCAATTAGTGATAGAGTTAGGCTCTAAATAATTAAGCTAAGATCTAGCTCTATCCTTCAAGGAATAAGGAAATAGCCTAAGTCTAAAAGCACCATCAGTAACACACTGGGAATTTTGAAATTACTACATACCTCAAAGAACTAATGTGGGTCATTTGTGGGAGAACCACCAAATTGACCAACAGTTTGAAGCATTTGGAACATCATAGTTTTGAACTCAAAATGGTTTGTGGTGAGCGCAGGCCTTACTATGCCAGTATGCATAGTTTAAGCACCATCACCATGGTCACTCTCAGTATGCATACACCTGTCTCGATCATTAGCCATACCTATGAAATTAATGTTTATAAGCTAATATCTAAGAAAAGCACCATCACCATGATCACCATGGTCACTCCCATCTAAAGTTCAATGATAAATAGTAAGTGGACCAGTTCCTCCTTCTGCCATTGCAATAACTCTATCAAGCTCTATGAGCCCTTGTTGACTCTTATGCTTGCGCAACCTTCTGAATCTTCTTTCTATTTCGGGATTCAACTCAAATTCTAGTGAACTGAACTTGTGCATGTGCTATAACACCTAGATGATGTGACACGAGAAAAACAGAACACTAAAATAAGAACTATCACTAACTAATTAAACATTGGATTTAAACTAAACAATCCCCAACAACGACACCAACAACTTGATGTCTAAAACAGATGTGCAAGTATACACAGTCCAATAAGTAATAAAGTAGTAAATAGAGATTGTCACAACAGGGATTGTAGCTCAATCTATGCTTAATTTGGCTTGCAAATTAGTGAGTAAAAATAAAATAAAATAAAATAACAAGTTGTATGGAATGTCTTTTATGTAACGTTTTAATAATGACTAAGTGCTAATATAGAAGCTATAGCATATGGATGTTGTAGTATAAGATACGTGTCTTTCAGTCACTTTTCTACAAAGTTTCATTAAAGACACTTATGTCTAAGCTCAATTTAAGTTCACTCCTGGCTAATCAGCACCGACAGATCACCCTATGAGTTTTGTTCTCCTATGTATATGTTTAAAAATAATTATTAAAGTGTCCTTCAATAATTACTACCCATATTAATTCTAGAATTCAGCTTATAAACATTTTCCGAATTTATAAACATATATATTTTCTAGTTGGCTATTCTTAAAAGAAGTTTGGAAATATTAAATACAATAGGATCAAAGATACTAGAGCATAAATTTCAACATTAACCATTAAAAATCAGTAACATATAGCTAATGACATTCCAACTAAAACTGCTTAGCTCATAGTGAACAATAAATACATGATAAACAACACAGATGTTGAATCTGGTGTCATGACAAGACATTCCATAGGGGGAATGCCAAGAACTTTCCACTTTTGATCCTCACATCACCCATTCACCCATTAGGGGTTGATAACTCTCAAGAACAGAAGTCGCTTCAGGAAAAAAGCTCAGTATCCCTCAGACTTCGTTAGAAATCTTGTCGTAATTAACTTCAGCCTGGCGTTCCACCGACGTCGTCCTCTATAGGCAACCCTACTAGATCTTTGCCCATCTCAACCTCGACCTGGCTAACATTCGCTCCTTGCTATATTTGATCATCACTCGTTTGCTATTCGACTTGATCTTCACACGTTCCTCCAGAAAAGCCCTCGGCCATCCATTGGTCGGATAGCAAATCAGCCAACACTAACGGATTTTTAACATTTCTGACGGATTGTTTTTTTTAAAAAAATATATTGTTTTTTTTAAATCCGCCGGAAATGTCGCTGGTGACATTTTCGACGGACTTTTTAAAAAATAAATAAAAAAAAAATTTCAAAAAATCCGCCGGAAATATTAAAAATCCACCGGAACCGTCCGAAGTTGCCTATAAATAAATCTTTCTCCTACACTCTTCTCATTCTCTCATTTCACTCTTTATTTACTTCTCATTTCTCTTCTACATTTTCTCTATCTTATCTTTCTTCTTGTTTCTCATACTCTTCAATCTCCATAAATTTCTCTACATATCTCTCTTCTACATTTCCCCTTTCTTCTTCTTCCTTCTCATTAATTCTCACTTCTTTATTCTCATTCCTTCTTACTTCTTCATTCTCATTCTCTCCTGTATTATTACTTCTCATACTCTCATTCATTTTTATTCCTTCTTACTTCTTCATTCTTATTCTCTCCTATATTATTTTTTGCATACTCTCTTTCATTCTTATTCATTCTAATTCCTCTATTACTTCTCATTCTCTTCTATATCATTTTTTCTCATATTCTGCTTCATATTCATTTTTTGTTACTTCTTATTTAATTAAATATAAAATTTGAAAAAAAAAAGATTTAATTTTTTTAAAATAAAAAAAAATCCGCCGGTAGGTAATGTACATTTCAGGGGGAAAAAATCCGCCGGAAATGTGCGTTTCTGGTGGATTTTTCAATTTATTTTTTTTAAAAACAAAATCCGCCGGAAACGCACATTTCCGACGGAAAAAATTTGCCGGAAAATATTACCTATGAGTGTTTTACCTGCGAAAAAAATCCACCAGAAACGCCACTTTTCCGGCGGATTTGGTGCATTTCCGGCGAATTTTTTCTGCCGGAAAAATGCATTTTTCTTGTAGTGCAAATCCCACTTTGACTCATATTCAGCTGACATATCAGGCTCATCTCGTCGAATTTAGGCTCATCTCATTTAATTTCTTTAGCCATGTGTTCCTCAACAGCTCAACTCGCTGGGTCGGGAGAAGGGATTCGAGGCATTGTCTTGGTTCTCGCCATCAGTGACCTACATGGATAGAGTTCATAGTCAGGGAACATATTCTTCACTTCATATATACCACCAATAGTGCACCTCTGCCGAGGTACAAACACGTTTAAAGTGATCCTCGAGGACAAGCTTAAAGGCATCTTGCCGAGAATTATGAACCACGATGCCACCTTTAGTAATCGCGGCTTCAATCTCGGTTAGGGAACCCAAGACACGTGCAAGACCGACTTTGAACCTGGAAAACCCCCTCCTTCTACGAAATCTTCACGCTCCAAAGGGGAAGATTTCATCGCAGAAGGACCATTCGAGGTCTCGGCGGAAATAATTTTCAAGGTGACTAACTCGAGGTCCATTGCGGAGAAGAATAAATAACAAGGAAAAAGAAGTCAGATATACCTACATGGCCGAAGTAGTTGAATTATGGGAAAAAGACATGTCAGGATAGTTGAAGGCTCCCCAGAAAACACAAATGTTCGTTGGAAACTTTGACGTAGGTGAAGAGGAAAGTTCAGGAGAAAATTTCGCAAGGGAATGAGAAGTAGGTCCTCCTATTTATAATGGGCCTAGGGCGATGGCAAGTTGAAGTCCAAACGTTGCAATCTTGAGCACAATGATGGTGTTGGTTCAAAAAATGAGACAACGCACTACCATAATAATGCGACTCTTCAATCAACAAAGGAAAATCAGACGTCGCCTATCCGATCAACAAATAATAACCATTAATCACAAAGCAATCAACGGTCATGATCCAACATCACGATCCTAGTAAACTTACCAGTCAAGGACAATGTGGCCGACCTCGGATCCCCCGAGCTGAAGTCGATCGAGCTGATTACACCATTTCAGGGAGGCTCACGCGCCCCAATAACTAGATCATCGATGGAGATCATTTAACATCTCATCGCACGGTCGAGGTTCCACCTCGGGCTGACGCGCTTGGCAAAGGATCATTTCACATGACTGACACTGTTTCCTATAAATACGCTTTCTAATCAATGCATCACGTACAAATTTAGTATTGTCTGACACCTTTTTATGTGAGCTGACTTGAGCGTTGGAGCGTGTGCAAGTACCCCCCCTCTCAGATTAATGTGACAAAGCCTCACCTAGAGTAGAGCAGATCCGACTTACTACCTCGGCGGCAACTCGGCCCAGCTCTCAAAACTGAGTTCGACTTCCTAGGCAGTTCAAATAACATCATAAAATTATAATTTTTTTTTTGGTAATATAATTTTCTTTCTTTATTCTACGGTATTTTCTTAATTTTTGTGAAATAAATAAGCTTGAAAATTGTTATGGAGCGAAAGTATAGGAGTATGAATTTTGAATTTAAATTGAAACCCTGTACTTTCGCTTCGGTACCCGAAACCTTCACATACGACTTTTATAATGCACATGATGCCAAGTGTGACCCAGCCACGTGTTCAAAAACGATACGCCCAGGCCAAAATTTGTATTTGCCGCGCTCATCTCCTATGCGCTATAGTCAACACCAATCAATCCTAGCTGTAGCTTCGGACTTTGTCAGGTCGGCGAACCTGAGGTTAGGAACATCCGAACGCAACCTTTTCGTTTCCGGACCTCGAGTTTACTAGAAAAGGAGTAATATACCACTTTTTTTTTTGACCAAAACCACTTTTTAAAAATATTCAAAAAGCATTTTATCCAATATCCGTTGCTATAAATTTTATATTATCGTTTCCATGAAATTGGACGCTTTTTATTTACATTTACATATCGACAAATATTTTTTTTGTTAAAGAACGTGTTGATTAATATTTTAAATTTTTATATTAAACTAAAACAATAGTAGTTTTAAGTATTTAATTGAAAGAAAGTTTCTAACAAAAAAATTAACAGTATTTTATTTTCACTATCAATTTTTAACTTTCTAATTAATATTAAATGAAATAAAATAAAATATTCATAA
Organism: Astragalus membranaceus; assembly: GCA_039519185.1. Lineage (NCBI taxonomy): Eukaryota > Viridiplantae > Streptophyta > Magnoliopsida > Fabales > Fabaceae > Astragalus > Astragalus membranaceus. The sequence goes on along the minus strand of CM076847.1, from coordinate 122,826,844 downwards.
AAATAGTGTTAATAATATTAAATATATCTTTTGTCAAAAAATATTAAATATATCTTTTTTTATAATCAAGAGGGCCGAAGCCCAATAATATTAAATATTTATTTTTTTGACCAAAATTTAAAGTGTATTTTACTTCAAGTATTTTCTTTTTGTTTTTTTTTTAAATATCCCTATCCCTATGTTTTTTTAAGAAATATATTTCTAAAGATATTGCCAAAAAAATAGTAAAAAATATTCTTATTTGATTTTATAAATCACACTAACAGTTTATTTAGTAGAGAAAAAGTAGAATCCGAAGCTAACTTAACCTCTCCGAAGCGGAGGTTTGGTTTTGGTTAATGCGTAAGACACAGACATCAGACATGTCGCGTAAACGCAGCCAAATATCACTCGCAGATGAGACAATAAAGCGATTAAAAAAATCAATTAAAATAAAATTAAAGAAATATGATGAAGTTACGCACGACTCCGAGCCTTTGATTCCCAGGATTCCTCACTCATCTCCATCGATTTCGCCTTCTCATTCTGCTTCCGCTGCTTTCAGCTTCCGCTCAACGACATACACGGAAACCGGTACGTATACTACTTTTTTTTCAGATCAGTTTCACAAAAATCTCACTTTCAGTTTATTATTTGAAGTCTATGATACAGAGTTGCAGTTTAATTTGTTTGGGGTTTCTCGGACCCGCTTCAAATTTGAATCTTTACTTCAAATTATTTCGAAACTCATTGGCAGAAGACCACCGCTACGGCGCTACCCATTGATTTTTATCACGTCTTTCTCGAGTCTTGACCATCTTCATTATTATTTTTTGGTATTATTTATTGTTCGACAATGACAGATAGACCCATCAATTGAAGGGTCGCTGCTTCTTCTCTTTCTCTCTCCTCTCCATTATGATCGAAGTCGATACCTTCTGCTTCCCCTGCCATAAAAATATAATTAGGCCAAATTTTATTGGACAAATTCAACTTATCCTATCTAGTTGACAACATTACTTTGAATTTGAATCCAGTAACCTTTTCGTGAAAATTAGTTTCTGTACTTTCTAAGCTTCTTTTTATGCATACAAAAAAATTTGTTTTTTCTTCAATGGTAAGAAATCTGATTAAATTAAGTGCACAACTACTATGTTCACATGCAGGGAAAGGAGGACAATTTTATTGCTTTCATTTCACGGACTTGTTTGATCCCTGGTCCATAGGATCTGATTTGGTGTATACAATAGAGTATACATTCATTATACCAGAGAAGATAACCATTTGAAGAAAGAAAAAAGAAAGTCTCAAGATCCTATGTCAATGTCAATTTCTGAGAAACCAGCTCCTGCTCGAGATGTTGATCCCTTGTTAAAAGATTTGAATGATAAAAAGCAAAGCTTTAGGCGAAACGTGGTGTCTTTAGCAGCAGAGTTGAAGGAGCTTCGAGGTCGCCTCGCTTCACAAGAACAATCATATGTTAAAGAATCTCTAACAAGACAGGTATAAATTTTTCTGCGTTTTGTATCGCTTCTATGTTTTTATTTGAACCAAAACAATCCAATTTTAACTTCTTTTTGGTTTCTCTTTTTGGCCATGCTATTAAAATTATACTAACTTTCAATCATTATTGCTTTTTGAATCTTTGTGGTTGTGGCCTGTGGGGTCAAGGAAAATCCATTGTTTTTTTGAGTCCAGCAATTTATGGGTGTTTTTTTATTGCTACAGGTAGCAGAGACTAATGCCAAGAGCATGGAATTGGAAATTGAAAGATTGCAGAAGAAATTGGAAGAAAAAAATGAGCAGCTTCATGCTTCAGCCTCTTCTGCTGAGAAGGTTTCAATTACGTTTACCTTATTATTAATATATTATTCTTTTCAGAGCTTAATATGGATACCTCTTGATCTTAATGTTTCATGTGTTTTGTTTGCTTTTCTAGCTGAAATGGTGTTGATGATCGTATATATTTTTTGCTTGATTTTTATTTTTCCTAATTAAATAAAAATAGCACACTAGATAGTAGATTCCCATCTCTTAGATTTTTACTAGCTGACTTGTCCTCTTTCATTTTAGCGGATTCCCTTGCACTTTGGAAAGAAGGGTGGGTGATTAGGTGTTTTGGTTTATTGCTATTATGGTCCCTTTCTAACTTGGATTGTCAATTTTTCAGTTTTCTGTATGCCACATTTTTCAGCACTAATTATTTTCTTATTACCAAATCAACAAAATTAATTTTAATGTAGGGAATAGGGACTAGTCCATCCAAAGTTGGAAAATTGCTGATATAAATAATTTTATATCAATTTTGTCTTTCAAAAGCATAAAGAATTAATAATCAATATATGATCCAAAATTGCAAGTGACTTTTCCCGTGCTAGAGGAAGCAGTCTAGTAATGTATGCCATTAGTTGATTGACATCTGTCTATAATACATATAAATGAAGCCAATGAATTGCGTTCTATATTATGAGGACCTGTACCAAACTTCACAATCCCCATAGATGCTGCCACAATTAAAATCTCTAATTTCTTTTTACTACTGAAGTCACTTAAAATTTTTTAGGTTCAAGGAATGTAATTTGTTTTGTTCCTAAGGTACGGATTAGAGAGTAGGTACATCTTCGCTGGGTGACAAGTTTTTTGGATGTACAGATACTAGATCTACTTTCTATCAGTAGTTTAATTTCATTATTGCTTCTTAAATCCATTGATGCACTAACCACGTTTTATTATGGTAGGAAACAGACATACTTATATCTAGTGGGTGGATGATTTTTCCCCCTTTGATCATATGTTAAAATGAGAAATGCATGCATCTAGCTATTTATAAACAGGTCCGTCCGGATACATCAATTATTCAATAAATCTAAAATTGTATTTTTCTCTCATAAATAGGACCAGTAATACCTTGTGCAAAGTAAATTATACCACATTATAGAAGGAAAATCATGTGGGTATAGTCAAGATGGACAGTGCATATTTATATACTTTTTTTTTGTCTAGCGCTTATTTATATACTTGAATGTGTATTTGGCATAATAATTTCTCATGCCAGTAATGGCGACAATCTTATCCTTCACATTAAATTAAATGCTTTTGTATCATGAATTCTAGTGTCACTTAAGCATCTAAATAATGTGTAATAATTGTAGCACAGGTGTACTCCAGATTATCAATGAAGTTATAAATTTTTGGAAAACCATTATACATTACTTAACCTTTTAATAGACTGTACTCATGAAAGAGTAAATAGATGATCTAAAAATAGTTTGCAACAGTGTTAGGTATGTTAATGAAGGAAAAGTTGACATTGTATTCTTACCAAAATTTAGATTCTATGTCCGGGCCTCCAGGATTTTGTAATTAACAAAAGGGCATTACAAATTTACATTGCAAAGTAACTTCAACACTGTTAGCAGTTAGCACAATCTTTGTGGCTGTACCATATCCTCTTAAATTTTTCATTCGTTATTGAAGAATGTATCATATTTCTGTTTATTATGCAAATTTTTACGCTTCTTTATAAAGACTACCCCTTCATTAGATTCTGAACCACAATTTTCAAACTCTGCATGTTATCTCACAATTTGCAACATTAATTCAGGAGAAAGTTATCCCTAAAACATGTTTATTTAGCTCAGGCAGTAGTCTGAGTGTCATTTACTCATCATATTTTATAATCTCGATACAGCATCTGAAGGAGTTGGATGATCTTAGAACTCAACTTGTAACAACCAAAGCAACTGCAGATGCAAGTGCTGCATCAGCTCAATCAGCAAAGCTCCAGTGTGTAGAACTTCAAAAAGAACTAGATGAGAAAGATAATTCACTAAGAGAGCACGAGGATCGTGTAATTAGGCTAGGCGAGCAGCTTGACAATCTACAGAAGCATCTTCAGGCAAGGGAATCTTCACAGAAGCAATTGAGAGATGAAGTTTTTAGAATTGAGCATGATATTATGGAGGCTCTTGCAAAAGCTGGAGAGAACAAGGATTGTGAACTGCGAAAAATATTAGATGAGGTTTCTCCTAAGAATGTTGAGAAGATGAACAAGCTTCTGATTGTTAAGGATGAAGAAATAACAAAGCTTAGGGATGAAATTAAGATCATGTCTGCTCATTGGAAGCTCAAGACTAAGGAATTAGAGTCACAGGTATTGCCATCCTGTAATTACTCACTCATTAATTCAGTGCTCTCTTTTCTTTTTATGAAGTCCTTGGCTAATGTATTTAAGGGCATTGATGGATTTTAAAACACAGTTGGAGAAACAACGGCGTGCTGATCAGGAGTTGAAGAAAAGGGTGTTGAAGTTGGAATTCTGTCTGCAGGAAGCTCGCTCTCAGACACGCAAACTCCAAAGGGTAAATCTAGCTCTTGCACTCATTCTTTGTCATTTAGAAAATACTTCATGTTCTTGTTTACGGTGAATTGGAATCTTTTACTTTTGCTTTTTGAATTGGACTGTTTTAAAATCGTGCATTGAATTAAAAAAAACATGATGGCAAACAAGGTTTGGTTTTTCATCTACTACTGGACCATTATTCTTAAAGTTTTCATGGATTCTGTTGCCAATATTGGTTGACTGTCATTCTGCAATGCTATCTTTCACCCCATAAACAGCTTAATTAATGTATAAATCATTTATATAATCAAATTGTTTTCATATAAGCTACAAATTGTTTTCATAGGCTATATTGGAGAGCTTATTGAAATAAATTGAAAATAGCTTATTACATATCATAAATTGTTTCAATAAGCTCTTGCAAACACTATGACAAGTGCTTATGCAGTAAACAAGTCCACACAATCTGTTCAGAGGTCAATCCAGTTTCATTGTATGAGTTTGTGTACAGATGGGAGAGCGACGGGACAAAGCTATTAAAGAATTGAGAGATCAATTATCAGCAAAGCAAACAAGAGGTGTGGCTGCAGAAAACCAAAACCAAAACCGAAATTTCTGGGACACCTCTGGATTCAAAATCATGGTCTCCATGTCCATGCTGGTCTTGGTGGTATTTTCAAAGCGATGAAACCATTCCTCTGTCCATATTCTTGTATATAGAGGAACCTTGTAGAAGTGTAGCTAAGTTGTAGAAGCCATTAATTATGTGCTGTAGAAATGCAGTTTTAGAGATAATCTAGCTTTAGGTTATGCAATATTTAGTTGCTAGCATCAGTATCACAAGGCAATTTTGCTGTGTTCTATAAAACTACATCTCAGTAAGTGCGCTTATATATTTGAAGACGTTTTCCCATCATCGTTCTTTTGTCTTCACTTGCTAGCGAAACTTTTTGTTGATCAGTAGAGGTTAATTCATGTATATCGCCCCAAGAAAATGATATAAAGGCTTTTCAACGTGATGATACTTATGCTGCATTAATTGCTGGTAGGACCTTGTTCACACTCATTTTCTTCAGAAAATTATGAAATTTCGGCCGCATAATTATGTATGTGCCGTTATACCTTGAGCATGTATCATTTTGTTAGCAAATGCTGAGTCTCTGCTTAAGATCTCAGTCTTAGAAAAGCATTTCACAAGCGTCGGTTAAAAAGTCAAGGCGGCATCCAATGCATTGAATTAAGATGCATGTATGTGTCCTCTGTTGGTGTATATAGAATCAATTTTTCCACGTAAAATGAATCTTTTGCTAAATAAATTTTATCCAGATGGATAACCGTGTCACAAATTTTATCCACCTGAATCTCAGTAGGCAGTAGCTCCTCATAAATTATAACAATCCTCCATTCATGCAAATCGATTGTCAAAACAACACTGACCAATTTACACTGAACTACATTGTCCAAGGTCTTTACCTAAAAACAAACTACCAAATATCTCAAATCAAAATATATGTACACGACCAATATTGACCATAATCTGTCGTGCAGCCTAGAAACCATAAGTAATCAGTTATTTCCACATTAGATATTTCCTCTTCTTAACCTAATAAGCTGCTAAAGTAACGTATTTCCTCTTCTTTCTGCACCTATAGACCTCAACACTGCATGTAATGTTACAGCATACCTTTAACTAATTATAGCTATAAATATAATATAAGATTTCTGAATTCTGAACTCTATGGGCGCATGCTTAGTCTTGCAGTGACAAGCGAAATCATCAGCACCATGCAGGAATTAAAAGGTTTCAGAGGTAGAGAGTGCGCGGCCGATGTGGTATTTACAACAGGAGGGCTATCTGACCCAAAACCTGTAGGCATTGTACCTGAGGCTGGGTTGCTTGAATTTAAAACTGAAGGTGGTGTACCATAGCTGCAAAAGGTAGCATTACACAGCACCATTATTAGGTTAATATATGTTCATTGGTGCTGTGAAATATAATTATTAATTAATTAAAGTCATGAAAAACTTGTGCATCTTACTTACCCGGAAGTGCCTCCTCCTGATGATCCTGAAGATGTTGTAGGTGGAGCTGTTGGAATTGATGATAGTGGAGGTGTTGTTGGAATGGATGGTGAAAGTGTTGTTGGACTTGGTGGTGCTGTTGGAGTTGAATATTGTGTAGGAGGTGATATCACCGGCGTTGATGATGATGTTGACGACGATGATGATGAAGACGATGATGGGAAAATGCAAGAACCTGAGCCTATTCAAAATTCAGAAGAACACATTAACTAAAAATAAATACTCATCAATTTTGTGAAGCATGAGATTGATAAAAAGCAGTTAAGATAAGATGTCAGTTAGTTACTTGGGTTTGTGTTAACTAGGGTAGCAGCTCCTCCAAAGTCACAGCTTGTTGGTCCTGGATGCTTTTGATAGTAACTGTTGAAAGCAAAAGAAGCATGGTTTTGCAAAGTAACTGGACTATAACAACTCGCACCCTGTTGTATTTGTGAACAATCTGCTCCACCCATTCCACAAGCATAGTCCAGTGCTGATTGAAGGGAAGCTTGTGGCGCTCCTGTTTTCGCCACACACCAACTCCCCCCCTGAGGACTTGTGGTTGAAGGAGGTGGTTGAGAGTTTGTGACAGGAACAGGAACAGGAACATTTCCTGATGGAGGTGGATAAGATGTCACTGGGTTGGTTACTGGAGGTGGAAGTGTTGTGGGAGTTGTACTAGCAGGTGAATTATTAGCTGGATTTGTCGGAGGTAGAGGCACAGGTGTGGTAGAAGGAACATTTACAGGCACTGCTGCAGCTGGATTGGTGGGAGAAATTGTGACTGGATTTGTTGAAGAAGGAACTGTGATGATGGTTGGTGTATCTGGTGGTGTGATGATTGGTGTTTGGTAAACTGTGTTTGTGTCATCTAGAGTTCTTCTTCTTGTTCTTGTGTGGAGGAGGATCTCTCTACGGGACACAGGAAAGACTTCCTTCTCTTCCCTTTTCAGCTCTTTCCCTGAAAACTCTTCTTTTGTATGCAATTCTGCGTGTAATGAGGCAATTCTTCTTCTTGCTTCTAGATATCTGGATACCCTCTTGTTTTGCTGAAGTAATGATATGGTTCCACCATTCTCAACCACAAGAGCTCCTGGAAAGAACCAAAGAAAAGGATATTATCATCTGAATTCTGAGCAAGTCCAATTTGTTACTGAATTTGCTACAAGTACACAAACTGGGGCAGTCCAAAAAACTAAAGACAACACATCCAACTTCATTATCAGTATCAATGATTGCAAACAAAGAAGAAAAACTGCTACTAGTAACTTTTTGGAATATTACCAAGAGTGTTAATTCACCAGAAAAAATGATTGATTACTATGTGATGTGATGTTATCAGTACTCACCAGAAGAGGAAATTAAGAGAGAAGAGAGAAACAAGAGGCACAGAGAAGCTTCCTTGGACATTATCATCAGAGAGTGAGAGTTTAACTGGGGCATAGAGTGATTTGGTGGGAATTTCATTGTGATTCATACAGCATCAGTGCTTTAAAGACATGATGACATAGAACTTTGGAATAAAAAAAAAACCAAGATAAAAGTGATGATGAGTGGGAAGGAGAGGAAAAGGTGCCAAAAAAGAAAGAGGACCAAGCTGTAATAATGATAAAGAAGAAAAGACGTTACGATATTGCATGTTACTTTGTCATTAAGGGATTGGGTTGGAAAAAATCAATTGTCGGATATCAACATGCTTTATATTGCATATCTATCTTTCTTTCCTAAAGCTCTTAAACTGCATGAGAATACACTACACACATGCATGCCCTTCAGTTGAGATTATGGACATGTGATTATGTGTTGGTATCCTCTGCTAAAGGCTTTTCCTTTGGATTCCATGCTGCCCATCGCACAAACCTCGTGCTAGAGGTAGTAATTATTATATTCAGCTTCGGAAATTATTAGTACATTTTGTTTCATTAGAGGTATTATATTTTGGTCTGGTGGACCACTATTAATATTATATTTGAAGATGAATTTGAGTGAAACGAGGAAAAAAAGGGGCCACAAAAAGAAACTGATTTTTCTTTAATTCAGATGAGATTAGAATGAGATGAGGCGGTAATGTGGACTAACTGAGCTTTTTAGCATCTAGTATGGTATCTACTAAAGTTTGTGGATTGGATGGGATTCAAATTTATACCAAAAAAATCACTCTACTTAGCTCAGCAAAAAGTAAGAGCATTAGTAATAGATTGAGATTCAACTAAAGTATGAGATGAAATTCAGCTGAGTAGGACCAAAGAGTCAATTTCAGAGAGGTCGTGTAATAGTAATACTCGTCTTAGACAAAACCTTGTTTGATTCATAATGTGGGGACAACATAGGTGGGACAACCCATGTGGGATAATCTTATTCTGCCTTCTCATCGTTCTAGTTTCAACAAAACCAAAAGGGAATTCTGACTAGGTGTCCAGGCAAAGACAAAGCAATAGTAAGTGGTTGTACAGTCACGGTTGATAAGCTGATGCATTGTATATGTAAAAAGTGTCCCTTCTAAACCTCGTATAGCTTAATGATTTTCAGAAATTATAGAATAAAATTAAACATCCAATTACCACCGTTGTTCCAAAGTAGCAACCACGTGTGAATCTTTCATGGACTCTAGACATCATTCACATGGTGTCCATTCAGTATCAGAAGAATACAAGAAGCACCATAAGATTACAACAATAGTATGAAGGAAAAAGTCTAAAACACTAGAAATGGAGTTGAAAAGTGTTACTTAAAAATTATTTGCGATGATTAAGAGCAGGTTTGATATCTCTTTTTTAAAAACAGCTTTTAGTTTTCAAAATTTTTAGAGTAAAACTCAAATTGGTATCTGACAATTTCATCGCGGGACAAATTCGTCACTGACAAATTTTTCGGCACACATTAGTCCTGATATTTTCAAAACGGCACATATTAGTATTTAGTCCCTCCGTCCCTTCAGCCGTTGACAGGTCACTCAATGGCTCCTACGTGGCATGTTACATGCCACGATGTCACGTTAAATGTTAAATGACACGAAAGTCATTATTTTGGGCAACATGCCCACATTAGTCCCTGGTCTTGCAAATTATAAAATTTTAAAAAAGGGACAAATCAGTCCCTACTTTTATTTGGGACAATTTAGTCTTTGGTTATCTTCAACCTCAAATATCATTTCTTAAAGCCAGAAACCATTTTTCACTGTGAATCAAAACGCACGGAGAGAGAAGGAGTAGAAGGTAAGTTTAAACAACTATGATTAAAATATGCTAAATTGTGGAAAAAGAAATAACATTAACTACAGCTCCTTTACCTTATAATTAGGGCACCCAAAAAACTCTCTATTGGGGTTTGCTACACTGTCTTTGAAGGGGTTACAACAACTCTTTTTCCACAACAACATCTAGGGTCACTCCAAATAATATGAGTTTTTGTTGAATCACCAGAATAAAATTGAGTAGATTGAGATCAATGGCTGCTCATTCTTGTAAGCAACAATGAAAATACCAATGAACGTACATAAATCAAAATATAAAATGGAAATAAAAAAGACACACAAATCATGAATCAAAACGAAAAAATATGAAAGAACCAATTTGGATCTTTACTCAAAATTTTAAAAGAACAAATTTGTTCTTTGTTAATATTTATAATATAAAAAACAATTTTTAAATATCAATTCAAACAGACTCTAAATATAAACACGTTATTTTTTGATCAATAAGTATAAACACGTTTTAAAAACTTTTGTTAAAAAAAACATGTAGTGGGGTAAAGTTTGATAACACACTTCAAATTTACTTCGGGTGTAACTAGGATTGCCAGAGGTGTTAATAGCCTTAACCTAAAATCTAAAATTTATTGAAGATTATATTTGCTGATACTTTTTGATCCAATAACATATAAATGAGATCCAACTTTATTTTTGCTGATTATAAAATTTCAATAAACTTTTGACAAAAAAATCAATAAACTCTCAATTTAGTTTCTTGAGTATCACTCCTTTATATTTGTTCTCTAAACTATGAAAGAGTTGTGTTATTTAAACATAAAATATTAGACACCGTTGTATAACTATGTCTCTAACTCTTTCATCTTTTTTTTTTGCTCAACTTACTCTTTCATCTTATACAACTTACACGGATTACGAAAATACCCAAAAATAAAAAAGACACTGTATTTGTGTCAATTTTGTGTCCGTTTAACATTTCTAAATATGAAGACTTGTTAACTAGTTTTTAAATTTATCTTCGTTCATCAATTTAATCTTTAAACAACAAATTTCAGGATTTAAATTTATATAGTTTAGGAATTAAGAGAGTGGACGTTTACCCTAAAAATTTGGATTAATTGGATTGTATAAAACAAGATGAATTCACTGGGTTCCGGCATGCTTAAAATTTTTCTGAAAGTGAGACCCGGCGTTCTCAGTTCTCTTCTTTTTTTTTTATACAAGAAAAGCTGTATTAAAGATGAGCATAACGGATACTCCAACCCAATACAAGGAAAGAAACGTGTCAAAAGTTTAGATAGTCTAGTGGACTATGCCACCACTGAGTTACAGTAAAGTTACACTTCCCACCCACTTTGACAATAAACCACCCACCCCCCAAGAACTATGTTTAACAATATTGATAATAACTATGAGATCTAATGAGTTGTCTTGACATACTCGTCGGTTTCTTTCCAACCATAAAGCCCAAACAGCGGCCAGCCAAACAATATATCTAACCTTCTTCTCGTGTTTCCCCGAAACAGTCAAAACCAACCAAGCAAAATGCTTTAAAGAATCCATCTCCAATGTGTGATGTACACCCCCCCCCCCATCCAAGAGCATAATCTCTGCCACACACTAGTAGAGAAGGAACAACAAAAAAACAAATATATAATAGATTCATCTTGATCCCTACATAAAGGACAACACAATGATCGAAGAATAACCCCTCTAAAAGATAAGTCATCTCTAGTCGGTAGTTTTCCTAGCAGAAGACGCCAACCGAACAAAATAACTTTAGATGGTACATGCAAGTGTCTTCCATAGACCCGCCATACAATTCTTTAACGAGAGATGTCCTGATCATAAGATTGACAAGATGACATAATATTAGAATAACAAGAACTGACTAAAAACATTTTCATGTTATTCCCTATCCACTTCCAGTCATCTGTGGCGGTTTCGCAAAGATGAACATCTGTCAAAATAGCCTGCAATAACACTTCATTGGTAGCTTCTGAATCATTAAGAACTCTATCTCAGCTCAAAGTTCAATCTCAGTTCTCTTCTTCAATAACTACTGAAAATGTCATATAGTACTGAGGGGTCACTTGCACACTCAATTTTTTTTACACTTATACCCCTGTAAAAAAAATATTTGCATACTCTGAAAATTTAACTTTGCACCAACGCCCCAAGTTTTGCGCCCAGTCCCACAGTCCTCCCCCGTGTTGCTCTCTTCCCGTCCCGTCATCCTCCTCCGTGGCGAGCCGGTTTCCTTCCTCCTCCTGTTTGGCGAGTCGGTGGAACAGTAATGCTGTAACAGATGTAGTAAATAACAACAATGGAGCTCTAAGAACCGTTAAAGCTCATGACCTAGCTCAGGAGCCGCAATGGAGAGAATACAACTCGTTGATGCTAAATCTAGGGTTTCCAGAGAGAGAAGGAGGATAGAGAATATTTTCTGAAATTGATATTGATTGCCTGATTGAAAATAGGGCTGCTGCTTATATAGCAGTACAGGATAAGCAGCCTGATCACTCTTGTTATGCTGACAAACAGGGCAGTTTCTGATGTAATTGGAAACTTCCTTAGCCATACCTTTCCAAAAGAAAAGTGTTTTGATTCTGGCCAAGGTAGCATCCCGGCCAGAGTGGCCTCCCAAGGGTGAATCATGGAGCCAACTCAAGATAGTTTTCTTAATAGTAGGATTATATCCCACCACCAACTTGCCAAGCCTTCTGAGTTCACCATTGATCCAAGTAAACTTGGAATGTGCTGTAGGAGAGACAGCTAAGTCAGTAATAATGGCCTGGAGAACAGAATCAGAAGACCAAGAAGATTTGATAGCTTCAAACAGCCCTTCATTAGCATTGCTCAGTAATAGAGGAAGAAGCTCAGCACCCTGGTTTCTAGATAAAGCATCAGCAGCTTTATTAGTGTTGCCCTCCTTGTAGTGTATTTCAAACTCAAACCCCATGAGCTTACTCACCCAAACATGCTAGAAAGGAGTGTGCAGTCTCTGCTCAAGTATGTGTTTAATGCTCTTCTGGTCGGTTCGAATGATGAAAGGAGCATGACTGAGATAAGCACTCCATTTTTGCACTGCATAGACAATAGCTAGAAGTTCCCTCTCATAGATAGACATAGCTTGCTGTCTAGGGCCCAAAGCTTTGCTTATGTAAGCAATTGGATGATGATTCTGCATGAGTACAGCCTCTATACCTTTACCACTTGCTCCTGTTTGAGAAACAAAGAGTGCTCTCTCAAAGTTTGAAAAGCAATAGTTAAGTGAGTAATATGATCTGCCAAAGACTTGCTATAGATCAAAATATCATCAAAAAACACAATGATGAATTTCCTCAAAAAAGGTTCAAAAACAAAATTCATAAGTGATTGAAAAGTTGCTGGAGCATTTGAGAGAGCACTCTTTGTTTTTCAAACAGGAGCAGAACTGAGAGCAATCTTGAGCCTTTGGAAAGCCTCTGTAGCATCAGAATTCCAGATAAATGAATCCTTCTTTAACAGATTAGTAAGTGGCTTAGCTATTTTTCCAAAATCTCTAATAAATCGTCTGTAATAGCCTGTCAAGCCTAAGAAACCACGTAGCTGCTTGATAGTGGTAGGAGTAGGCCAAGAAGTGATAGCTGCAATCTTAGAGGGGTCAGTAGAAACACCTTCTGCAGTGATAAAATGGCCAAGATACTCCACTTTGTTGGTAGCAAAACAGCACTTAGACTTATTGAGAAACAAAGAGTGCTCTCTCAAAGTTTGAAAAGCAATAGTTAAGTGAGTAATATGATCTGCCAAAGACTTGCTATAGATCAAAATATCATCAAAAAACACAATGATGAATTTCCTCAAAAAAGGTTCAAAAACAAAATTCATAAGTGATTGAAAAGTTGCTGGAGCATTTGTTAGCTCAAAAGGCATAACAAGGTACTCAAAATGTCCAGCATGTGTTTTAAAAGCTGTTTTGAAAGCCTCACCAGGTGCCATTCTCACCTGATGGTAACCTGATTTGAGATCCAACTTAGAAAAGATAGTAGCACCACAGAGTTCGTCCATGAGGTCCTCAACCAATGGAATAGGGAATCTATCTTTGATAGTGTGGCTATTAAGTCTCCTATAATCAACACAAAGTCTATAGGAACCATCTTTCTTTCTAACCAACACAGTAAGGGATGCGAAAGGACTGTTACTGTGTTGTATAATGCCCTGTTGCATTAATTCAGAAACTAGTTTGTCTACTACATTTTTCTGAATGATAGAGTACCTATATGGGTGTAGATTAAAGGGAATGGTGCCCTCCTTAAGAGGAATTTTGTGATCAAAAGTCAGTCTAGATGGAGGTAAACTGGAAGGCGCATTAAATATATCAGAGTAGGACTCAATGACAGCAAGAACTGGGCTAGGAACAAAAGTAGTTACCTCAGTAGTGTGCAACAAGTTACAAGAGGGAAGAAAGAAGTTAGCACCCTCATTATCCAAGTGCATGAAGCACAGTTCAGCACCTTGTGCAACTGCTTGAGCAAAGGATTTATTGTTAATGACCTTGACCTCAGGAGATTTGGCGCCTCTGAGCACAAACTTCTTGTCATTATAAGTGAATTCCATCTGGAGTTTGGACAAGTCCCACATGACAGGGCCAAGAGATTTCAACCATTCCACACCCAATATAAGATCATAGCAACCAAGAGGCAAGACAAACACATCAGTAGTAAACTGTGTTTGCTGAAAAGTCCAAGTAAAACCACGACAAATATACATAACCTGAAGTTTATGACCACCACCACCAGTAATGCTTCTAGGAGAAATTTCTTCTAACTTGCAGCCAAGTTTGCGAGCCATGTCCAAATCTAGAAAGCTATGGGTACTTCCATTGTCAAGGAGGACCTGAATCATCTTCTTTTCATATAAAGCAGTCACCCTCATAGTGTTATAAGTGGAGACACCAGTCAGAGCTTGCAAGGAGAGCTGAGGTGGGTCAGGAGGGTTGGTCTTATCAGTTTGTGGCTCAGGTTGGGAGGGTGGGTCAGAAATGGGGGGGTTATCTTCTTCATCATCATCCACTTCAAGGACAAAGATTTGGGATTTTCTGTGTTTGTATTGGTGGCCAGGTGTGAAAGGTTCATCACAGTAAATACAGAGGCCCTTAGCTCTGCGCTCTGCTTGTTCTGCAGCTGTGAATAGTCTAGGAGTTTTTGGCCCAATGGGAGGTAGGGTCGAGGAAGAGGGGATATTGAGGGTAGAGGCAGGGGTAGCAGATGTTAGAGTAGGTCTAGAGGTTGCTGTAAATGGTCTGGAGAAACGGTTCTGTGTTTTAGGAGGCTTAGAGGCTTCATAGAGTTTAGCTAAGTGAGAGGCTTCAGCAATAGAGGTAGGTTTAAACATCCTAACGTGCATTTGGGTGGATGGTTCAAGGCCAGCTAAGAAAATACTAAGGGAGTGCTCGGGGATGATGTCAATCTGTGTAAGGCCAAGCTCAAATTGGTCCAAATAGTCTTGTAGTTTGCCTCCTTGCTTGATCTGAACCAGGTCACTTAAGGGGTCCTCATAAGGGTCCCCAAAACGAGCAGTGATGTCTTTCACATATTGAGGCCATGTGGGATAAATATCAAACTTGTGTCTCATGTAATTTAAGTGCCATTGCAAAGCAAGGCCTTCAAAATGAATGCAAGCCATCCTAACTCTATTCTCTGGTGGTGTTTCATCGAGGGAAAAGAACTGAGTACATTTATACAACCATTCTTTGACATTTTGACCGTTAAACTTAGGAAAATCTACCTTTCCTATGCGAGTAGCAAGATGATGTGGTCCTCTGTTGTGTGGAGGGGCGTTGTTGACAGGCGCAGCATGTTGTTCTCGCAGCAAAGTCCTGATTTCCAACATATTCTGAGTCATTTGTGTGTTGAGTTGATCAATCCTAGCATTGACCTCGGCTTGACCATCCTCAATCTTCTTGTCCAGTTCAGCTATGGATTGTGAGTGAGTCATCATAAAGGGCAACATGAACGTGACTTGCTGATACCAAATGGAACAGTAATGCTGTAACAGATGTAGTAAATGACAACAATGGAGCTCTAGGGTTCACTTAAGAACCGTTAAAGCTCATGACCTAGCTCAGGAGCCGCAATGGAGAGAATACAGCTCGTTGATGCTAAATCTAGGGTTTCCAGAGAGAGAAGGAGGATAGAGAATATTTTCTGAAATTGATATTGATTGCCTGATTGAAAATAGGGCTGCTGCTTATATAGCAGTACAGCTCGTACAAATGGTGTGGTGACAGCAATGATTGTACAATTGACAGCTAATAATTGTACCAATCATTCACCAAAAGCGAATCTTAGGAAAATATCTAAAACCTAGGTCTGAAATATCCTTTCACAGCTACTAGAAGCTGGAAAAAATTCAATAAAACAGTAAAAGTTCAATAAAACAGTAACAGTAAATTCTGCAATCAATTTTAACTGAAATGACCATATGACAGGGGCAATACTGTCACGGTCGGGGTCCCTCTTCCTCCTCCACAACGAGCCACTTGTCTTCCTCCACCGTGTGCGCGATTCTTCCTCTGCGACGGGACGAATTCCTCTGTGCGATTCTTCCTCGTGGCTTTCTCATGCCGTGCCTTGTGATTATCAGAACCCATGGCTTTTCACGTAGACAAGCCTCAGTTTTCATGCTTAGCAGAAAATCACTACGCTATTGCTCCTCTTCATCACCCTCCACTTCACTATCATCACCTTCTTCCGACGTGGCTCCGTCTCAATCTATGGTCAATAGGGTATGCTCATTGGTGTGCGATTCCTACCATCAGCAGACCCACGTGAGAGTTTCACCTCCAAGACTCAATCTTGGCATTGATGCTGATTCTTTATCCCATGAGCAAGTTGTTACCATTGTTGCTTCACTTGCAGGTGATGCTGGTTCAATGGTGGCCCTCAGTTTCTTCCATTGGGCAATTGGGTATTCCAAGTTTCGACATTTCATGCGGTTATATATAGTGTGCGCAACATCCCTTATTCAGAATAGGAATTCAGAGAAAGCCCATGAAGTGTTGCGGTGTATGGTGACAAGTTTTTCCGAAATTGGGAGGTTGAAAGAAGCTGCGGAAATGGTTATTGAAATGCATAACCAGGGATTGGTTCCAAATACTCAAACCTTGAATTGGGTCATCAAGATTACAAGTGAAATTGGTTTGGTTGAATATGCAGAGTACCTGTTTGAGGAAATGTGTGTGAGAGGGTTTTATCCAGATTCTGTTAGCTATAGGGTGATGGTTGTTGCGTATTGTAAGATGGGTAATGTTTTGGAGGCGGATAAGTGGTTGAGTGCCATGCTTGATAGGGGGTTTGTGGTTGATAATGCATCACTTACATTATTAATTAGCAAATTTTGTGAAAAGGGTTTTGCAACCAGGGCATTATGGTATTTCCGTAAGATAGGTGATATGGGTTTGAAGCCTAATTTGATTAATTTCACATCTATGATTGAAGGTTTGTGCAAAAGGGGAAGCATCAAGCAAGCATTTGAAATGTTGGAGGAGATGGTTGGTAAAGGTTGGAAACCTAATGTGTACACCCATACAACATTGATTGATGGTCTTTGCAAGAAAGGATGGACTGAGAAAGCGTTTAGACTGTTTCTTAAGCTTGTTCGAAGTGAAAACCACAAGCCAAATGTTCTTACATATACTGCCATGATAGGTGGGTATTGCAGTGATGGCAAACTAAACCGGGCAGAAATGTTACTGAGCCGAATGAAAGAGCAGGGATTAGTCCCGAACACCAACACGTACACAACTCTCATTGATGGGCATTGCAAATCAGGAAATTTTGACAGAGCATATGATTTGTTGAATCTAATGATCTGCGAAGGTTTCAGTCCTAATGTCTGTACATATAATGCCATTGTTGATGGCCTTTGTAAAAAAGGAAGGGTACAAGAGGCTTACAAGATGCTTGAGAATGGTTTTCATAATGGGTTGAAAGCTGACAAATTCACCTATAATATTCTCATGTCTGAGCATTACAAACAGGCAAATATCAAACAAGCATTGGTGTTGTTCAATAAGATGTTCAAAAGTGGTATTCAACCTGATATCCATTCATACACCACATTGATTGCAATCTTCTGTAGGGACAAAAAAGTGAAAGAAAGTGAGATGTTTTTCGAGGATGCTGTGAGGATTGGGCTTATTCCTACAAACAAAACTTATACCTCTATGATATGTGGTTATTGCAGAGAAGGAGATTTGACCTTGGCTCTTAAGTTTTTCCGCAGGATGAGTGACCATGGTTGTGCTCCAGATGCTTTTACCTATAGTGCTCTTATAAGCGGCCTTTGCAAACAGTCAAAGTTGGATGAGGCTCGTGGGTTGTATGACTCCATGATAGAAAAGGGAGTTACCCCATGTGAAGTTACTCGGGTAACTTTGGCTTATGAATATTGTAAGATAGACGACTGTTGCTCTGCTATGGTTATTCTTGAAAGGTTGGAAAAGAAACTCTGGATCCGAACAGCTAATACCCTGGTCAGGAAGCTTTGTAATGAGAAGAAAGTGGGCATGGCAGCACTGTTCTTTCATAAGTTACTAGACCTAGACACTCATGTCAATCGTGTAACATTAGCAGGATTTATGACTGCATGCTATGAGAGCAATAATTATGCTCTTGTTTCTGATTTGTCTGCAAGGATATATAAGAAAAATGGATTGGCAATCACAGTCACAAAATGACAGTGAATAGGAAGGAAAAAACTCTGAGAGCTTTGCTACCCTTGTTGGTCCTAACTAGATTAATTAGGGTCCAAGGTGGCTTTTGAAACTGAGGGTTCAGATCAGAAAAATGACAATTTGCAATGTGCTTGCTAGCAGCCTAATGTCAATTACCAGAAATGGCTTGCCAATATAGAGTTCAGCTAGTGTGTTTACATCGAGGGATTTTGAACTAACAAACTGTTTTTTAAAAGACAATGTCCTTGATGAGGGTGGGTATGGAGTTGTTTACAGGGGACAGTTGATCAATGAGACTCCAGTGGCAGTTAAAAAAATACTCAACATGTGAGTTCCACAACAATGTTAAAGCTACTTCAATTTTATTGTTTTAATTGCTCTTACTTCTGCTAAACTTCAACTATTTTTAGAGTGGAAGTTGAAGCTATTGGTCATGTCCGACATAAAAATTCGGTTCGTCTTTTGGGGTACTGCATGAAAGGGACTCACAGGTACCTACTTTACATAGAGGAATTGAATTATTGCTGATTGTTAGAATAATGAAAGTCATAGAAATACCTATGTGACTTGGATGTTCATTAAACTGCTATCTCGTGGTAAGGTCAAATTCACTTCATACTTACAAGTTATCCAAAATATGGTTTATTTTCAGGATTTAGTGTATCAGTACGTCAATAATGGAAACCTATAGCGATGGCTTCATGGAGTTATGCGTTATCATGGGCATCTTACCTAGGAGGCACGAATCAAGATTCTCCTTGGCACAACTAAGGCGTGAGTTTATGCATCTATGTTTCTTTGGGCTTTCATAGTCCCATTCTTTGGGTTATTTTAGTCCTAATATTAAGTAATATACTTGCTTCAGGCTTGCATATTTTCATCGGAGAAGCACTGATTCTTATTTTTATTCTTTATTACCCATTCCAAAAAATTGTCAGTTATGTGGCACCCAAGGTAGTCAAAATGGAGATTATATTTATAATCGGAAAGGGGGTGTATAATCGTAAATCCTGTAATCGTAACTATAATCGTAAGATTATACAAAATTCATCAAACACATATATTGAAGGCATATTATCTATATATGCTCCAAAAATTTAATTAATCTTAACATTGATAAGTCATAAGTTCATAAAACACAACTAATAAGTCATAGCTTATAAATGAATCACAGAACTGTACCAAAAAAGAACTTATAAGTCACAAAACTCTACCCAAAAAAAAACATATAAGTCAACTTATTAACCTAAACAAGCAGAAAAGCAGTGTTTCCTTATAGTTCTAACACTGGATCTGTTTCTTTATATTGTTGATCCAGAAAAGCAGTGTTTCTTTATAACGAACCTGGCTCTGTTCTGCCTCTGTTTACAAGCAAAGCAGAGTACAGCAATAAAGGAACGCGAGCGAACAAGAAAGACGAAATGGAACCTCTTGCAAACCGGCTAGGGTGCAAGCCATGGCGAACGAACAGGGAGGGAGGGTGGTGTCGCCAAGCTGGGTCTTCTTGACCCGTGTGTTTATACTTATAATGAAACGTTTAAAGTAAAATGAAATGTTTTTTACACACAGTAACTTTTTTTTAACCCTACAACTTTAAAGTAAAAAGAAACTGGGTCACAAGCTGGGTCTTCTTGACCCGTGTGTTTGTCTTCCTGACGCGCCTGTATTGTTAGGGTTTTAAACCAGAGCGCCGAACTAGATCCCGCAGAAGCAAAAGAAGCACACGCATGAAGCCAAGAACGCTAGCAGAATCGCCAAAACGCTAAAGATTTTACGATTTTACGATTTACAGCTGCGATTCCACTCGATTCCACCAATTTATGATTCTACTAAGAATCATAATCGTTGGAGGGCCGTGAAATCGTAAAAACGTGCGATTATACGAGTTTAATCGCGGTTTTGACTACCTTGGTGGCATCTGAATATGCTAATAGGAGATTGATGTTTATAGCTTTGGTGTTTGTGCTTTTGGAAACAAATACTGGAAGAGATCCAGCTGACGACTATGGCCATCCAGCACAGGAAGTGAATTAACTTACTTGATCCCGGGATGAAACTCCATCTTGAAATATGTGTTTCATCCCGGGATCAAGTAAGTTTCATCCAAGGATAAGTATTGAGTGAGTAAAACATATATATAGTAGTACAAGGAGGATGTAACACATTAATTACAAATGATTAGTCGACTCTGAACCTAGTCGGCTACTGCTAAGGCATATTTAACACATGTTAAATGTGTTATTTTAACAACAATAATTTCGTGAATGGGCCAAATAATTCTGAAGCATTCATTAGGTTTGAGTTGACCTATCAACCAAACAAACAAGTAATGTTCGTGCTTGTATATCGAGTGTTTAATCACAGCCTAGGTTTTTCTTTTCCTATTATGCCAACGGTTTCTTTTATATATGCAGCATTACTACTGTAACCAACTTATGGATAAAATTAGCCTAAACCCTTCTTGCTAGACACTTCTAAAATTGGACCTATATTTTTTTACCCATTTGGTCCAAAATTGTTATAGCATGTAGCATTCTGTTTTACTAGTTTGATACATGACTAATTTATGAAACATCTCTAACTATTTTATCCCATACTTTTACAAAAGCAAGTCACTACTTGCTAAAACAGCAAGAGTTAATCTTCACTTTTTAAGCTACCCCTCATGTCCATGAATAACATTAACATTCTCAAGCTTATTGAAGTTAACGAAATAAAGAAAAATGAATTGAATATTTCATTGAACTAAAAATGGAATCAATTGAATAATATGAGTTTGACCTTATATATAGATTCAATCTCACCTAACTAATCGATAACAAACTAGTAACTACAAAACTAACTCCAACCAAATTATAACAACTAAATGAGAGAGTTATAACAAACTATATCTCTAATAACAAACTATATCTCTAATAGTCCCCCGCAAGCTAGAAGGTGTTCACAACACTTCTAGCTTGGGATGGGCAAATAGTTTGGGATGAGCAAGACAGAAGTACATCAAATCGAAAGAAAATTACAACGAGAAATACCGGGAATACATCAGTAAAAAATTGTAAGACCATACATAACTATGAAGATTGTGGCATCTTTCTTCAATTGCTGAACACCCAAGGCCATTGTAGGTACCACATTGTTGTGTCTCACTTTGATGGCCTTGATTATATCAGTAAACCCTTTTTCATCCCTCATATTCTTGATCTCAGGTGAAGATCTAATATCACGGAAAGAATCCACGTACCAATCCCTAACCTTTATGACAATAGGTTTTTGAGACAAACCATAAGGTAGATTCTCAAGTTCAACAACTGTTCTAGCAATTCTAATGGCAAGTTCCTTATGAAGAAACTGTGTAGAAATCAACAAATTCTTTTTGTAGGTTCGGAACCAAACTCCATCATACACCGTAAACTTACACCAGTTTGTTTCAAACAACCCCATTATGAACTTCCTCAATCAAACTCTTTGAGAATGTCTCAATGGTCTTTTTGGCCACCATGACTCACAAACAGAAGAATCTGAGGACAATGAAATGGAAAACAATTTCAATAAAAGCTTAGAATCAAAAACTGACATAGAGAAAATGAAAACCATCAAGTGTTTGAAAAAAAATGCCTGAACGAAATTGAGGAGGTCACAAATCCACCAAGACAAACGGCAAAAGCCAAAATTTTAGAAGATTCAAGATCGAAAATGAAATCGAAACTCGATCCAAAATGAAATTGGAACTCCGCTTCAGATCACAATCATCAAAACCAAAATGAAAGGAGGACATTGAAGCAGAATGCAATACGACGATGTGAAAGAACGCCAAAACGAGATGTGCGAAAATGCAGAACGCGCGAACGTGATGAAGAAAGAACGCAACGCACAACAAGTCAACAGTCAGAGATCACAAATCCTCTAACACCAACGGCAAAAGCCAAAACGGACATGCAAGATGAATCAAAGAAATGCGTTGAATTAAAGAAATGGAACTGCGAAACTGCAAATCAAAGGCAAGAATCACAAGTGAATAAGGAGAAATCACGAAACCAGAAAGAATCGCGAAACAGATATTTCCATGGTTATAATCACCATGAAAAGAGAAAAAAGAGGAAAACTAGTAAAAGAAAAGAAACTAATAAAATGAAGATAAAATTAAGAAATTTCTTCTGATACCACAATGAGCCCCATTGTTCATGAATCGCAAAACAGAAGAAGAAATTTGCGAGAAGGCAGTGGAGGAATCATCGAGAAGAAAGGAACGCGGAAGCTATATCGCTTTTGATACCATATTGAAGTTAACGAAATAGAGAAAAATGAATTGAATATTTGATTGAACTAAAAATGGAATCAATTGAATACAATGAGTTTGACCTTATATATATAGATTCAATCTCACCTAACTAATTTGTAACAAACTAATAACTACAAAACTAACTCCAACCAAATTTCAACAACTAAATGAGAGAGTTATAACAAATTATATCTCTAATAAAGCTCAACGATGCTAGTAACTTGTTTGCACGTTCTTCTTCATCATCAGTATTGTAAGTAATGCAAAATTATTTCCGTTCCATTTAAAACCCTATAATAGCTTAAAAATGCTCCAACATCACGCACAGTATGCTCATCAAAACTTAGATATGAGGATTCCCTGATCACAACCATTTTAGCTCTGCAATATATATATATATATATATATATATATATATATATATATATATATATATATATATTGTAGCGACCGAAAAATTCGGAGGAGAGATTCTTCGACGTTCTTGAAATGAAGCCGCCACCAAAGTTTAGTTTAAGGGCAAACATTGGAAAATCCCTATTGAGTGGATAAAGGGGTTTTGCAGACCAGGTTTAGGCTCGGGAGTCGTTTATGCGCAGGGAAAGTATTAACACCCTACGACATCCTTCCTAAGGAAGGTTAGCTTTTAACTGAATGTGTAAACATTTATTAATTCAAAAATAATGTTTTAACCCTTATAATAATAATAATAATAATAATAATAATAATAATAATAAAAAGACTCGCTAAACGGTTAGTTATTTTTTGTATTTTTGAGAAATAGGAGAGAAATGGATTAAAAGAAAAAAATGTTTTTTATTAATGCAATTGACAGAGGTCGGCCGCCCTCTGCTCCTACGTATCTCCTGGTAGAGAATAAAATCACACGTAGTTTTTGGTAGAAAATGTTTGTGTGTTGGTGTTTTTTATTTTTTGAATGTTTTTAAAATTTGAAAGACGTCCGAAGTGACCAAACAGATAAATCTAGAGTGGTCACCACTAACAGCCCATTTGAAAAGGAATGTATTCACAATGTTCAAACGAGTTAAACCCAGAGTGACCATTGTAAATAACTGATTTGTGACTGAGTGTTTGATTATTTGAAAATGTTTGTTTGCAAACATGACTCTTTAAAAAGGATTTGAGATTATTTGAATAGGTATTTTAGGACTCTTGAGCCGTGCAACTCATTTATCTCAAAACGATGGCTAACCCGTCTGTCCGTTCGGCTAAACCCCCTATTTGCTTTTTTATTAAATCCTAGTGATTTAAAGGTCACACTGTGAATATTCTTTTGGTAGCTCTAATCACTTTCTCACCAAAGGCCTCCAGAGCTAAAGTCTCTTTAGTATTATTACCCACAATGATAGGTAACTATCTGGTGTGGAATATCACGAAAGAGCACACTCTGAATGAGATTCTCATGATAGGCAGACAGAAATCCAGAATGACTATCACTAATAATCTCCACTCGTCCTAAATTTCAACACACCCGAGTATAGGGCCCCACTCATAATTGTGTGTACAACTTTTAATCTAATGGACTGCAAAGGCTAGCCCAGAAGATCACTTACCCCGTCAATTGCCCATGTCCATAGTCTTTTGCATCTCAACCTCTTTTATAGCCAAATGCCAGGTAGTCCTTGTTTCTCCCAAGCAATGTGGGACTAAAACAAGATAGAGAAAGCAAATCCCGTTTTTCTCAAACCAGCCACCTTGAAAATGCGATTCCAGATTCGTTAACTGTTGGATCGTCTTCGTTTTTTGACAGAAGGTTCGTGATACATATATCTTTACTTTCACCGTTAGGATCATCGAAACGAGATCTGAGAAGAGAGAACTGGCATTCGCAAAGTAGCTGAAAACAACTCCCGTTTTTTTTCAAACCAGCCACCTTTACAATGCGGTTCCGGATTCGTTAACCGTTAGATTGTCTTCATCTTTTGACGGCAGGTTCGTGAGACATATATCTTCACTTTCACCGTTAGGATTGTCGAAACGAGATCTGAGAAGAGAGAAATGGCATTCGCAAAGTAGCTGAAAACAACTCCCGTTTATTCTCAAACCAGCCACCTTGATAGTGCGATTTCGGATTCGTTAACCGTTGGATCGTCTTCATCTTTTGACGGCAGGTTCGTGAGACATATATCTTCACTTTCACCGTTCGGATCGTCAAGACGAGGTCTGGAAAGAGAGAAATTGCATTCGCAAAGTAGCTGCTGTTTTGGGTATTTTGGTCTATTTTTATATTTTTTGTAACTTTGGCATTTTTGGGCCAAGTCATGTACATGGACATTTTTGTAATAATTTCAATTTTTGTTTAACCACTAAAAAAAAGAAATAACGACGCAAAAACGGTAAATGAGCGCGAAACAACCTATTCGAGGGACTAGAAATCGAGTCTACGTGAAAAAACATATTTTTGTTATTTTTTTTAAGAAGTGAAAAATACCGGTTAAAATTGGGTATCCACAACACCAAAAGTTTTGATATTGTTTTTCCCTTTATTTGAAATTAGCCGGACAAAATTAGGGTATGATATATATATATATATATATATATATATATATATATATATATATATATATATATATATATATATATATATATACACACACACTCAGGCTTGGCATTTACAATTATAATATGAAGATGCCTCTTATGCAGGTTGTTGAAAAATTGTATATGAAGTCAATTATTTAGGGATTTAATTAGGGGATGTAATATTATTTGCTCAGGGATTTATCATTTGTTTGGATAGTGTATTCGTATCCCACTTTATTTCTTGTTTATTTACAGGGATTGGATTGTGTGGAGGGAAGTGAATATCCCTCTTAAGGACCTTTTGCTTGATTTTAAACAACCAAGAAAATTCAGAATTGTTATCTTTGTTCTTACTTGTTATTTTCTTTTCTGTACGTCACAGCTTGTTATGACAACTTGTGATCAAATAGTTTTGACTGAGATTTATAATGCAACAAGAAATGAAGGCATTTTTTTGTAGGCATAAATAAGGCATTATGTTTTGCTTCGTTGAACTGCTTCTTCGAGATATAACATAACATAAATTTTGGCAACCGTGATATAGCTAACACAACGTAGTACATATTGTTCCTTAGTAGACCAGCCAAATACAAAGAAAGACACCATCGATATCACCTTCACACCCATCCATGAGACGAAAACAAACAAACAAACTACAAAAGACAAATCAAGCTTAAACTACCATACTCTACTACGTAGTACTTAACTAACATTGAGAACTAGCTAGCTAGTAGTAACTTAACTTGTAACGAAGCAATAAACACTCTCATAAGTAACATCTAACAAAGGTTGGTAGGTTGTCTATGCATGGGGTGGACGTGAGCCGCGGGCGCCAACACTAGGGATGTTGGGAAGGGTAGTGGTACAGCCACCACCAGGGTAAGTGCAAAACCCGTTTGGACCAAACACTACACCAACAAAACCGGGGCTTGGAAATATCCCACTCCCACCAATGCCTCCAATGAAGTTCTGTGGCTGATCCACTTCCTCCTTCTTCACTAGTAACCTTCCTCCTTCCACATCTGAAGCAAGCACCAGCACCAACACCATGGCCAGCATCACCAACACCTTAGCAACCCTCTCCATTTTAACTTAGCTAGGCATATGGAGAGAATGACACTACACACTCCCTCTTTTATAGTACTTCTGACCTTTGCTCTCAATTATGTAAACTAACATTTCAGTAATTAATTAACAATTTGAATTTGAAATTTAACACATACATATTACTACAAGATTTACCAAAAATAACTAACCAACAAGGTCGGGTCCTATTAATGTTCCTTTCTTGACCTCTGTTTCGGAGTGTAAATTGACACACTTTTAAGGCAATATTGAGTCTTTTGTAAAAACATTTTCTGGTGACAAACATTAAGAAAATTTTATGAACATTTACTATTTACCGTTGGCATATTAATAAATGTTCCAACTAACCAAAGATGGTGAGGTGAGGTTAAATTGAGGGTCCTTAAAAATCTTTGGATGATGACAGAGGTTGAATTAATTACATTTCCAAGTTATTGTGTTCAAGTCTTACCAACTTGTTCATCCACCAAAACTGATAGTCTGATAGATTTTTCTATAAAAAGGAATTGGAAAAGCAGCATTAGTAATGACTTGTATTGTCATGGTGAGTCATGTCATGAAGGTTTAGTAAAAAAAAAAAGAGAAAAGGCTAAAAATGCATCCTGAACTACAGCACTTATTATCTCATATCTTCCTAAACTATATCATTCGTCCTGCGATTATCTAATTATATATTGAGACAGTTATGAAGCCAAAACCCCTTGAACAAAATAAAAATGTTGAAATTAATTATCCAATGCATGAAGAAAAAATAATCTTGCTAATCCTAATGTTAGAAAAACATCAAATTTATGTGATAAATAAAGAAGTTATTGTTAGAGTAGATTTTAATTATGTTACAAGTTTCGAGAACATAAGCTATAGAGGAAGATATAAGCAAGCAAGACTTAACAAATGGCAAATAAACTTAGCAGAATACAATTACTTAATCTCACATACTCTCAAGAAAATGGAATAAAGCCCATTATAAATGGTAAATCAACATATAGAACTCAAAGAAGCGTTAAGAGCCTACTTACTGGTCTGACTAGGGTGATTACCCGTGCGTTGCATGGAGTGTGTTTGCGTTTATAATGATAAATCAATGTGATAACTACACTGCTAATTACGAAATAGTGACAAACGTTGACATGGGCGGATTTTTACTTAATGATTTACGATTAGAGGGCTTACAACATGAGTAGCGTCGGTGGGTTAATAATTATGTTGTAACGGTCATTCGAAGACAATGCAATTTGTTACCATTCACGCCTTTTCTTCTCTCACTCAATTTTTTTTAAAGCGCAGCTCTCAACATCTCTCTCAAAGTGGGAGAAAAAAAAAGTGATCCAAGGCCAAGATTTCCATTCAAAAATAAAGTGGGGATTTAGCAAACTGTTTTATTCTTTTTGAAATGATTATTATTGTTTAATTGTTTGAATAACGAAAAAATAAAGTGGTAAATATATAAGGACAGGTTGGGTGATGAGAAACCCTAATTTTATACACAGCCGCACTTTTGATCAAAGAAAATACACAACCGCACAATAACGCGGATGAGAGAAAAGAGGAATCTGGAGAGAAAAGAGATAAAGAGAGGAAGAGAAATGGTAGAGAGAGAATCTGAAAGATGCGAGATTACAGTGAGAGAAAAATGAAACTGAAAGTGGAAAGGGGTTGAGATGGCAGTGGAGCTTGCGGCGGCAAGAGAGACAGAGAGACTGGCCGCGTCGAGGAGACAGAAATCGAGACGATAGTGAGAGAGGCGCATAAACGAGGAAGAGAATAAGAGAGAGAGAGAGAGAGAGAGCTTTGGTATGATGGTTCGCGGCCGGAGTGGGTAAACAATGGTGGTCACCGGAGCAGCTGCGAGCAGTAGGGAGAGACGAAACCGTGGGGGTTCAAGAACATGGTCATGTCGGGGAAGCGACCACTGTAACGATGGCCGGAGCCCGGGGGTAGAAGTTTTAATCCCAAACTTTGTTCTGTTTGTTTTCAATTTCTCTCCTTTTTAATATGATAGACATCCTATAACTATGTCTATTAACACTTTACTAGGAGGAATTATTTCATATTTAGCATCTCTCAAGGTTTCAATTGTGAACCTTGGTACAACTTTTGTTGATTCTGTCTTGCTATTTTACGTAGTTTATAATTTTTAACAGTTATAAAATGAGATTACTGGTTTAATTTAATAAGTGAGTATCATACCAAAATATTCAACAAGTGAACATACTTTATATACTATCTTGGCTCATCAGTTAGTCTCATACTTTATCATCGGGTGCTTATACCAATCTTCTTTGTTTTCAATAGCCATTTTCTCTTATGTGTAAGCTATTTTGCTCAAATTTAGTAGAGTATTGCCAAACTCGCATCTAATTTCGTGTCACGTATGTTACAGTTTCATGAAATTTTCAAATTATAATCCTTGAACTTTGCAGGGAAGTTACTACTTCTAAAACGATTGAATGCCATTCTTTTAGTGCCTGTTCTGCAATGCAACTACCCTAACATAGGGATATGTATTTTCTGAGGCATCCTCTTACCCATACACTAGGTGTCTCGTTGTGTTAGGATAATGCCTTTATTTGTATCTTTTCTTTCGAACTTCAGTGTCTTTTATCTTGATGTGATCACTTTAATCATGCGAATGCTATTTCTGAAACTTAGAGTTCAAAATCAGTTTCCAGGATTTTCTTTGATCAGCACATTTTATTTTATGGGCTATTTGTTTTTGGATATTTACACTTTCTAGCATCTATATAAATTTGTTGTAATAACGATGATGTATGCAGGTCTTCTTCCGTGGAATCAGACAAGGCAACAATGGGTTGGAAATAGAAGGTCCGAGCGTCAATGCAAGCTGGAGAAC
Organism: Astragalus membranaceus; assembly: GCA_039519185.1. Classification (NCBI taxonomy): domain Eukaryota; kingdom Viridiplantae; phylum Streptophyta; class Magnoliopsida; order Fabales; family Fabaceae; genus Astragalus; species Astragalus membranaceus. Next base: position 122,797,772 of record CM076847.1, on the reverse strand, counting down.
CTAGGATAAGGTAAATAAAAATAAGTATATAAGTTTTCTACCGTCAGCCTGGACTATTTAATTGTAAAGTAAACATATTACAAAAGCATCTATAGTATCGCATGATTTTACCATTTGATCATTTGTTCCTCTGGCTGCACATTTTTTTACTTGCTGCCTGTGCTTTATTCTTTGACCAGGTTTTTGAATTCTATATTTTACGAAAATTCCGTATTTTTTCCGTTATGTTAATTAAAAAATTGGAATGTTATTATTTTCACCATCAAAGTCTTCAGCTTCAAGTAAAAAATGCACAAGAGATCAGCAGCAACAGCATTCTCAATCTCAACACAAGTAGGGAAATTGATCGTGAGGTATAAGAGTTGAACTTGGTAACTTAGATATATAATTCAATTCAAAGCTATATTTTAAGTGTGTTCGTTTTAAATTATTTTAAACGGAAAACAAACATTACTAGGACTTTTCTAAAGTTGGAGATTTCTTGCTTTCCCCAAAATCAATTCCAAAGGCTGAGGAAGCTAAAACAAATAAACAGACAAGTATAAGAAGTTTGTCAAGTTCTAATTTTAGAATATATGTTTTCCCCAAACAAAACTGATTGCGTGTTGACTCCCTAATGATTTACTAGACAATATACTTTTTTACATTCACAAAATGCATCATATTCATAGTCTTTTTTGGTTCAAAGTAGTTAGCAAAGTCGTGAAACTGAAGGTTTTGAGTTGATGCTTGATACTTTTGCTATTGTTTTTTGAAAATGGAATAACTCCCTTCTATGAATTTGCAGCTGGACCTAGAAACAATGGAAAAGAATAGTTAGCCGTGAATAGAAGATGAAGGTAAAGTGTTTTTTGAAAACCTGTCAAAACTTTACTCCCAACTGTTTGTTGCTTGTTATTTTTGAAAATGACAACCAGAAATGTTTTTTGCCTGATATCAAATTGCAGATCCAGAAATGTTGGGACTGTACTTTGGGATTGGTTTACAGTTTTTGGGAACCACGGTAAGTAAAGCTCAATTTGATTTAAGCTGACATTTTTTGTATCGTAGAAGCTCACTAAGATGGCTTTTGGTGTCAGATTTGAAAAATAAAGAAGACAATGTTCCTCCTTTTTGAACTCATTACTGCTGCTTAACACAAATATGAACAAAAGAAGAAAAGACAGAAGATATTGGAAGAAAAAGTTCTTCTCTGTTGCTACAATGGTTATTAGCTTTCTCACTTGGATGAAGAAGTTTCGTTTAGATGAAGAAAAGCAACAAATTTCAGATAATAATAGTCCAACTAAGTAAATAGAAGAGAACAATGTATGAAATGGTTACCTAAGTTTCCCCTCTTGTGGGTTTTTTCTTCTCCCGAGCTTCTTACTTCTTCTCAACTTAGTGTTGTTTTTCATAGAGAATTTGAAAAGTGTATTTTAGAGTGATGCAGGTGAGGTGAATTGAGATGTGTAATGTGTCTCTACTTTTTAAACAAAACAGCTATCATGGGAAAGCTGGGACTGCAACATTTTACGGAAAATCAGAAATGCCAAAAGTATAACTTGTGTGGCCCCCATTATAGCCATGAGATGGAGAGGTAGGACATGTGGAGGATGCTTCATTTGGTGTATTACCCAACGGATCACCATGCTTCAATTGGTGTGTGGTGCCTATACACACTCTTTGGATGCACATTTTGTCAATTAGCCAATTTTTTCAACTCTACTTTTTTTTTATGTCTATTTACTACAACCCAATGTAATGTCATATCATTGCTATCTTCCTTTGAAAACAAGTGAAATATGGTGGTGTTCACATTGCTGGCTGATATTAGTGTTAGTGTGAACTCAACCAAAATTGTCAAAGTAGGCCACATACATTTTCTTTGCTGATACAGTGTTTTTAGAGTGATACAGTGAGCTACAATACCCAAATAGTGCATCATTTACGTGGGAGTTTGCATGGGGTTTATTTTTCCCCTTAAAGTGGTGGAAAACTTACGTAAATATTTGCATGGAAGTCTATTATTCCCGCTTAATTTGCAGCATCCCAGGTTAGGATTTAGAAGAAGAGATAAAGAGACAATATATAATAAGTTTATCACCGAAAGAAAAAGACTTGGAGGAGGCAATTATTGACAAATAGTGTAGACTCTTGTCGTCACTCAATTTTTATGATGTAGATTTTTAATAAAATTCAATATACCTACCTATGTAAGTGCAATTATGAGTTTAAGTCACCAATTAAACTACAAAAAAGGCCTCTTATATTGTGGAAGGTAGGCTTCTTAGTTTTAAAAAGTCTCCTGTGAGAAGTGTTTTCTTAGTAAACTTGTTTTAGTTCTCTTCTAGAGCTACTCGGATAATTGAGATTGTATTAACTAATCATGTAAATAATCTAGGCTAAAATACACTTTTGGTCCTTTATGTTTAACCAAAATTTTAGTTTGGTCCTTTATATTTTTATTTTCTCATTTTGGTTCTTTATGTTTCAAATTTATATCAAAGTAATCATTTTTTAATGGGCCGGTAGTGATGAAGGCAAAACTATATCTTGGGTGAAATGGAAAAATGTTTGTAAGCCCGAGAGAAGCGGAGGTTTAGGTATTAAGAACCTTGAATTGTTCAATATATCGTTACTTGCAAAGTGGAATTGGCTGTGTATATCGGAACATGATGCAATTTGGGATGGTGAGTTTGATAAGTGTGGTTTGTTACGCTCCTGTGGAAAGTTCTGGTCTAGGCAAGTTTTGTTTTCTGTGGTGGGGGGATCTTGTTGATGTTGGAGGTTCAGCATGCCTAGAGCCTCATTGGTTTCACACTTTGATCAGAAGGCGTGTTGGAAATGGCGAAAGCACGAGCTTCTAGAATCATGCTTGAGCAGGTAATATTTCTTTTAAATGTATGGAGATGAAGATGAAGCTTTTTGGTAAAAGTGCGCTTTGGTCCTTTTTGTTTCACCAAATTTTAGTTTGGTCCTTTAAGTTTTTCTCCGTCACTAATGTCCACTAAACAAACGACGTCACATGTTAACGGTCGGTGTGACATCCGTTAACATTAGTAGATGGAAAGTTAAAAAAATGACTACTTTGACACAAATTTGAAACATAAATGACTAAAGTGAGAAAATAAAAACATAAATAATCAAACTGAAATTTTGGTGAAACATAAAATATCAAAAGTGAATTTTAGTCTATAATCTACTCTTGTTAAAAATCACTTATTCTACCTATCCCCTTTCTTATTATTATGTATTTTACTCGAACTCTTTCATAACATGTTAGCATTCAACACTTAATCATGAGTTGCGAAAGCAACAATAAGCTTGATATAAAAATATTGAGTACAAAGACACATGTTTACTCAACTTCTATCAAACGTACATTATTATCTTTCTCATTATCAATATAATTATCATGATTTTACTTATTGTATGCATAAGAAATATCTAAGAATTAGTCTAGATATTTAAAAAATGGAAAGAAAAAAAATTACAATGAAATTGAACACTATATATATTATTGGAGAAGATGAAAATTATGACGGAAGTAATTTAAAAGACTCCAGTTGGTGGAGATATCTCATTCTTCTAGATGAAGGTGTTTCGGCAGGTCACGGGTTGTTTGTTGCAGCCTTATTGCTTCAGCCGGTCTCGTAGCCACATTTCCTTTTGGTCTCAGTACCCACAAAGAAATCAAGGGGAAGCAGAAAAGCCTTCAAGGAGAAAACCTATCAACAAATGAAGCCAACATCTTAGCCAACAGACCCATTTCTCCACTCTCTCAGCGCAAGAATCTCTTACGTTCTGTGTGGGAGTTTGGAGGGGAGGGGAGGGGAGGGGAGGGGTTGAGACTTATAGTGTAAATCCTTTGGTGATGAGAAGAAAAATTATCCCCCAAACCCCCAAAACTCCTCTCTTAGTTTATTTTTGGAGCCCCTCCAAAACCCTTCATATTTGGGGGAGTTTGGAGGGGCTCCAAAAATAAACTAGGAGAGGGGTTTGGAGGGTTTAGGGGGATAATTTTTCTCCCAATTACTAAAGAATTTACACTATTAGTCTCAACCCCTCCCCCTCCAAACTCCCAAACACACCCTTAAAGAAAAAACAAACACAACGCAGAATTCTTTTGAGAAAAACGTCAACAATTGAGTCTTGAGAGTAGAAGACTGAGAACTCTTGAAGGCTAAAGATGAGATCTTGAAGCAGAAAGGTGAAGAACTCGAAATTCATGGCAAGGAACCAAAGTAAACCTGTTGCTTCTCTTAGTCCATAGTAATTACCACCACAGTTGGTGTCTATATTTGTTGTTCTTTTATTGAAAGACTCTTGTGTTGAAAAAGCAATGTTGCCACTTTCTCTCTTACGTTTAATACCAATGCTGTTATCAACATTCTGTCGAGGATTTGATAATTCCACAGAATGTATGCCGTCATTCACATCTTGGCTTATGGACACCTAAACAAAAACCAAACACAATTTCAAACTAATTATCATGGCTTATGGACACCTAAACATAAACCAAACACAATTTCAAATTTATTATCAGATTGTAAATAAAATAATAACACAATTTTAAACTTTCTGATTCATTGTCCGATTCAACCGGTGAAGCCTCATCCTCCTCCTCATCTTCAATTATGACATCAATTCCAGCAAGTGTCGGACACTTCCGTATTGTGTGACCAGGTCTTCTGCAATGAGAATAACATTTCTTTTTCTTGAATTTCTTTCTAGGTGCACCTTTGGATCTCCAGCAGCAGATTCATTGGCCTTATGCTTGCCATTGCCATTTCCCTCATGACGCGGGTTTAACTTGTCACACAAACTACGAATCCCTTCCAAAGCCTCCTTATAATCATTTGCACTCTTACACGAAACATCGCTTAGACTACCGAATGCAGCAGCAAGCGCCGTTCTACGAAACATGAGCATCTTTTCACCACCACCTTCTTGGGAAGCGAATGATGAAATGTGATCGTTCTTTGCTGTTTTTGTCCATCTCTTGCAAATCAGACTTTCAGGAAACACATCCATGTCATCGTACTTCATGGCACAAATAATATGGGAACATGGAAGTCCTCTACGTTCAAAGCATCTACAATCAATCACATAAAAATTTAGTCTGCAATTTGTCAAGGTGAAGTGGTGAACCCAGAAAACTACATCTTTGTTGCGGTATATATTAACTCTGAAAATGACACTGTTTCCAATCTCTCTCCGTTCGGTGATCGATAACGCAGCAACATCCTCTATTGCCTTTTTGACATCTTTAAACTTTTTATGTGTGAAAATCTTTGAAGCTCCGAGCTCAAACCCCGACAAGGCAGTTGTCAACACAGGCTGATAATAGAAAGATTTGAAATCAGACATTAATTCATTATGTCTATAATCTTTGAGAGCTCTTTCAAAATTATGCAAAAAATCCACAAGACTGTTTTTGTGTTGAACATACTTCTTGATAAATGAATTCACACCTTCACAAATTGATGTAGTTCTAACTCCAAATAAAAAATGGTCTTGCATGTAGGGACTTGCCCACATTCTCTTTAACTTATAAGTGTCATTTATCCACTTAATATTTGATACACCATAATAGTCAACAACCCTCTTCCACTCAGATTCAAACTTTTCAGGTGTATAATGAGAATACATTAGTGACTTAAACTCTTCTAAGAATTTTGGATTCTTCACTTTATCACAAGCATTTTTATGTAGATGCCATGCACAAAGACGGTGTCTTGAATTTGGAAACACAACTCTAATAGCTTTTCTCATTGATTTATCTCCATCAGTAATCACTGCTTTTGGATGTTTGCCATACATGGCCTTTGAAAACATATTTAAAACCCACTTGTAAGTTTCTTCTGACTCATCGCAAACTAAAGCACAAGCAAAAATGGTCGTTTCTCCTTGGTGGTTGTATCCACAAAAAATGAGAAGGGGTTTGCCATACCTATTCTTTTTATAAGTGGTGTCAAATGCAACCACATCGCCAAAACATTCATAGTCAAACCTGCTAGTAGAATCTGCCCAAAATATATTTTCTAGGCGCCCATCATCTGTAAACGTGAACTCTGAAAAAAATGATGTATCGCTATCAGCTTTACCCTGGAAATAACACAAACTAGAAAAATTATCCCCGTCTTCTATTCTTACCCTTCCTTGATGATCTGTATAGTTATATAAGTCCTTTTTGATAAATCCAAGACCTTCATGACCACCTTTTTGACCCATCAAAAAACCTAACATGTGACAAGTTTTAACACCTTGGGAATGCAAGCCTCTAACAATCTCTTTATCTGCTTCACTCAGTTTACGATAATTGGGAATCATATGAACAAAGTGTGCAGGAGCTAAGTCATGGTTGTGCGACGGCTCAAAAATAGAAACCCTCCAATTCCTACGAATAAAATCATAGGCCACTCGAAGTCTCGCATGACAACCAGTTCGAATTGTTGGCCTTGATTGGTCCTCATTTTTTTTAATTTTCCTATCACTCTTACCCTCTTTATTGCAAACTAATTGACGCGCAACAATATTCCCATGATGATCTTTTACCACACCATCCTTTCTTGCAGCAAACCCATGAAATCGTGCATACATTTGGTAAAATTCTATAGCTTGTTTCTCTGTGCTGAATTCCATACCTCTTATGACTTATATCATCATTTGTCACTTCACTAATACATTTGTAATCATTGGAATTATCTTCCTCTTGCTGACTGCCCATAACAGTATCATTGTTGAATTCCACACCTCCACTATTAAATTCTATATCTTCTGCATCTCTATCGGTACTGACACCATTTCCACTATTGAATTCTACCTTTTCTGTGTCAGTAAATGGTAAGATTTTTTTTAAATCAATAAGCCCAGCAACCAGAAAGTAGCACAGTTTCAGTAATTACTGAGCACCCGCACTAACGAAATCTTCAAAAAATTTAAATTTGAGAATTATGCAATTCATCCTACAACACAATTAGTATTAGGCTTTAAAAACAAATTGTAAAGCATAAACCTCCACAAACAAGGATGGATAGAATAACAAGACTAAATGGGATAAAAATGCAAAATTGATATAAAAAACTGAATCATCCCAGCATAACCTGAAATATCATTTATGGCCATGATCCCATGTCATGAATTAAAAACAGGAATGAACTTTCCCCAAAAAAATATCTGACCCATATTATCAGAAAGTAAAATTAAATATGGGTTTAGGCTTAAATATATGTTCAGCCCCTAAAAATATGGCCAAAATCCATTTAAGCCCCTCCAATTTTTTTTTTAAAATGGCCCTTGCAAATATTAAGTGTTTGCGGTTAAGCCCCTCGGTCAATTTTCAATCAAAAAAAGCATAAAAAAGCTGACGTGGCTCACCACTCCCACGTGGCACTGACATGTGTCACGTCAGCAACCAATAGATGGCTGCCACGTGGCGCTCAAATGGCAATGTTTAGTGAAATTGTTACTCAAAAATTAAACATTATGTGGACCATAAATGTTGAACTGGTGACCCCTTGGTTATACATATTCACCGATACCACTAAGCCACATTATTTCTTGTGAATACTAGACCATCTGCTGATATATATTACTTAAAAACTAAATAATTTAAAAAAAATCAAAAAAGGAAATTAATTTTCCAGATCTGAAACACGATTCATCATTCCAGTTCTCAACGCAGTGTGTAAGTTTCAAGCTTACAAAGAAAGCACCAATAGATCCAAATATGGACAACAACTAAATCACGTATAGTTGAAAACTCCTAAATAATAGCAATAAGCACATGAGTAGAACCTAAAAACTAAGATCCTAATGAACTAACTGAAAAACAAACCATACTCACACCCTAATACAATTTAAAGGAGGCAACAGTAACAAATTTTAAATTAAACCCTACACAACTTTCACCGCAGGACTAAACTAGCTAGGAACCCAATCGAACCACATTTGTTTAACTGGATCCACCAACGAGCAAGACAAGAGGCTCCACAGAGAAAAAGCAATAGACCCACAAAGTTGGTGCGGGAGGAAAGACGGAAAGTCCAGACTATCCCCGTATCTGAAGGCCAAATGACCTTGGGGACTATTGTTCTGAATCTGAAATCTAGGGAAGATGAGATGAGACCCAGTTAAAGGAAGGAAGTTCCAAAGGCATTGATAGCATTAAACAACAGAGTTGAGAGAACTGTGAGAGGTGGTCAAACCTTAGAAGCAAGTGAGAGGGCAAGAGAGACTAGATGTGGAGATATATCTAGTGGATCTGGAGGTTCAGGGAGGAGAAGAGAAAGCGTCTGGAGGGGGTCGATTCGGTGGGGTTCGGTTCACTAGCAGGGCAGTGGAATGTCGGTTGTCGGTGGAAGCAGAAGAAGACTTGAAACGTAGGGACAACATCTTGTGAGGAGTTGAAGGCAAGGAGGAGAGTTGCTCAGAAGCAGTGCTAGCGGCTTAGAAACACTAGGAATAAGGGCGCTTGAGGCACCATCGAAACCCCAATGGTGGTGACTATGGGACTGAAACCCCAGCAGAGGCTAGGACCATGACAACGAGTTCGCCAACCTTTGTGTCAAATTCAACATTATTTAAATTTAAAATATACAAATATGAGAAAAAAATTAGAGGGCTAACCAAAAATTCAACCAAAATATCATTTATTATGCAAATATAATTCGTGAAGCACCAACATATATAGCAAATGCTCTCATATAAGTATAAAAAGATGTAGCAAATGCTCAATAAATTGATTGCATACAATTACTAAACAAGAAAAACTTGTATAGAAATAAAAAAAACAAATACAAAGAAACTAGCACATAGTAAGAAAACAAGATATACTCATATAGGATTAATACAAGTTTCTATTAAGGTAACTTTTCAAAAGAAAATAAACTCATAAATAGAGTTATATACTGTTGGGTTATGATTACCTAATCCTTTAAATAATTTATAATTGAGTCATGTGTTCAATAATGCATTGAATCGAAATTTGTTCTAAAGAAGAGGACACTAGACAAAAAAAACATCTTGTTCGTTAGGTTAAGATTTTTTTTTTTTAGAATATTCTATAACTAAAAAAAATGATAGCAAGGTAATATTCATGAGAATACATACATAATTTTTCTTCAATCGAAGTCCTGTTCATCAAAAGCACTCTTTTAAAGAATTAAATATGATATTTATTGGTTTACAAAAAATGGCAGAAAATTTAATAATAATCTCCCAAAAACTTGAAAACAAGGCTGGAAAAAAGTATTATCGATAAGTAATTTTAATAAATATGTAAATGCCGATGTTGTAAACGTAATGGTCCCGTAGCTCAGTTGGTTAGAGCGTTGGTCTTATGAGCCGAAGGTCGCGGGTTCGAGCCCCGCCGGGACCAATTTCACATTTTTTTTGACAAAACCTGTAATTAAATGCGGACATCTTTTTGGCCCAAACTCCGTAATGATCTAACATTTTTTTCTTGCCAAAACTAGTAAACAAATACGGGAAACTTGACCAAAAAATGCCCACAGCAAGTTTTTGTAATAAAAAAAAAGGTAAAGTAATTTTCGAATATAATAAAATAGTTTGTTTTAAAATGCCAGATAATAAATATGAAGAATTTGTAAATTCAAAAGATTTCACAGGGCATTTAGTTTTTTGCAATTTCGTGGGAAATTTTATTAAAGCTAATTTTAGGGAACAACAAATACCACCTAAGACATCAGAATTTGAAATTCTCTCTTTACCAATATTTTTAAAACCAGGCCGAAGATCAAACTGGCGAGATCTTTTGGTTATGGTTCAATTGGTTCACTCAATTAAACCATAGTTGAACCGGATGACTAATAAATAATAAACAAATAAACAATAAAAAGCATTAAAATTTGGAGAAAACGTAAACCAAAAAATCAAAAACCTCATTTCAAGTGGTTCAACTTAGGTCAATTGGCGGTTCAATCTGGTTCTGGGAGGTTTTCAGTTCAATTTCCAAAAGACGTTTTCTCAAGCAAGCATTATAAGAAACGTGTCACCCAAATGAAGCCTTCGTGAGAAGGTGTAATGAGATTCATCATCAAATAATGTGTCTCGCCACGTGTTATTTGGACATGTTATTCAGAGAACTCAATTGTGTTTTCACCTACTCTAATAATATTAAGAAATTATACCAATGCATTTTGTTAACACCCAATATCTATTGAGTTGTTAGTCGAGGGCAAGGACCCAACAAAGTCCATGTAGGAAAATTTGCTTAAATTATGGACAAAAGGGGAGTAGGTTACAAATAGCCTATAACTACCTTATTCTTTCTACTCTTTCTTTTTATTTCTCAAATGAGCAACCACACAAGAGATATTGGTAGCCTCAGACTAGGTATGAGCAAGAAGACAGGCTTCTGAAAAGCAACAAGAGATATGCTACTCAAGATCAAAGTAATGGGTTCTCCTCAACTGAAGGTCATCAATTTTGAGGAGGTTCAATTAGCTGTGAAGCCAACTAAGGGCTTTAGTGAATAAATGCTTACCGAGGGGATAAAAAAAGGCTATCCTCGAGAAGGTTTAGTGGTGGGGCTTGAACATTCAACCCATATGCTAAGGAGCCAAGAAGATGGCTCAGCTTGCGGAGAATAAGTAGCTCGACTAAGGAATATCTCAACTAAGGGGTGATAGCTGAGGACACAATGAATTTGTAACTGAGGATGCCATGTGTAGCGACCGAAAAATCCGGAGGAGGGATTCTTCGAAGTTCTTGAAATGAAGTCGCCACCAAAGTTTAGTTTAAGAGCAAAAACATTGGAAAATCCCTATTGAGTGGATATGGGAGTTTTGCGGACCAGGTTTAGGCTCGGGAGTCGTTTATGCGTAGGGGGTGTATTTAAAAAAGGGGGTGATGTGAAAAGTAGCAGCACAGTTCCTTTTTTGTGAACTGGCATGCGATGCAAAAGGGCTTGGCAGGAGGGTGCGCATTATGAAAACAGATGGTGCAAATAGTAATCTGATAAAAAGGTCAAAAAAAACAATAAACTAAAATCTGCACACTATACAAAGCAATTTTTAGAAAACCCTAATTTCATTTTCTCTTCCATCTCTTCAGCGCCGTTCTCATGCCTCTAGGAGAGAGAAAACAAAAATTTTGAAAACCAAAGAAAATGAGAGAGAGAGAGAGAGAGAGAGAGAGAGAGGGGGAGAGGGAGAGAGAGAGCACTATGATGAGAGACAGAGAGAGAGAGAGAAAAAGAGAGAAGGAAGGGAAGAGGAGGACGACGGTGTGGAGGCCCATGGTGAGCCTTACGGCGTTTCGCCGCTATTAACAGCGACCCTGCGTTACTTCTACGGCAAAGAACGGAGAGAGGGGCGATGGCACGGTGGTGGTACGTGAAGGGAGATGGAGGTCGTCGCCGGAGGGAAAACCGTGGTGTGGCGCCGGTGATGGCTTCGGTGAGAGGGGTGCTGACCGCGGTGGTTCGCGGTGGCGGTAATACGATGGTGATAAGAGGTTCACGCGATGATTATGAAGAAGTAAGGGGAGGACGCGAAGGGAAAGAAAGAGGGATGGTGGTGCTGGTTACGGTTAGAGAGAGGGAAGGGATCAACAGTGGTTATGGTGTCGGTGTTGGTGAAGATTTGGTGGTTTGGCCGTGAGTGTTGGTGGTTTGATGGAGAGATGGTGAGTTTGTTGACGGTGGTGAGAGGGAGAGAGTGAAGTGGTGGTTGTGGTGGTTCTATTCTCTAAATTTTATTCTCTGTTCTCCCTCCCCTTTTGATTCTGTTTTTTGAGTTTTTTATAGAGTCCAGTAATATATTGAGACAAATTGGCTGTTATGGTTTGCAGGAAAATCAGAGGTAGTGGAGCAGAGGGGCAGCAGCAGGGTAGTGCCTGCAAAGCTGTCTTGTTGGAGCAAAAGAGGAAAAAGGGGAGAACAAGAAGAAACAAGACTTGTGGCAGGCTGTTATGTGCCCTGCTAGTCCCTTCATTTTATTTTGATTTTATTTTTTTATACTTTTGCTTTAATTAATTTTTTTGTCTATATATGTGTACTAAAGTTGACTTCTTTATTTGTAAAATAAAAAAACTGATTATTTAAATCTGATTTTCATTATGTTTTTCTATAATAATAATAATAAATTAAACTAATAAAAAAACGAGCACAAAAATAACCGTTCGTACGCGACGAAGAGCGAATCTGTATGCACAATGAGATCAAGGACGCGCGTACAATTAAAAATAATACGTGGCACAATGAAAATGAGTGCACGATTAGAAGTGGCACGCGTAAGCGATAACCATTATAAATTTTGGATTTTTTTTCTAATAAATTTTAAATTAGTCGGACAAAATTAGGTTATGACACCATGGCCGAGGCAAAAGACCTGTGTGTGTATGTTGCTTGTACATTTGTAAACACACGACCAATCAATCAAACTTACGTTCTTTCAAGCATTTTACTTTCATTTTACTCGCACTTTACCCTTTATGTTTAGCTTTTAGATAGTGATACACATCCCTCACACCTAGTCTAACACTCTTCGGAGTAGTTAGAGAACCCATAAATGTGGAATAGAGTTGTTATTAAATTAACTTACGTTCTTTCAAGCATTTTACTTTTCTTTTACATGCACTTTACCCTTTATGCTTAGCTTTTAGATACTCATACACGTCCCTCACACCTAGCCTAACACTCTTCAGAGTAGTTAGGGAACCCATAACTATGGAACAGAGTTGTTTCCTCAGTGTAATCGTTTGAAGAAAATGAATCAAGAGTTCAAACTCTTAGCCGATTCTCGACTAAACTAAGGTTTGACAATAGTTTTGTACAAAAAAAATAGTTTTGAACCAAAAAGTAAAAAGCTATACCAATGCAATGTTGGTTAAATTAAATTAAACCCAAGAACTTGCTCATACTTGCCAAACATGTGACGTTTTGATAATGTTAACAATATATAACTCTAACATATATCTTCCACACGCATGTGAGAATTCTAAAAAAAACCTTGAAGTTTCAACTAAAAACCATGGAAATATAGACTTACTAGCAAATGTTTTGAGAACACAATCAGACATTGAACCTGTGAGATATCCTGGTCCAACTACTTTAAATTGATCGAATCCAGATAGAACTATGGCCGAACTGCAGAAATGATCGAACTGTAAACGATGTCAGTTCATGGTTTAACTAATTGAATCGTTCAGATGGTTTGATTTTCAAAACACCACTTAGTGTGGCATCATGGTTCCGCAAGCTCACTTGCGCGTGGTGTTGTTAAAATACCAAAATTAATATTGTATTATTGTAAAATAAAAATAGTGAAATATACAAAGTGTAATCTATAAGGCCTATAACTCAACTAGCAAGTGTCAAAATTGTTAGGTTGGATATCATCACTTGAGTTTCATCATGGGACTTCACAGTTGTATGAGTTAGTTTCAGGTGGCACTTGTCAATCCGTCTACGAACAAAAATATATATAAAGTGTAAACATATTTTTGCATTTACTAGACTAAGTTTGCTAAGTTGAGTATTTTAAGATTTTTTACAAAAAGATGAGAACTTATTTACCCTCTAAAAAATTAAAAAAAGTACTAATTTGATTATTAATGTTTCTGAATACTAGTCAAATTGTCTAGGAGGTTAAGAGCATCTTGAATGATTATTTTTTATTTTGTTTATAGGGGTAAAAACTGGAATTTTTGTGGTTCACCATTTGGAGTTTGCCGCATCGAACAATACATTTAAGAATGTGTTTCTATAGAAGCAATGGTTCATATCAATAAAGTAGATAGAGAAATATAATTATTTTTTTAGAATTAGAGAAATATAATTTTTTATTAAACAAAAAGGTTAGGTGATATAGAATGCGGCTCCAAATTTGAATTCTTGAGAGAGTTCATCGTTGGAGATGCTTTAAAATATTCATAAAATTATTTTAAAAAGACTAACTTGACCTATATTAAAAGACTAAATTAATGTCTCTCACATTGGTTGTTTTGGTAATTTCAGCGACATGGAGACGTCGGTTATCGGGTTCTCGGGTGTGACAGATAGTACTCTGTGTGCGTAGTGTTTATTTGTCATTTCATCTTATAGACAAAAAAAAGACTAAATTAATAGTTTTCATTTGTCAAATTAAATACATTTCAGGGTTTTTAGTCAAAAATCAAATTGGTTCTTTACTTATTTTATCTCAAAATTATGTATATTTTTTAAATGCTTATAGTATTTTCTTAAACAGTTTTTTCCGTCAAAAATCAATTTGGTTCTTTACTGTGCTTTTTGAACGACCCTCCAATTTTCCAGCTTCTTTATTTGACCATGGAACTGGTGCTGAATTCTTGCATGGCGAACTGTATTCAATTTTGTGGAATGTGGAACTGAGTCCATTAGTCGTTGATTGTAGATAAGTTGATTATTTGACTGTAAAACATGGAGTGGCCATGATTCAGACATGCAGCTGTTGCACCTCCTCTATTATTTAAGGGTTAAATATACGTTACTCTCCATAAATATTCTTATTTTGTATTTACCCCCTACAGTTTTTTATTATTTAAAAAACACATTTTAAATATTAAGTGTTTCGAGTTTTTCGTGTTATTAGTTTTAGCTAACAGCTAGAGCTGTCAATTTGGCCCCAAACCCAGCCCCATTGGCCCCTAATGAAGCCCCATAAAATTGAAGCCCCCTATTAATGGGGCTTTTTTTAGCCCCAACCCACACTTTTAAATTTTTTAGTGGATTAGGGTCAGGGCTTTGTGGGCTGGTCTCCAAATTTTTTTCTTATTCTTTTCCCACTATTTACACCTCCACTTTCATTTTTCACCCCCTTCCTATTCTCCCTCCCTCCCTCTCACCACCACCTTCTTCTCCCTCTCACCACAACCACCACCATCACCATCTCCGACTCACCACCACCACCACCGCCGCCGCCGCCGCCCGCCGCCTCTTTTCCCACTAGTTGAGATAGTTGAGGAGACCGAATCAAGATAGATATTCTCATCTATTTGTTGATTCGTGATGCCACGTACTGCTCCTGGATTATCAGTGTTGTTTGGCTACTTTTATACTCTTAAGACCAATTTCATTAAGCATGTAAACTCCTATTTTACGATTTGGTATTTTCCTTCAGTTGACTTAAAAATACTTGATTCCCCTTTACTCTGATTTTCAAAGTCATCGTCTGAAGGTCTGGATTAAATGATTTATTCTTTGGTGTTCATTGAGCTTGTGCAAGACGGCATTGAAGAAAACTAATTAATACTAACATTGTTCAATTTACCGAATATTTAATTCCTCTAACTTAAATTATGTGTGGATTATATGTGTGTGTTTTTTATTACAACTGTGGATTATGTGATAGTTATTGAGTAATAGAGCTTTAGGATAAGTTATAACGTTTAGTTATTGTTACAAAGTTTTTCTGTAAAGGTAGTTTAGTAGTCTTTTTAGATTCTAGTGTATAAATAATCTCTTGTAAGTTATAACACTATTGTATTACAACCTTTTGATAATCTGATTGTAATCCTACGCGCTTCTCCTTATTTTTGATAATCTAATTGTAATTCTAAGGACTTATCCTTATTTTACTCTTTTCTTCTCTGCCTCCTTATCAGTTATAGATAAGAGGAAAGAACAAGTTAAATGTAGGAAAACGTTTTCCATTTGGTATACAAGCATTTTTGTTGTGTCTTCAGGTAAGTTAAATACCAAAATTCATTTTAGTTTTCAAGACTAACGAAGGACAACGGGAGGACTTGTAATTTCCAGTTTTTTGTAAAAAAGTAAATAAATTTTTCGGGCTCATCAACTGGCCTAGGTCGAAACCCACATAGGTCCGTGGGTAATTTTCAGTTTCGTTGCAAAAACATAAAATTAAGGGCATTGGGCTGGCCCTGGCCCACTGGGGTTTGGGGCCTCCATGGGCTTTTGAAATGTGGGCTTTTGGGTCCATGGGCCTTTTGTCCCATGGGCCATGTGGGGCTGGGGCTGGGCTGGCCCACATAATTGACGGCTCTACTAACAGCGTTAAGTCTATGCTAACTTTGCAGCTGTAACTAAAAAACACTTAATATTTGCAGTGGTAACTAGAAACACTTAATATTTACAGGGGGTAACTAGGTCCCAAATGGCAGCCAAATCAGCATAGACTTAACGCTGTCAGCTAAAACTAACCGCAGGGGATAACTAGAAACACTTAATATTTACAATGTATTTTTTAAAAAACAAAAATTGCTGGGGGTAACATATATTTAAATCTTATTTCAAATTAGGACTTCAGTGGCATATCAGAAGTGTTAAGGGAGTTTTAATAACATAAATGATAAATATTTAAATCAAATTATATGATATTGTAAAATATTAGAACATAAAACGACATTTGTAACATAAAATGATTTATGGTTCCACGAATTGAATTGAAATACATTTATATGCTTTGTATTACAATATATTATTGTACTAAAATACTCTTGTACATATAAGAATCTAGTAATTTTATTTAAGATTGCATCACAATTTTTTGTTAAATAAATTTACTTACATAAGAAAATACTATTTAGAAAAAACAATGAGAACAAAAAAAAAGGTAATATGTAAGCCGGTGGTATACACACAGTAAATAGTAAAAAAAATAGTTTTTTGAGTCTAAAAAATTATATTAATACAAAATTTGATAAGGATATATAACACATTAAAGAACACGTTATTGTCAAAAAAAAATGTTAAATAGTTGGTGCCTATTACGGTGAGGGATCATGGAAGCCACTCATTGGTGTACCCGTCAAATTGATCGTGTGATATAATACAAAATGCTATGAGTGGTTGACATTCTATCAACTAAGACAAAATCTCAATCATTCATTATATTTTATACTATATCCTATAGCTAATTTATTGGTACCCGATGAGCCTAGTTTATCCCTCTCCATAAAATCCACCTAAATAGTAATATTATATCACGTACAATAAATAGTCCTAATAAATAATAGAAATGAAAAAAACTCAATAATATGTAGATTCACCGTTCGTAGTGCTACACACACCACCCACACAATGTATAACAATAATATCAAATATTATGTTTAAAATTCTATTAATAATAAATTTTCATTAAAATATTCCTCAATAGTAAGTTAAATAGTAATATTACGTCATTTAAATTATGACCAATTTAATAAAATTACATCTCTATTTATAAGTTTTTATCAAACACTTCTTATAACATATTAAAGGAGAAATTAATAAATATTATATTATATATATATATATATATCATAAATATTGTGTTCGAATATGCTTCATTATATTTTCTGGTGCAAGTGACCTTATATCATTAAGATTTATTACATATAATTAAAGTTTAAATACTATCGACATCCCTAAACTATTTAGAAATGTTTATATAGATTGTTAAACTAAAAATTTGTAATTGAATGGTCTTTGAATTTGTAAGCACTCGTATTGTTTCATGCATAAGAATTTTTATTAAGAAATAATAATGATATCATCGATTAGCTATATAATAAAAGCACATTATTTTTTTCACTAAAACAATGAATTATTTTTTTAGGTAAGCGCATTATTTTAAACATATTAAAATTTTAACAAAAAATATTGACGAATAGATGCCAATTGCCAACATCCTCATTTTAAATCTCAAGATTTTTTTATAGATATAAGCAACAAATTAATCTCTATCGAAACGCAACATCAGAAAACTATAGCTAAGAAAAACCCAAAAACAAATGAAAACATAAAGCAATACCATTGATTATTTCTATCCCAATCTTTCGGTTAATGATGCACATTTTATCCTTCCACTATATATTATTTCTATCTCATTCTCTCAGGGACAAATAGCATACTCTTAGTGCCAGGTTTGCACTGCTAAGGCACACAGTCTTTCTCCTTGAGATTTTATTATTGGACATCGCCTTTCCAAATAAGCCAATGACAAATTTCCTCCCACTTTAATCATCTACAGTACCCTCTCAGCTATCAAATCCATTTCTTCTATTCTATTGTGCTGCCACGTATCTCACGCTCTTATATGCCATGTCACTCATGTTGTAGCCACTTCAACTTGTTTGGAACGAAGATTGAAAATAGGAAAAACGTTGTTCACGTAATATGACTTAAAAGACTTAAATCGGGAAAAAGAACTTTAAGTACTAACCTAATATAAGAAAATAACTTGAAGTACCCTGCAAGCAATTTTGCCTCAGTTTGACAAAAAAAATTGCGGATAAACTAGCTTAAAGCAAATAAGCTAGTAGATTAAATTTAAAGTGTTTGATAAATCAATGGGTTGTACTAACTTATAAATATAAAATAACAAAAATAGATATTTATAATTAGTATTAAATGCTTCATTGAAAAAATTAAATACCTCATTAAAAGAGTAACAATTAATTTTGCTAAAACAAACATAAAAAATGGGAAGTGTTATGAATATTTGGTGGATGTCCATCTCTCCTTAGTCCTTTCATCTTACCTAGGATACTCTATAACTCCCATGAGTAAAAGAGCTTTCACTCATACTTATTGCTCTTAACTTTGTGCTTGTAAGTTACAAGATTTGTATCCTATAAATAGGACTTATATGACAATGTAAATGATAAGTAGAATGCAAATGCTCTCTTCTTCTCTCATTCTCTTCCTCTATTTGCATATTTCTTCTTCATCTATAATATACTATAATGGTTATATCCTACTCTTGTTTTGGTCAATTTTAAAACACGTTATCAGCACGAAGCTCTACCAAAATGACGGCTTAATAAGCTTGGAGGCTATTTGGTTTAGATATGTTTTCTTATACTATCTTATAATTAATCTAACTCGTATTATCATGTTTTGTTTCTTATAGCTTTTATTTTATCATGTTAACATTTTATATTTCTTCTATAGAAATTTTATTGAGAATTTAATTTAGCTACTATGGTTATCATTTTCTATTCTTGATGAATTCCTGAAGAATTCAACATTAAAGCATCATTTTTGTATTGCTTAAAGACAATTAGCATGCATGTTTGTCTATTCTTGATGAATTCTTGAAGAATTCAATATTCAAGCATCCCTATTGGATTGCATAGTGACAACTATCATGTTCAAGCATCCCAAGTAGGTAGCTCAGTTGGCGAGCTAAGAGATATTGAAGGAGTGCACCAAAAGAGTGCAAGAAGGAGGTCCCGGGTTCAAACCCCGTAAACTAACATTCCCCCACCCCCACTAACATTGCTTATAAAAAAACTATCATGTTTATCTATTCTTGATAAATTCTAGAAGAATTCATCATTTAGGCATCCTAAAAGGATTGCACAAAAAAAAACTTAATATTGAAGCATATCGTGTTTGTCTATGGTCTTGATGAATTCTAGTAGAATTCATCATTCAAGCGTCCCGGAAGGATTGCACAAATAACTAAATATTGAAGCATCCTATAGGATTGCTCAAAGTATAAAAGTTTGTGATATAGTTCTTGAAGAACTGGAAAAAAATGTTCAAGAATCCCTGTAAAATTGCTTAAAAAATTTTTTTGTGATGATTTGTTATATAGTTCTCGAAGAACTGGAAAAAAAAATATCCGAGTATCCTTGTAGGATTAAAATGTGATGATTTGTAATAGTTCTTGAAGAACTTAAAAAAAAACTTAATATTCTACCATCCTTGGAGGATTGTTCAAAGAATTATGGTAATCATATAAACTCGTGGTCTAATTCTTGGAAACAAATAGTTAGAAAGTATGATTTTTCTTGATCATCACTAATGAAAATACTTGTGGTCAAGTTCTTGAAGAACTGAATCTTTAGACCATGATTGTAATCTAAATGATCTATTTGATCTTAGTATAATAGAATCAAAGGAATATAAGGGAAATTTTACTTGAATATGCTTCTGGAGTAGCACAAATGAGAAAATATTTTCAAGAATATTTTGAATCAAGATTATGTGATATTGTGATTGAATAATCGCAAACCACTCAATGGATTAAACTTCATTCCCAAAAGAGAATGAATCAACTTAAAAGTTTGGGTTACAACAAAAGTTGAGGTTATGATCACTGGCGTAGTAAAGGTTACCATTATCCTTTATGAAAGATTTCTTTGAACTTCTTTGACCACAAAAATATGAAACATTTGTGGTCGAGTTCCTGAAGAACTAGACTTTTAGACTATGATTGAAATTTGTAAGATCTACTTGATCTTAGTATACTTTTTTTTGTATATACCAGGGTATCCACCGCCGAACGCATACTTTGAACCAAGGAAAAGTGAGAAAAACAAGTTATTTATTTCTATCTCACAATTATGCTCTTGAAGTAGCAACATTGAGAAAATACTTTCAAGAATATTTTGAAAGTTTTTAGACATAATTTGATTGAACAAATGAGTGGTTGTTGATTAAAATGTGAAATGTCACATAATTGAACTTTATTCCCAAAATTGAATGGTTTATACTAAAATTTTAGATGTGGCAAATATTGTGGTTATGACCATTCATATTGTAGAATAACACCATCATAATTTGTGTTTATATCCTTTACTACTCCTAATAATGGTGTTGCGGTTCTCTTTTAAGAATATAATGATGTAGCAACGGATTGACACAAAGTTAATTTCTTTAAATATATAACTTATAGCGGTTCTTTTAAGAATATAATGATAATGATGTCGCGGTTACTAACAATGGTTTACTATTTTGGCATTATGGAATATGTAACTTATTTTCTTTCTCATGATTGGAATTCCATATAAATATATAGGAAAAAGAAATGTGTGTGCCTAATTCTTTGTTTGTAAATAGTAATTTTGTTATATGCATTAGGTAGTATTTTTATATTTTATTGTTTGAATGATAAGAGTTTAATACATTATTTTTATTCATTGTCAATTCAAATATATATGAGAGTAATTAAAATTTTGCTAAAGTAAACCAGAAGTTTGCTATGCACTTATAGAAGAAAACAAAATTTAAACCTGAAGTTTAATAGTCTACATAGTTTTACCATTTACAAGCCATATACGATAGCATGTGTACTTATTTCCAACTTGCAACCAGAAGTTTGCAAATATAATAGAGGACTCTAGAAGAGCAATTGTATTGTTACTTAAAGGAACAAAATTACACATTGATATTGTATTAGATTCTCTCAAGTCTCGTAGAAACTAATTAAGTTAAAAGGATACTCATCTAAGTGGGTATACCAAATTGAATAATAAATGAAGAAAATATTCAATGTTTGTATATCATGAGTCTTATCTTAAACCAGAAGTTTATGTTTAACACCCTGGTATTTTCATTTAGTAAAAATACCCAAGTGTGCCATCCCTAGAACATCAGAGATATATTTTCTGCTTAGACACTGAATATCACTATAAATTTTCGCCGAATATAAACCAAACAGTCTTATTCACAAACAAGACGATACGGTTCTCAGACCATAAACCATCAGCAACTATAGTATTCAGTATCATACAAGAAAGCGGAAGAAAGATAAAACACTAAAGACATAGTGTTGCAGTACATAGACAACAAAAGGGAAACATAAACTTAAGCATAAAGCTAAGTCATCAGCAACCATCCGAGCTCAACCTACTCGTGCCTCTGTGGTCTGCACTTTCCCTGTTTCTCTGTAAAGCAACAACATATAAACAATGAGATACAATCTCAGTGAGTTCTACCGAGACCCCTACTAACACTCTCGGTTCAATTATGAGTTCCTTTTAACTTAACACGGCACCGACTGCATTACTGCTACAAACCCGGTGAACTGCATTATTTAACTTTTAACAGATCACCGACTGTGTTACCGCTACATACCCGGTGAACCTGTTAATCGCACAACAAACAAAATACGACACCGACTGCAATCCACTGCTATATTCCTGGTGTATCGCACAACAACTTTTAACATAACACCGACTGCAATCCACTGCTATATTCCCGGTGAACCCCCTTACCAATAGCATTTTCCCTAATGGCACGGAGTCTAGGGTAAGAGATCATGATTGCCCCGTCTAGTATGTTAACATGGGTCATCACCAAACTCGATATAATATATATATATATATATATATATATATATATATATCTACTTTCACATGAACACTTAGTTCATTTACATTAGACCGATAGTTGAACATTTAGTTCGTATCATAACACAATCTATGTTTGCTCTCGCATACTAATTTGCCGCTTTTAAAACCATTTATAACTTCAAAAACAGTTCATTTTACCTTTTAAATTGTATATCCAGTTAGGCCTCTCAATAAGCTTTCAAACGCATCTTAGAACGCCTCAATCGGGTTCCCGGATCAAAAGTTATCGCGAAAACAAAACTAGTGTACATTTGTTGAAAAACTGCAAAGCGTCGCGACGTGAACAGATTCTGTCGCGACGCGAAAAGCGACAGAAACATTTTTGTTGCAAAAACAAGCCTGGTCGCGACGCGACCATCTGCTGAAAGATGCAGATCTTGCGGTTTTTCGCGAAATCTGCTATTCCGCTCAATTCCGATTCTTGTTCCGATTAAAAACAGTTCAAACAACCATAAAAACAGACCCAATCAACATCACACAATCAATCAAATCAATCAAAAACTCAATGTAAACGGATTTTACCAAAATACGATATATTTTGAAATAACGATTTTCGACTCAAAAACTCTCGAAACCAATCAACTTAAAAATCATTGTAACACGAAATCATCCTAAGCGTGAGTAAAACTCACCCTTGAAGCGAGAGTCGATACCGAGCCGAAATCACCGAGACTTCAAAATCCCAAAACGGAACCCTATAATCACCAATCCGCTTCACACTTCGATTCGAACTTCAAATCGCGTTCAATCTTCCTTGGCTTCGTTCGTAATCATGTTTCAATCATCAATTTCATCACACAACCCAAGATTTCAACAAATCCCCCATCAAAACCCTCAAAATTCGTAGGTCCATAAAAGGGGGAAAAATGGAGGAGAAGCTTACCTAGCCATTGGGTTTCAAAAATGGAGGGAAGATGATGAAGATGATGAATTTTGGAGCTTGGGGGGTGAGTGATTCTTCCTCTTCTTCTTTCTTTCTTTCCTTCTCTTCTCTTATTTCTCTCCTTCGTTCTCTTCTTCTTTCTTCTCCTTTGACTTCTTTTCTTTTCTTTCTTTCTAATTAAGTGGTAATATGGTCAAATGACCATATTGCCCTTAATCTCTTATTTCTTCCCCAAATCACCCTTATTTCGTTTTATCGGGTTAGCGTTCCTGAGCCAACCAAATAATTACTTTAGCACTCAATAATTTTACTAATCAAGCACTAAAATAATTCAATCGGGTTAACATCCAAATAATTCGACTAATTATTTTGAGGATGTTACATTATGGATCATAATAAGTTTGTTGTTGGCAAGACCGTCTGGGCCATCCCGAGTCTATTATGCTGCGAAAAAAAATAGTTAATTTTTTTATATAAACATGTATTGAAGATCTTGTCGATTCTTCAATCCACTAATATTTGTTATTACTAATTCCCAAATGAAGTTGACAGTTTGAGGGAATAAGTCTCCTGCATCTCTAAAATTTATATATATATATATATATATATATATATATATATATATATATATATATATATATATAAGGTGATATTTGTAAATCAATAATCACATAGACCATTTAGATATTTTATTATTTTAATTGATGCATCAACTAAATGACTACATATTTATAATTGTCATCAACTCACAACCAGAAGTTTGTGAGATTGTTTGCTCAACTAATTCGAGTAAAAGCTTATTATGTGAATTATCTTGAAAGCATCTGATAAGTATTTTATGACTATTAGAATTTATATTGAACATCGCATAGCATATGTTCATTCATAAAATGGTCTTGAAGAACCATTCATTAGACATCTAAAGTTAATTATATGACCAATACTTACGAGATGGAACTTCCAATTTCTACTTGGGAACATGCAATCTTGCAGGCTGACACATTGATACGCATCAAGCCAATAAGTTAACATATATCTGTAAGTTCTCCCATTTATAATTGATTTTTCGTCAATGACCTAATATTCTCCATCTAAGATATTTTTGATGGATCCTTAAAGAATGTTGGGAATATATGAGTATATGAATCTCCATCCATCATAAAGTATGTTGAGCCAATAGCCAGATATGTATTTATAGCTTAATCAGCTAATTATCATTTTGATGAATTAGTTTTCCCAACATTAGGGGGAGAGATAAGCAGCTGGAAGTTAGTATTAGTTGAAATAAATTATTATTATCTTATCTTGATCCTTTATAAACCAATGTGAACCAGAAGTTCAAAGAATAATTCATTTGCAAAATTTTGTAAATTATTCACCAGCTGCAATACGCAAATAAAAATTGATGTCCCTGTTAGACACTCAGACATTGCAAATGAATCTTAAGCACGCATGAAGCGTGTGGTTTAGTCGGTTCCAAAGAATAAAAATCCTAGAACAAGGAAATGAACTTAAAAGCAAGATGGCCCAAAAGAGGATATGGAAACTCCTAACGAGTAATTTGACATAATTAATTTTTAAGTTCCAGAAGAACTGATCAGGTACCTGAAATTTGTGGAAATGAGATCTCAATAAATTATGTCAATAATGAAATATGATGAAACCGAAACAAAGTCAACGTTGACAATTTTGTGTGTGTATAATGTAGCGCTAAATATGATTAATGATGAAGAGGATCATGAACCAAAGTCTATTAAGAATTTAGACAAAGCAATGATTGACAAAAATAGGAATATGCAATTGAAGCGTAATTGAACTTTCTTTGCAAAGAAAACGTTTTTCTGACCTATAGTCAATACAGCCGAAGATGTGAATCTAGTTAGACTCGATGTTCAAAAGTATTCGCACAAACCTAACATTTGATTTCGAAAATAAATTCACTTGTAGTGAATGCAAGTAATTTTGAAAGGCTAAAATACAACGATGGATGTGTTACAACTTTTTGTATGGCTTATTTGATAGTCATGATTATATGAGGATCCCAAAAGGATCTAATTTTTCGAGATTGGCTATTCGGACTCTTGAGATGATTACTCCAATTGAAATAATCCCTCCATGGGATAATATTATCTGCACACATGTGGTATAATCATCTCAATGCATATTTTAAATTGCTTAAAGAAAGAGTTTGATATGAAGGACCTCAAATTATTTTTGATGGATTTGGAGGTTGAACCTCTCTGGTTGATCTCTAAATAGAAAATTCTAGAAGGATTGAAGATATAGAGAAATATCTTAAATAAATATTTCTGCCAAACAAAATTTTGTCTCGACCTGCAGTTCGATCAATTAGCTAATTGAATCATGATAAATTATATCTCTATCGAGTACATGATGTGTCTCAAGAAAATATCAAATATCCCGGTCTAGAAGACTTTAAATTAGTGCGCACATATTACTAGATGTCATATGGATTGATGTGATAATATTATTTGATACATATTAGTGAGATAGAATTTATCACCAACCAAAATGCATTAGAACAAAGTGATATATATTTATTTTATATTTTTACGATTGAATTGAAACAATTATTTTATGAATATATGTTCATTAAATTAACCATGCAGATACAAGATATTTTTCTGGTCCAGATCAAGCCAGTTCTGAAGTATATGATTATTTACATGGCGACATTGAGGCATCATCATGATCTACATGGCAATCTATAGTTATCACTTCCTCATATCATGTTCAAATACCAACAATTCAAGGAAGAAACCCCGAAGATAATACAAACTATGAATCTCAATTGAAAGGAGGATATATTACGAAGTATATTGCTTCATATGCATCGGGGGGAGAAAATCTAAATGTATATTCTTAAAGATTCTTCAAACACGGAGAGAAAACTGTACTCTTTTTCCCTTGTCGTGGTTTTGTCTCATTGGGTTTTCCACGAAAGGTTTTTAACGAGACAGTTCCCACATAAATGATATTGTATTTTTTTTCCTTCACTAAGAATTTTTCCCATTGGGTTTTTTCTTAGTAAGTTTTTAATGAGGCATATCCTCAATGGACATCCAAGGGGGAGTGTTATGAATATTTGGTGGATGTCCATCTCTCCTTAATCCTTTCATCTTACCTAGGATACTCTATAACTCCCATTAGTAAAGAGCTTTCACTCATACTTATTGCTCTTAACTTTGTGCTTGTAAGTTACAAGATTTGTATCCTATAAATAGGACTTATATGACAATGTAAATGATACATTAAAGAGTAGAATGCAAATGCTCCATCTTCTCTCATTCTCTTCCTCTATTTGCATATTCATCTATAATCTACTATAATGGTTATATCCTACTCTTATTTTGGTCAGTTTTACAACAGGAAGGAAGTTTGTTTTTTTTAACCAAAAATGAAGAGCGGCTATGATGGCGCCAAAAACAAAAGGCATGCTTATATTCTGTGCTCAATTAATATTTGTCACTTACTAGTAGTCCTACTACCATTTTAATACAGTGAGTTTTGAGGTCTGAAAGTTTGAACGGTCAAAAGTGAAGGGAACCACCAGGCTTCTTTCACGTTCACACTACTATTTTTTATTCACCCAACACAGTATTCAATTTTTTTATTCATTAAAAAATAAAGAAAAAATGTACTTGAAATGGTTTTCTTCCTTGACTGTCACCAGCGCATTATAGCACACCACACAAATAGCAGAGAACAAGCCATTACACACACATACGCCAACACATGGGTGCCTTTCTATGGTATGTATGTATGTACTACTATCTATCTATGTCTATGTATGCATAGATCTCATCTAACTCTCTCATTATTTCAATCCAAGTTTTTCTAACTCCCTTCCTTCATTTTCTTACCAAATACTTCATAGATTTTCTTCCTTCTTTCCTTTTTCAATTTCTCGCTTTTTCCTTCCTCGGATTTTCTCCTTTCTATCTTCTCTCCGACGTAACTGATGTTTCTTAGTTTTCGTATGTTTCTGACTCTCTGTGTTCGTTAATTTCGTTTTTGTAAATTTGGATCGAGTTCTTTCGTGTTCGATTACAAGGATCTTCGGTCTAGGTTTGTTCAGTTTTTTTTTTAATTTGTAATTTTCCTGTTGATTTCAAGTTTCAACGATGAATTATACGTTGGATTTGTGGCTTTAAACTTTCACGGGATTAATTGATCTTTAATATTCCTTCCTGCAAAATGGTTATTTTATTTATTATTTTCCCTAATTTGTTTCTGGTTGATGTTCAAAATTAAAAAAAGAAACCCTTTTGAGTGTTATGAAATTTTTCATTCTGGCAGGTAGATGAGTGGTTTATGAGCAGTTAAAAGAGAAAAGGGTTTAGTGGAGATGGCTTCGATTGGTGTTGCACCAACTTCAGATATGAGAGAAACTAGTGGTCACGCAGCAGGAGGTGTTGATAGGTTGCCAGAGGAAATGAATGATATGAAAATTAGGGATGATAGAGTATGTTACTATGTTACCCTCTCTGTTAATTGAATTCTTCACACTTAATTTTATTTTGTGTGTGTGGGTTTTTTAATTTTAAATTTGAGAGCCAGTTGCTCACAGCTTGATTTTCTCGTAGGAAATGGAAGCCACAGTTACAGTTGTTGATGGCAATGGAACGGAGACCGGACATATCATTGTGACTACTATTGGCGGTAGAAATGGTCAGCCGAAGCAGGTATACCTTCTCCCTTTATTTGTCTATTATCAAATTTCAATTGTTTGTGGGGTTTGGCATCATTCAACTCTCGTAATCTCATTTGCCGTGCTTACCTCATGAAATATTATAATTTGTGTAAATATCCCCTCAATAATTGCTGTGATTTTGAATTGAGAATGAGAATAAATTGTAGGTGTTATTGAGTATAAAAAACAGAAAGAAATTCTCAGGATTTTGGTATTATGCCTGCTCAACTGACTGCTGGCTAGAATCTTTTAACAGTGACTAGCATATGAGTATTTGTCGTGTCCAACATGTTTGTGCTGTGTTTTGTCTCGTGATTCACAAGTATCCTTATCAATTTTTACTGAATGATGTGGCTCTATGAGATATTATTGGATAGGGTGCTAAACTGATTATTTCAAATGGTGTAGTTTTTTCGTTTTCTTTTTTAACTGTCTATTCTATACTGTTGTCTATTTCCTATATGTTTTTTACGTTGGAATAATTTTATATCATATTATTCTTAATATTTCAGACTATAAGCTATATGGCGGAGCGTGTTGTAGGGCACGGATCATTTGGAGTTGTCTTCCAGGTACAAATATGTATCCAGTCGACTGGATGATGTGTGTTACTTCAACCTTTTCAACATAGTAGCATGTGATGGCTTTGGTTCTGATATCATGTATGATTGTAGGCTAAATGCTTGGAAACTGGTGAAACTGTGGCTATCAAAAAGGTTCTTCAAGACAAGAGGTATAAGAACCGGGAACTGCAAACAATGCGCCTTCTCGACCACCCGAATGTCGTCTCTTTGAAGCATTGTTTCTTTTCAACCACTGAAAAGGATGAACTATACCTTAATTTGGTACTTGAGTATGTTCCCGAAACAGTTCATCGTGTAATCAAGCATTACAACAAGTTGAACCAAAGGATGCCCCTGATTTACGTGAAGCTCTATACATACCAGGTATGCCAGTTTCCCTTCCTTATTCAGCTTTCACCTTGTTTTGGTTCTAATAAATTTTTTGGTATCTTGCAGATATTTAGGGCATTATCTTATATCCATCGTTGTATTGGAGTCTGCCATCGGGATATCAAGCCTCAAAATCTATTGGTATGCCCTTTATTGTATTTTGAATATATCCTCTCATAGTTTTTCTCTTTTGTTCCAAGTTCATCCTCTCATAATTTTTCTCTTTTGTTCCAAGTTCATATAGTTTATAGTCATGTATGTATTTAAAGTGGCTAAAGATAGGAAACAGCTAATTCAAACTTTGGTGTCAGGACTACTGTGTGGAAAACTCTAACTGAATTCTTTTTCTATGCAGGTCAATCCACATACTCACCAGGTTAAATTATGTGACTTTGGAAGTGCAAAAGTCTTGGTATGTTACATGTGTAACTGCATGTCTACTTCCTTCCTCATTCATCTCTCTTGAGCTTCTGTTGTCTGTGGTTAGATGGTATCTTTTTCGTGATCTTATTTTGACCTGGCTTTTGACAGGTTAAAGGCGAACCAAATATATCATATATATGTTCTAGATATTATAGGGCACCTGAGCTTATATTTGGAGCAACTGAATATACTACAGCTATTGATGTCTGGTCTGTTGGTTGTGTTTTGGCTGAGCTGCTGCTTGGACAGGTTGGTGGCTGTAGATGTGAGCTCCTTTAATTTTCTAATTCAAGCCCTTTTTGTTTAAGATTTTAAAAAAGGAATTTTTTACATAAAATGGTGATTATTTTTATATTTTTTTTGTAAAGCAAAAGTTTATTTGTATTTGTTTACAATTATAAAAATAGCTTAACATTCCCTGTCATCTACTTAAGGGCGGTCGGTGCACGAGGCTCCCACCAAGTGAGGTTTGGGGAGGGTATATGTAGGCAGCCTTACCTGTGCAAGCGGAGAGGCTGTTTTGAGATTTGTACTGTCACAAGGCAGCAACCTCACCCATGCCAAGGCTTGCCCTCAGATATCCGATTATTCCTCTAGCTATCAAAAATAAGATTTCATATTTTTCAGATTTTGATTGTTTCCAGAAGTCGGAGCAAACAGATTATATATTCTTTTAAAAGTGATTTTTTTTCATAACAATCTTAAACAAAGGGGCTTTTAATGCATTTATTTGAAATGTGTATTTGCTTTTTTCAGCCTTTATTCCCCGGTGAGAGTGGAGTTGATCAGCTTGTTGAGATCATCAAGGTAGTTTCTGTGATACTCTTGACTTCTTTCATTGTTGCTGTATTATTTTCTTTAGCTGCACTGCATTACTGTTTTGATCTTGATATACTTGGATAGGTGCGAATTGCAATAACTTGAGATATTTGCTAGTAACAACATTATTGAATTGTTGATCTTCTTGTTGCTTTAGCCTTTTAAAACCGAGTTTGGCTTTATTGATGATTTGATCAGTTGGATAGGTGGCCTTGCTTTTTGACACACTGCGATATCTTTAACATGTAAATGATCCATTTGTTGTTTGTTCTGGTTGGTAGGTTCTGGGCACTCCTACAAGAGAAGAGATTAAATGCATGAATCCTAATTATACAGAATTTAAATTCCCTCAAATTAAAGCGCATCCATGGCACAAGGTAATAAATAAATCTAATTCTTTTACTACACTGAGGTAATAAATAAATCTAATTCCATATCATACTACACTGAGGTTGTTCATAAGCTGATCTTATAAAACCCTTTATTAACGATACTACACTAATATATGATTTTCTTTTACTAGATCTTCCATAAGCGCATGCCTCCAGAAGCTGTTGATTTGGTATCAAGGCTATTGCAATACTCCCCAAACCTGCGGTGCCAAGCTGTGAGTATACATCTTCTTGCAGACCTTTTGTTGTATCCACCTTAAAATTAAAATAGTGCTTTCCGCAGCCATGTAATGATTCTGCAGGTTTCTTTGTATTTGGCAGTTTAATGGTTTCTAATCTAGTTATTTAATGACTATCCTCCAAGGATGTATATAATTTGTGTTTCTGCTATATGTGGTGCAGTTAGATGCATTGACCCATCCTTTCTTTGATGAGCTTCGGGACCCAAACGCACGCTTGCCAACTGGTCGTTTCCTTCCACCACTATTTAATTTCAAACCTCATGGTACGTTGATTTTTGGAATAAGACACTGTTTATGTATGTAACACTGGTCGTCTTTTGTTTTCATCATTAGTTCTGACTAAGTTTTTGTGTGTTGTTGGTGCCTTTATTTATACCAGAGCTGAAAGGAGTTCCAGCGGAGACTTCGGTGAAATTGGTTCCAGAGCATGCAAGGAAGCAATGCCCGTTTCTTGGCTTGTAATATGTCGTGAAATGTAACAAAACTGCAAGTGTTGTTCCCATCTGAACGCTACGCGTTCATTCTATTTGATGATATGATATTTGTTAGTATCTTTGTTGTATTCGGTTGCCCTGTTGAAAGCAGATTTAGAGAGAATATATGCTACCCAACCCTCGATGGGTATTCAGAATACCCCATTTTCCATATAACAGCAGATTGTAACATGCAATAGGAGATAACTTACAAGTGTCTGCGTTATCTAAATATTGTATCAGTATTTTATTTGTTGAGACAATGATGGGTTGTTGGCTTAATTTAGTTAATGTATTTGGAAGTTGTGATGGCGTTATCTGCATGATTATTTTTCCTCCTTTGTGTCTGTAGTATCTGTTGAATATTGCTTTATTAAGAAATATTAAATATTAAGCTCCATTAACAGGTCTTACCTTGTCTACTGTACAAACAATACCCGCGCATTCGGTGTTTGATCATGTTAATGTTGCCTTTTCCACGAAAAGAAAACAAGTTAGAAAATTGGGGTTGGGTACTTGGGGTCATGTTTTGTTATGCAAGCTGAGCTCGGGTATCTTGCGTGGTCCAAGTGCACCGTCCACTTTCTTGACTTTTGGCTGTTTTGATACTCATTCTTGTCCCTCTTTTGTCAAAGGAATAACGGCCTTAAAGTCCACAAAGGGGGAATTCGTTGTACTTAGGCTTACCGTGAAAGGCAAATCATCTATGCTTTCGAGCATGAATTTTCTCTAGTTATTACCCTAAAGATTTTCATGTTATTTCCTGCTTTTAGTTTAACTTTACTTTCTTTTTTTTGGAAACATAGAGGGCCGAAACCCATAGTTAAACTTTACTTTTGTTTAGATGTTTTTGGTTTCCCATCTTGTTGCGGTGTTAGTTTGGTTAAATCCAGTGGTGGATCTTGACCGAAAAGTTGAGGTTGGCCACTCATGAAAGAGTCGTGGAAACTCAAAAATGCATGAACAAAAAAGCCGCAACACAAATGCAGTTAAAATAGATAAATATAAATTAACATTATTTCTAAACAAAACTAAATAACTAAAAATATAATTTTGACTTCACATAGTGACTCAATTGATGTCGTTTTAAATAACTATAAATATAATTTTGACTTCACATACTAAGATATTTTTTTTCAAAAATTATCAATATCTATTCATAATTTTCTAATTCTAATATAAGAGATGTAATTATATTAAACATCTGAATAAAATTTATACTCCAAAAACTACCATACAATTATATATTATTACGTATTACATATTACTTATACATGGAGTAAAATTGTCAAAAAAAAAAAAATACATTGAGTAAAAATATGTTAATGCATAAAAAACATATTTTGCTTTTATATTACATATATTGCACATCGTTAAAATTTGTATCAATATTACTAGTGCCATTGTGGTTATGGGAGCAGTGAACAATGCTAAGGTCATTGGTTCGATTCTCATGAGACACATTTTGGCAATCATAAAATAATAAGCGCTTGCTTGTTACGCCAGATACTAACAGTTGTTGTCTTGGCGCAAAGCTGGTATATATTGAGTATATGATATTTAAGACTAGGCCTATTTAGATAATTTTACATGTTATTTTGGGGTGGGCCGTGGCCCTGTCGGGCCCTAAAGAAGATCCGCCCCTGGTTAAATCAACTTTGACCCATTGCAGATTCAACTAATGAATAAGGCTTCAAAGTTACATATTCGAAGGCATGAGTACTTTGGTGACTTTTATTTTGTCACATTTGTAGGATTTTACAGTTTTATGCTATTAACTTGGGTGCTGTGAGTTTGTTCATCCTTTGTGTTTTTAGCAATGCTGTATTTGTATTAAGATCGATATAATATCTATCAATGTGAATGAATGAATATCATTTTTAGTAAAAAAAAGAAAGAACGATTACTAACTGTTTCCTCTTGTGGTTATGTTTAAAAGAGTAAATTATCGTCCCCCTACTGGTTGTATTGGCAATTTTAGTGACATGGGGATGTCGGTTCTCGAGTTCGAATTAGTGTGTTCGTTGAATAGAGTGTGTAGTCTTTATTTCTTGATTTTTTAAGAGAAGAGAAGCGACAGAGAAGAAAGAAAGGAAAGAAGAAGAGAGATAAAAATTGTGAAAAATAACCCAGAAACCCTAGTTTGGGTTTTTATATTAGTGAGCAATTCGGGTCAGAAGAATCCGCGTGCAAACCCAGCATACACGGGTTCAAGTCCCGCACAAACCGTTTTGGTGATCAAGTGGATCATCTCTGTTTTTTTGAAATTGTGGACTAGGCCAACTGGGCTGGATAATTGTTCTTTACACCCCCTGCAATTGATAATACAATACCCAGTCAGAAAATTAACATATTTGTCATTTCGTCTGAACTGAGAATTTTTTTTTATCAAATTTAGTCCCTAAATTATGATAACCGTTATTGTTTATTTCAGTTCATCAATTTAGTCCCTAAAATTTGTTACTTAGGGACTAAATTTGATACATTTGAACTTATAGTATTTCCTGTCTTTCTTTTTATAAATGCAAATGTTAGTGGTTAATTGTTAGAGTGAGAAAAATGTTAGTTTTCGGAATTAGGATCATGAACCTCTTTATTATACTCTTTTAGTGTTGTTTAACTCGCTAACTAAGCTACCTACTTCAAACTTTTCTTATCTCCCTTAATCGGTCTTCATTTTCAATACTTCTCCAGGTTTTGCCTACATCCTTTCAAAACAAAAGGTTTTGTCGACATGTTTCTTTTTTCTGAAAAAGAAAAGGTCGTGTCTAAATATATCTAAATTATTTAAAGCAAGATTTAGTAAATTTTTATGACCACTACCGATCTAACAATGCACCACCAATGTTAGATCGGTAGTGGTTAGCTATATCTAAATTAGCTATAGCTAACCACTACCGATCTAACATTGGTGATGCATTGATTAATCTTTAATATCGATCTAAAATACCCATTTCGCCCAATAATATAAGGCTTCATTGCACTTTTCACAGTTATTAAGAAAAGTTGGTAGTGTAATTAATATGTTAAAATTTTGTACGACTATTACTAAGTTACCGTAAATACATAATGTTAACTTTTCATATACTAACACAATTTAGTATAACTAATAAAGATATATTCGGGAAAAAATAATAAATGTATTTAGAAAGTTGTAAATGATCTTATATTTTTTTTGAGCAAGGAAATTTTAGGTGAGTTGGGCTCCGAAGGCTCACCAGGATCAGGGTAGGCCTCACGGCTCTTTGAGCGCTTGTATAAGTACTTACAAATCACCCATCAAATGTTTTATATTTTGGGAGACGTGAAAAAAGAACCTTGTATTTTGGGAAGGATGGAGTAATAAATTAAAAATAATAATAGTAAAAGGAAAAGAGAGTTTGAGAAGAGGAAGCATAAACGTAAGAGGGTAAGAAAGAAGAGAGAAGGAGGAGGGAGAATCAATCAGAATGCCAATAAGGAAGTATTACTGCGATTATTGCGAGAAGCAATTCCAAGACACACCGTTGGATCGGAAACGACACTCTGCAGGCGTTCAGCATCAACAAGCCAAGGCTCGTTGGTACGATTCCTTCAAATTCCAACAACACCCTGCAACTGGAGCACCTAAATCCCTTTGCTTTCACTTCGTCAACACGGTATATATTCACAATTAACAATCACATGTAATAATTATCAATTCTTAATTGTTCTTAGATTTGATTGACTCTTTCTCTATACTTAGGGATTTTGTCGTTACGGCGATTCCTGCAAATATTTTCATCCCACTGCCAACAATACACAGCAGCAGCAACCAATCATAAGCTCACCAGGTCAACTATATAGCAGATGCAATTATTTATTTATTTGTTTGTTTTTCTCTTTCTTTACTGTGTTGAATTGGTGATTCATGTGCCACACATACATATGTGATTATATTATTATGCAGGGAATGTGGTAGGAGGAGGAGATACTAGTAGTAT
Organism: Astragalus membranaceus; assembly: GCA_039519185.1. Classification (NCBI taxonomy): domain Eukaryota; kingdom Viridiplantae; phylum Streptophyta; class Magnoliopsida; order Fabales; family Fabaceae; genus Astragalus; species Astragalus membranaceus. The sequence goes on along the minus strand of CM076847.1, from coordinate 122,762,855 downwards.
GAGAATGGGAGGAGTATCAATGTCATGGGACAATTTGCCCCCTTCGCTGCAGCCACCGCCTGAGGGTGGATATCCCCACCTTCCCTTTCTCGACTGGGGCTAGATTTCTAATTGTTTGTAGCTAGCTAGTCAAAATGTTCCCACCATGTGTTTACTATTTAGAGACTTTTCTGTAACCAAGCAATTCTACAACTACAAAAGTACTATTAGTAATTCAATACTAGTTCTGTAGTTTATGCTTCACTTGACTCTCAAATTCACAAGATTGTTTGTAACTTCCCCGGCAACGTTTCTTGCATCACTAGGTCCAATACTTCAGATAAGTGAACAATGGTGTATGGGTTTTTTCCTAAGAAACATAAAGAAAGAATTTTGGAGCATATGTAGTGTGAGTTTATTGGCTCTTGTGCAAATACCACGTGAAAAAAAAAAGAGGAGAAAACTATTGTAATATCATTAAAATCTTAGGGGGAAAGCGACTCATGTTCTCGAATACATATTTTCTAACTTTAGGGCGAGAAAATCTGTGACTCTCCATCTCTCTCTCTCTCTCTCTCTCTCATATTACTTCATTTCATCTTTGCCTTCTTTTCTCTCATAAAATACACTAAAGTCTCGGTGACTTTTCTGTCATAAGTTAAAGAATCCATTTTCATAGCTTGGTCAGTCGAATATGCTGGCATGAACTCTACGTAATGAATTTCGTAGTAACGTGGCCATGTCACACATGGAGGATATCACTACTCATCTGCCTTTTCAATTTTTGTTCAAATTAGCTACTTACAAACAAGAGCAATACAAAGAGAAGGATTTACACATTAGAATCAAATCCCTCGCTCAATTTAGCCTATTTTATTCTTCATTGCTTTGGTTGAAATTTGAGATAATGGGACAATGGGTTATAGAGGTTGTGAGGTCGTTGGATTCGACAATGATGGCGACGTGAAGTTGAAGACGCTCAATCTACAAATGATGCATATGGTGGATTATGACAGCACTAGGTTGATGGACGTGGCGAGAAAGACCAGGGGGCTAAGGGGGAATGGAGGGTTTTTGTATCAGAAAACACATTGAGAGGGAAGAAAGATGATAAACAAATGTTTGTAGTCTATAACATAGATAAAATGAAAGTATAATAAAAAACCACCATGCCACAAGGTTTATATGATATATATATCCATTGCATTGATTCGCTTGTTTTACCAATATCCTCATGCTACTCGGTTTCAGTTTTACTGGAACATACTGATACAATTCATTCATTATTCATAAGCCAATTAAAACGAAAAATAAGTCTAGTGTTGAAGCAAGGAAAATGAGCATTTTATTCACAAGATCACACTTAAAATGTCAATTTGTCTTGGCAATAGTGCTGAAGCCTTTTAATTTTGAAACATTTAAGGGCGAAAACAAATGCCTCAGCTACATTTGTTTATAAACATAATCATAATTTATAACATTTCATTCAAGATACATTCCTCCACTTTCACAAGCATGGGCACACCAGAACAGTTTTACATGAGCCGGGGTGTGTTACTAACATATTGTAGGAAGTAACTCTAATAAGGAAGCAGCAAATTGCATTTGGGTCTCTTCATCGATTGTAAAGAAGAGCGGCACATGCACGAAAAGGGATTTGATCTCGTTCTGCTCTGCAAAACGAAGAGAATGGTAGTAAACATAATTGCACACAAATCTGCCTGCATCATCAGATGTCATCACATCATAACCTTTCTTTGCCAAGGCCTTGGTGATCTCTTCCACAGGAAGGGTAGTCTGCATAAAGTTAGGACATAAGACAATCATATGACTGCTGAAAACATGGAAGAAACATTATGCAACAAAAATTTATACAGCACTTATGAAGTCTTTTGGCTTCATGCTGTCAATATATTCTAGCTATATTATATATGCCTCCTAGGTTTTGACAAAATCACGAGCACAAAGTTTGTATGCTAGAGCCGCAACAGGCCGCAACCGTAATTGAAAAGCCTGCTAAGTGATACATAGAATGGTATGCTACACTTTTAAGACTTGAAAAGTATACAAAATTATTTGATCTTCTAAGTGAAAAACAGACCTCAACATTACTATATTAGGACTAAACACCAAGCTCAGGAGCACATCAGTTAGGAATTCAAGTGGAAGAAAAATCAGTGATCAAATTTACCTCTCGTAAGCGTGAAATCCCACCATCTGAAGGAACAATGGGGACCTTCTGCAAAATACAAATTTTGGGAATGTCACTAAAGGATAACAAGGTACTTCAAGATCAGGTCTAAAGATTTGATGAAAGGACATTTAAAATGCATCCACTATTCAAACTTCCAAATTAACCTGGGGCTTCCATCCCATTTCATCAGGGCAACGGAATGTAGCCTCATTGACAGCTTGACGCTCTATCGCAAATTTTGTTGCACCACTGTTAACCCCAAAATGCAGCTGAACAAACATAACAAGAAACAGCCAGAAAGAACGTTAGATTCATGGATAGTTAAATGACCACAATTTAAGATAGCTGAATCTAACAAAGAAAATGTCCTAGTCATTTGACACCTTTTCACCATTCTTTCATTTCTATGTTAATTTTTTTGAAGGACTTTCACTTCAAAGTCCAGTGATCTGTAATCACAGTTAATTTCACAATTATATGATCATATCTGAACATAGATCCAGCTACTTCAAATATTGATGAGATTATTGAGACACTAATAATACACTAAGTAATTCACCCCAAATTTCAGAGAAGTATAAATCTTGATCTGATTTGAAAAGGATTAATAAAAGAACATAAATTATAAACCTATATCAAGTATATGGGGAACTCACCCAGATAATTCTGTTGGAGCTCGAAGATTCGGATTCCTTGTCGCTAAGCGCGGATTGCAATGTTTGGTATAGGGGAACAAGTGCTCCTTGACCAGCAGTATCAAGAATGCTGCAACTCCCAATAACTAAACCTTTAGGCAAGCCTTTCTTTTTCATATATTCTGTCAACTTATTGACAATTGTCTCAGTTGGATTCTCTGAAACTCCATGGAATTTCTTGAAACCTGTTATATGAACTATTGTTGCAGCAGCTGCTGAAGGACCTTCAGACCCCATCTTTGGATGATGGTCTATTAATCTTTAGAGCTTCAACTAAAAATTATTGTCTAAAATACCTGAGCAAAAAAATCAAACCTTGATCATATATGGTGGATCATATACAAAGAAATTAGATCATAATAATCCCAATACACTATAAGTCTCCCATCATATCAGAAAGACATCAATCAAATTTTGATTTTGCAAAATTGTAATTTTGAGAAATTGCATAATAAAGTAACAGCAGTACAGTGATACACTCCACCAAATTTCAAGACTTTACAAAAAAAAAGCAAGTGAGAGAAGATGATGAAAGGATAAAGTTCACCCATTTCACTGAAGAACCCAATGAAGGGAAAGCAGAATTGAGTCTCGACATAATCTTTCAAGTTTTAAGGTTTCTACAGTAATTGACGGGAAATCAGTTACAAGGGGTGAAACGAAGAAGGATAATTCGATGTCAAACAAGGACACACATCCAAGATTATTCAATATGATTTTGAGGACTGAGGAGAGGGTAAGTTATGATTGAAGTATAGTACACCAGGAAAAAAAAACAACCTTAAACCAAAACATGAGAGAAGGAAAGCGATTACAATTAAACGTGATGATCACGCGACCAAATGATCAAAGAACCAGGAATGGAATATTACCTCGAAATATAAAACAACATAATTAACTGGTGAAGAAAGACAAAAAGAAAAACCCTCAATTCAGAGAGAGAGAGAGAGAATTTTCCTAACCTGGAATGGTGATAATCTTCAACCTTCAATAAAAGAGATGACACATCCTTCAGTCTTATCTACTCAAAGTTGATTAACTGGTGAAGATTCCGATTAGATGTAAGAAAAGGAGAGAGAAGAAAAATAATACAAATAAATGAATGAATATACATAATATAAAATACTAACATTTAGGAGTATAATATAAGAAATACCAGTAATAATAGAAGTAATAGAAGGGGGGGGTGGTAAGTGCGAGTCACTTTCAAAATAAAAAGCACTTGTCGTGTAATGATTACATCTTTTTAAAGAACTCCGATTTGTTCTTCCAAACTTGATAATTACATTGGTATATATGTTAACCTTTTTTGAACTATGATAATTAGAGCTTTATGGAACTAACATTACGTTAGTTTAAGTGGAAATAAATTCGGTTTTCTTGCGTCAGTCCAAATGGTAATTGGATTTGGATCTCACTTTAAGGTCTCGAGTTCGAATATTGGTGTGTCAAAAACTTTGTTGGGCCAGGTACTCGTGGCCAGCCAGGTTTCCTGGCGTAAATTAGTCATCGACAAAACCGATAGACACTGCGCACCGAAAACATGGTAACAAAAAAAAATAAAACGTGATTAAGAGGGACCTCACTAAAGATGGCCGGTTAGCAATAGCAATTTTTATGGAGGGACATCCATTAATATTTTTTAAACACAAAATATCTTTTAATAAAAAAAGTTGAGTAAAAAAAAATTAGTCATAATTTTTATATTTTTTATTATTGTAGAATTTTATTTTTTTCCCTTGTCAAAAACGATTATTTTTTATTTCTATATTTATAAATAAATATTATATATATATATATATATATATATATATATATATATATATATATATATATATATATATATATATATATGTTAGTTTATATGGTGGTGGCGGCAATAGCGGCCGACGGCGGAGCTCCGTTGACCGGCACGTCGGAGCTCCGGCGACTAACAGTGGTCCGACAGTGGAGCTCCGACGACGAAGGACGGCGGAACTCCGACAATAGGCGTTGGTCGGAGGCGACGGGCGGCGGAGCTCCGGTGGGGTGTTTTATTTATATATACACTAATATTTATACATATCTATACCTATATATATATATAAATGTATAGATATGTAAAAAAATATTTCCAGTTAAATACTAATATATATATATATACACACACACACGTTGGGGGCTGCTAATTTACACCCACCTAAAAAATAGAAGGTGTACATTAGCAGCCTAGCACCTTTTATTTGGACCAAAAAACCACACTTCCTATTTTCAATACAAATCCCAATAGCGGACAATAAGGTAATTTTATATTTTCTATTTTTTAAATATATATATTTTCACTACATATTAATACGTATCTATACTAACATATATATATATATATATACATTTTTTTTGGTAAACCAAGGTTTCCTCTACGGCGACTGTGAATACTAATCCTTCGAGGTATCTGAGATCCATTTAAGGGGTTGACCTCTCTCAACAAATGTTTTTCCATACTCACCGGCCAGGGATCGAACCCAGTAGGACCAAATGGTTAAGGGACCCAAGTATCTACCACTTGTGCCACATCATGTTGGTACATATCTATACATATATATATATATATATATATATATATATATATATATATATATATATTCAAATATATATACATATATATATACATATATATATATATATACATATTTATATTATTAATATTTATACATATAAATATATATATATATATATATATATGTATATTTAGTGTTTTAGTTTTTTAAAGTTTAATTAACTGAAAATAATATTTTAGATCCAATGGACTTGAAAGAAAATAGTGGATGAATTGGATGGATTAGATAGATAATGGATAAATAGACTAGATTGACACCCCTAATCATCGACAAAATTGATAGATACTTTGCACCAATAACATGATTACGAAAAAAAACTTTGTGGAAATAGTTTAGGCCCACCAGATGGAACCTTGAGAATGGGTTAGGCAAGCGCGCCGGAGGACTTCGAGTCTTTCTTCTTGATTGTGCTTGGAAGTGTTGGTGTCTGAGAAACAATGTGGTGTTTGACGGAGCTCGTATTCCAACCGACATAGCTGTTGCTCACTGTCATGCTCTTTTTGTTGATACAGTACATGCTTTTGGTGGAGATGGTGACCTCGTGCCTACGGTAAATCAAAGGAAAGAAGTCTCCTGGATTAAGCCTCATTCGAATTGGGTTGCCTTAAACGTCGACAGAAGTGTTGTAACTAATCTGAGCTTGCCAGGTTTCGAGGGGCTAGTTCGTGATTCTAATAGAGCTTTTCGGTTTAGATTTTATGGTATCGTTGGTATATCTAATATTTCGCATGTAGAGATTTTGGCTTTGATGCATGGTATTAAGTTGTGTAGGGATAGGGTTATCATCGAGTTAGGTTTTAAACAGACTCTATGGAAACATTGTCTGCTCAAAGAGGCTGATACGAGATATCATAAACATGAGAATGATATTGCTAATCTCCAGAAGCTTATACGAGGTGAATGGGAAGTGACAGTGCTAACATCTTTTGTAAGTTAAACATATTGACCTACATCAATTTTTGACATATTTAAAGGTATTATTATAAAATAGAATTTAAATAGTATGTCATATAAAGATAATTCTTTAAAATGTCATATTAAAGCTCATAAGAGAATTTAATCTCATTCACCTAGTAACTTGTAAATATATTTACAAATTCTACACTACTTGAGCGGCGTAGGCTTTCTTAAAAAAAAAGTAGTAAAATGGACTTTTAACATGGTTTCAGGTCTTGTCTCGTTTTTAAAAAGTCGGACTCAGCCTTAAAAATAGGCCTATGACATGTAATAGGTCATACTCAAGCCTAACAATGGGTCAGGCTTAGACCTTGCAGAGTTCAGCCTAGTCTATTCCGACCCATAATTCTCAATGTCACCCTATCCTTAATAGGAGACAAAAAAGATTTGAGTTCCCCATCTTTAGTACCAAAATCCTTAGAACTTTTTTTTGGTTACAACCAAAATCCTTAGAACTGTTATTGAAGAATACGTTAAAAATAAATTCACATTTTTACAATCATCATACTCTATTTTTTGTGAAAGTGAAATTCTTAGATATTTGGATTTATGGCCAAAGTCTCGCCGAAGCAACTGAGCCAAACAAGCATGTCAGACCGATAAGTTCCAAACAATTTTTAGAGAATTTTACCAAGACTGCTGTTGTTGTCTCTATACCGAAATACAGGTTACAAATTATGATAACTAACAATGTCACAAAACGAATTCAAGCAAGGATTACAAACTTTGCAGGTTAGATACATCAACTTTATCTGTATAACCTGTGACACTTTCTATATAACAAAGGATTATATATGCCAGATAGAACTGGCTAACAAATATTTTTTGAAGTTCATAAATTTATAAAGCAAAAGCGCTCAAAGAATTTGAAATTTATCTAGCATATGTTTGGTTGGGCGGTGGCATTATCACGATCACTGAAACTTGTGGTGGGTTTTTTGTGTTCATGTAGAAGCTTGATATTCCAACTTCTGTTTTTCCACGGCAATGGTCTCCTTGGACGTACGTTTCAGTTTACAAACGTGTAATGAAACATATGCTTACTATCTCAATACTCTGTTTGAGCTGAGGATGAAGTTTTCCTCACCTGCAACGGTGGAATGTAATCGGCCTGCAGCCCAGCCATTGTTAGTGACTCGAACAGCAGCTCGTGCTGGATCCCCTCCAACTACACGGCTTCTGTCAACTTGCTTTTCAAATTCAAGAAGGCCAGCAGCCCTCCTTTCTTTCCTTTTTCTTCTATCTTCATCTCGTTCTTTCCGCAGCCAACTTTCTACTGTTCTCTGCATATTCAAAACCAATTAGGCACGGTTAGTGAGATACAGTAAGTCAGAGAAATAGGTAAAAAAAAACTTTTTAAGATCAAGATTAGGAACAAAACAAACCATTAGTGACAGTTTGCTGATTTCTATTACTTTGTCTATTGGCTTCGCTAGTTGTAGCTTTCCATGGGCTACATAAACCTGATAAAAGAGCAACGAAATGATGAAGGATTATGCTAAAACACTGATATAAAACAGTTCGGAACGGAACTTAGACATACAATATTTGTCGGCCAATCGTCAAGACCGTCAAATATATGTGTTGCATATATAATAGTGGCACCCCTCTCTTCACATTCCTTTCTTAGAAACTTCAGAAGGTCAGCTCTTGCTAGAACATCAAGGTCAACTGTTATCTCATCCAGAAGAAGAACCTAGAAACAATGAGCAACCTTTACACATTTGGAATGATGCCACAGATATAAAACTGTTATAAATTCAACCTTTAAACAAAAGAGTATTTTACCTTGAATGGTCTGAGGAGACCCATACAAATTTGCACTCTTCTTCTTTGACCATCAGATACTTTATGCAATCTCCAAGAAAGATTGATATCTAATACCTGCCCAGTTGAACATCAGAACAGAAATTAAGCCAGAGAACACAGACATCAAGAGAACATACACGTACATACATAAATGAATATAAAAAACTAAGCCATACGAATATTTACTCAAAACAGAGAATATCTTAGGTACTGAATATTAGCTGAATAGTATGTGGTTACCCAGGATGCGATATTTACTTGGAAAAAAAATCCACTTCAGTGGCTACGACAATTCATTTACAGCCACATTTTGCACGCGAATAGAAAACATATTATCAAACAATTGAAGTCAATTCTGCTAGAAAAAAATCAGAAAATCCCAATAGTAATCATTCATTGCGGTGCTTTGTTTTGCTTTTAAAAAAATCAAAAGTGTCCTACAGCCAACCTCCAGTAAATTGACAACCATGCATAATTTAGTTGGTAAGACACTACACCTAACTCAGAGGATAAAGGGCCGTTGGGTTCGAGACATATGGAGTGGAGAAGTGGGGAATAACTATTGATCCCCACACAAAAAACTACCAGTAAATTCATTTGACATGAAGAAAAACATTCATGAAAGGCATGCCGACATATAAAACTAAGTAACTTGTTCAGCTGAAGTTAAATAAAAGTTTAAGATTCACCGAACCTTGATTAGTTCTGCCCTTCTTTCAGGATCAATCCCAGCAACACCAAATATCATTTTTTCTGCAGAAATGTCCATTTGTATTGGAACCTCAAAACCTGCAAAAGCAACATCTCTCCTCCACTGTGGCCCAACCCCCAAAAAAATATAAAACTAATCACTGACGGATAACAAATTGATAGAGACAAATCATGAATAACCACACTATAAAAATTATGAATTTCTTAATCAAATTGTTAATAGTTTAACTATCAGGAAGAGACATATTATTACAAAACAAGTGTGGGGTTCTAAATTCTCATTACAGAGTTTATTTATACTAATTAATCAACATGCGAAATGTGGAACTGATAAACTAACCTCACCACCAAGATAACAGAGATCACCAGAAGATAATAAATTGGTGTCATGAAAAGCAGATCTTCCAAGCACACGAACCATTTCAGGCTCAACCATATGTTTCCCTCCCAATATCTTGAGAATTGTAGTCTTTCCTAGTAACCGCAAAAATTGAAATCAAATAAAAAAGAGGATTCAATTTTAGGATGAAGATGCAAATGACTAGAAAGAGAAAGATAGAGAAAGGAACCTGCGCCATTGGATCCGACGAGAAGGCAGCGATCGCCGGAATAGAGGTTGAGAGAGAAGTCTTGAATGAGAGGAGTAGAACCTGGCGGAGGATGGCCGTCGATGCCAGGGTAAGTGAATTTCAGCTCCTTTATCTCAATTATTGGTGATGCCTTTGAATCTGAATTCCCATTAACACCCATTTTCAATGTTCAACACCAAAACCTAACACAGAGACACACACTTACGCGTTCTCTCTTTCTTTTTATGTCTTTGCAAGACACGCACATGCCCATTCATCATTCATACACTGGTGAAGAATTGGAGGGAAGGGAAGCGTGGTCGTTTCTCAGACACTCACTCGCGCTCACCTACCCCGCCATTGTTTTCTCTTTTCTAGTTGTAATTAATTAATTGGGCCGAGAGCCCAACTAATGAATTGGGGCTGATTGGTTTGTAATTAAACATCCCTCATTCCTCTCTCACACCCTCTAATTTTTCAAAATCTCAAAAATACTCTCACCACTCCCACATTCCCACTCCCTCGCCTTCTCACCCCCTCTCCTCCCTTGCCTTCTCACTCCCTCTCTCTCACACCTCATTCTCTCAACCTCATTCCCTCCCTCCCGTGCAGCTTTTTCACCGTCACACCACCACAGAGCAGGGTATGCCTTCCTCCTTCGTCTATTTCGCGTTTCTTCCATTTTTTCTGATTTTGTTGACTGTCCGGTACCTTGGTACCAAGCAGCTTTGGTATTTTGGTACCAAATGTGTTTTTTCAAACTCCTCATTATTAGTACACGCATTACCAAAGTACCGAGGGATTTCGGTACCAAGATACCGTATGTGTTATTTTATTTTTGTCCTTTTTTTTTGTTTTTCTGAATTTTTATTATTACTTTTTAACACTGATTTTCAGTGCGTTGTTACAAGTATGGTCAGGACTAGGGGTGGTGCATCTTACCAGCCACAACCACGGGCTGAGCTCCCTATTGCTTCGGTCAGAAATATGAGGAATCTGTCGCTTGTCTGGCTGTTGAGGAGGAGGCATCGCATGAGGAGCAGCAGATGCTCCTACTTTTGATATAGTTGAGGGTGGGGTTTCACCTGAGCATGCTGCTACTATTGAGGCTTCATCATCTAGTCTGTATCCATACCAGGGGACTTTGGAGGACATATCAATTATTACTAGTTATGGAGAACATGTTGCTAGGGAATTGTGAGGGGTTTGGATGAGTAACTCAGAGCTTATGTTTATTTTTTATTAGTTTTTAATGGTTGAATCCCACTAAAGGAGACCGCAACGATGTAGGGTCGCAGGACGCTGCACATCATATCCCACACTCAGACCAGAGATTTGATTGATCCAATGCCCGAGATTCACACTGTTATGAGGTGTTCCGGCCTACCCGAGATTTAGTGCATTTGTGGAGCACCTGCAGTCGGACAAGTCCAGCTTCCACCTTTTGTGGATGAGATGACGATCACTCTGGACGGCGTGTCTTAGTTGCTTGAGAAATGCTATTCAGCCAAATTTTTTGGGACAAAAATAGACAAAAACCACCTTACAACATCAATTAATCAAGTTTTTTAAGCAACTAACCAACCTACTTTTTCACAGTTTTCTAGGCCATTGACTAAAAACTGTGAAAAACTAGGTTGGTTAGTAGCTTAAAAAATTTGGTTAATTGATGTTGTAACGTGGTTTTTGTCTATTTTTGTCTAAAAATATTTGGCTGAATAGCATTGCTCTAGTTGCTTCACATTTCAGTCGTTGGCTAGTTTTTCAACCTTCCTTCCTATTCGAAGATGGAGGCAGCTCAGCTACTACACCTGCTTCTGGGAGTCCTCTATGAGCTGGCGATGATCGAGATGGAGAAACGTCCTAGTTGCTCACTCAAGTGGCTGCTGGAGGTGGCAAAAAAACCATCTTGGTGCAAAAAAAAACTTATTTGCCAAAATAATATACAATTCTGGGTTATATATCAAAGTAGGGCAGATTTTTTTTCTAGTTCAGAAGTCGCCCCCTGCAGCAGCGACTTCTGAACTGTGTTTTGCAATTTTTTTTTAAAATGCAGTTCAGAAGTCGCCCCCCCAGGGTGACTTCTGAACTGTGTTTTGCAATTTTTTTTTAAAATGCACTTCAGAAGTCGCCCCCCACCAAGGTGACTTCTGAACTGTGTTTTGCAATTTTTTTTAAAATGCAGTTCAGAAGTCGCCCCCCCATGGTGACTTCTGAACTGTGCTTTTTATTTTATTATATATTAAATTGATAAAAATGTAAATTAATTTAATTTAAATAAAATAATTTATTTAGATAATTAATATTTTTAATCCAAATTTTCTAATTAAATTTAAGGGTCACAAAGAAATATTACAACACAATAATTTATTTAAAAGACCAGCCGAAAATTACAATAGTTATTTAAAAGACTAATTTGAAATATTACAACACATTAATTGCGGTTAGGGCAGTTGTTTCTGTTGTGACCCTCATTTCTACAAATTCCGCATCTATTGGTGCATGTACCCCTTTCTCTTTGATCCATCTCTGTACGAATACGGGTAGGTAAAATAATGTAATCCGAACCTCCGTAAGAAAATAATGGCATGAATAGAAGGCACAATTTTTAAAAAATAAAAAAATAAAATTAATTACTCAAAAAAAGGACCAAAGGATAGGTAAAAAACCAATTTTGGACACTAAAAAAATGCCTTTTGTTACACTTGGTTGTACAGAATGTACATATTAAAAAAAATTGTAACTCATTTTTTAAAACACAACACGGTAGTATTATACTTTGTCTAGAAGACACGATTTTTAAAAAATTAAAATTCAAATTAATTAGTCAAAAAAACAGACCAAAAGATAGGTTAAAAACCAATTTTGGACACTAAAAAAATGACTTTTGTTACACTTTGTTGTACATAATGTACATATTAAAAAAATTGTAAGTCTTTTTTTAAACACAACACGGTAGTATTATACTTTGTCTAGATGGCACAAATTTTAAAAAATTAAAATTAAAATTAATTAGTCAAAAAACAGATCAAAAGATAGGTTAAAAACCAATTTTGGACACTAAAAAAATGACTTTTGTTACACTTTGTTGTACAGAATGTACATATTAAAAAAAAATTGTAAGTCTTTTTTTAAACACAACACGGTAGTATTATACTTTGTCTAGAAGGTACAATTTTTAAAAAATTAAAATTAAAATTAATTAGTCAAAAAAACAGATCAAAAGATAGGTTAAAAACCAATTTTGGACACTAAAAAAATGACTTTTGTTACACTTTGTTGTACAGAATGTACATATTAAAAAAAATTGTAAGTCTTTTTTTAAACACAACACGGTAGTATTATACTTTGTCTAGAAGGCACAATTTTTAAAAAATTAAAATTAAAATTAATTAGTCAAAACAACAGACCAAAAGATAGGTAAAAAACCAATTTTCGACACTAAAAAAATGACTTTTGTTACACTTTCTTGTACAGAATGTACATATTAAAAAAATTTGTTACACATTGTTGTACAGAATGTCATTAAAATTAATGACATTTATTTTAAAGGCCAGGATTGCACCGACGGTTTTCAAGGCCAGGATTGCACCGACACTTTTAAAGGCCAGGATTGCACCGACGGTTTTGAAGGCCAGGATTGCACCGAGACTTTTAAAGGCCAGGATTGCACCGACGGTTTTGAAGGCCAGGATTGCACCGACACTTTTAAAGGCCAGGATTGCACCGACACTTTTAAAGGCCAGGATTGCACCGACACTTTTGAATTGTTCAATTGCATTGTTCAGAGTGCATTGTGCAGAGTGCAGTATCGTGAACTGTGCAGAGTGCATTGTGCAGCGTGCTTAGTGCAGAGTGCAGTGTCCAGTACTGTGCAGAGTGTATTGTGCAGTGTGCATTGGTCAGAGGCACAATTTTATTTTAAAAATAATTAAAAGAAGCAAAATAGTGTCGGCAAGTATAAAATAATTAAAAGAAGACAAAATAATTAAGGAAAAATAATTAAGAAGACAAAATAGTGTCGGCAAGTATAAAATAGTGTCGGCAGTGTGCATTGGTCAAGTATAAAATAATTAAAAGAAGACAAAATAATTAAAAGAAGACAAAATAGTTAAAAATAATCAAAAAGAAAGTGTCGGCAAGATAACTTTCTTTCTCCCCATCATTTCTTTCTTTCTCTCCCACTTGTATGTAATCTATATTAAGACACAACCCTCTCTTCATTCATCAGCTACTCCACTCATCAACCTTCTTTTCATTCATCAGCTCCTCTAGGCCAATTTCTTCATTCAGACTTACTTAAAAATGTCTTCCTTACTAAACGAACAACCTCACATTTCCATGCTTCTCAAGGATGACCCAATGGAAGTTCACCACGCATTCAAGCTTCCCGAACCAGATGCCTCTATATTACCATTGATAGAAAGAGCTGGGTTTCGTGACATTGCTTCAATTGGCACATTCAAAATAAATCCAGCTTTGGTGGCAGCAATGGTCGAACACTGGAGACCAGAAACACACACTTTTCATCTTCCAGTAGGGGAGTGCACAATAACTCTCCAAGACGTGGCGTTGAGGTTGGGGCTTCCCGTTGATGGAAATGCCGTTACTGGAAGTTGTCAATAAAATCTGCCCTACTTTGGTATATAACCCAGAATGTATATTATTTTGGTAAATAATTTTTTTTGCACCAACATGGTTTTTTTGCCGCCGGAGGTTGTGTACCATGCACGTTGTGTGGCTCGAGATTGGGAGATTTCTTCCTTTTGCATCATATTGTGGAAGATCACTTGTTTGAATCCTAACAAAGGTATCCATTCCTTTGTGGCGATTTTTCATTAGGCTTGTGATTTCTCCTTTCTTCTTAGAATTGATAGTGTGGCCTTTCCTTTTCTATCTTCTATCTTCTCCATATTTTTAACTTTTGTTACTTTGGTTTGTGCTTTGCTCTTGTTTTTTAATTTTATCATACACTCAAGGTTAAATCCTAATTCTATATATGCTTCGTTTTAGAATCATATCATCTCCCACTCATACATATACCCTACAAACATACCACAACCCCCACCGCCGTCACCAGCACATGAGGCAGAGCACAAGGCACATCCAGCGGTAGGACCAGTATGTCAAATTTTCTTTTTATGAAATTTATTGAGTTTTTATGATTTTGTTTAATACTCGATGTTATATTTTATTGTTTTTGTCGGCATGAACAACGTTGGGCCAGGGTATTCGAGACATCTAAGGAGATGGAACGATAGTTTCCACGAGGAACGCAAACCTGGTACTTAGTCCAGAAGCTGCTCACCATTACTAGACCACCTACTCATTTTAGAGGGAGGACCTATCAGCGGAGAGGCGCCTAGCCCCCACGAGCGACCAAGTAATGTTTTAGGACTTTAATATTTTGGATTTTTGTTTTTATATTTTGTACATGACTATATATTATGTATTAACTTTAATATGAATTGTTTCTATACCCGTTTACATTAACTCGAAGTTGGAATTTTATTGATAAAAAGTGGATCTGACATCACAAAGGAACGACAACACACACAGACATAACTAAACACAAATGAAAAACACACGATTAGCGGTATCGATCAACACACAGACATATTGGTCTATCGTAAGAAAAGGAAAATGATCTCGTCAACACGCCTCGACATACAACTCTATAGGCCCAACGAATGAATATTGGTCATGGGTGTTCATCATCGTTGGGAAGGCCATCTGAGAGGATGGTGGTGTGTGAAGAAGCGAGTGTTTAGTAAGGGAAAGATGTTGGTGGAAATTGGTGTAAAAGAAATCTTGACCGTTGAAATCTATCAGTTGGGGCACATTTATCACAATAAATGTCATCTACTCTTTTTTCTAACACAAATGACGGAGATTTCAATGACTCTGTTAAAGCACTTTGACTGAATCTAAGTCATTGATAAAGATTATCGGTGGGATTATGTCGTTGAAATTATATTCGTTGATCAAAAGTGTCGGTAGAATCTATGTCGATACACATAGAAAATATCTCTTTGAACATAATTCTGCACAATTTGCTACACGTTTGGCACCAAGGTACTAGATGTTTAAGGCGTGTATTTCCTGTTTAACACACTGGGTACCTTAAATACCGGATAGTTTTGGTACCTTGGTACCGGACATATAATTTGCAAATCACATTTACATGTTTGGGTTCTTAGTACTCAATCTGTTAAGTATTAAAGTACTGAGTGTGTTAAGCAGATATAAAACACACCAAAATAAACATTTTTTATATTCGGTATCTTGATATCGCCTTGGTTTGGTACTATGGTACCGAATCTAAAAAAAGGACGAGAACAAAGTTGAAAGAATTTTTTTATAATTTAGTAGTATTTATCCTTTTCACTAATTTAGGGAGGTGGAAGAATTGTGGTTGGGGGGATGAAAAAAGAATGGGCCTTTTCAGAGTCATGCTAAGTGAAACGTAAGTAGTTATCTTATCTTCAGAGGGGATAATATTCTTAATTCTTATGCAATTCTTCGTTTTACGCGTTTCTATTTTTGGTTGTTGTCGGTTGAGGATAAACTGGTATTGAATCAATGGTTTGACAATTTTGAATAACCAACAGAGTCATAATCAGTGTTAACTGTTACGTAACATCTACTTCATGTTTATTTTGTACAACAACATTTACTTCATGTTTTTTTTTGACAACAATCTACTTCATGTTAAACGCTTATAAGTTATTTATGTGCCGGACAGGCCATGCCATTTTGTTACAGCCACAGATTATTGGTATTGGCCATTAGGTGAGGACTGAGTGATAAGGAGCCGTGTGGAGAACTGGAGATCCTTAATTAATTTGATGAGGAAAAGAAGGAATCGAGAAAAGGAAATCCTAATAATAATATTAAAATTAAATTCTCTGTAGAAGTAGGGCCATTAACGAATATTATAGTATATCTATATGTACTATAAAGAAAGTCATACCTAATGGAATAATTATAATTTTAATTATAGTATTAAGAAAAATTAAAGTTATCCAAAGAAGATGGGGAGTGCAGGTAGTATTGACTAATACTTAGTTGAAATTAAGACTGATAAAAAGTAAAGAACAAATTAAAGTTGTGAACAAAGATAAGAAAACTCCCCATTATCGTGGCATAATCCAACAAAATATTTTTTTGGATCGGAGGTTTGATAGGAATGGGTGAAAGAGAAAAACTATGAGTAATGCTATTTAGACAAAGTTTTTTAGCCAAAAATAGACAAAAACCAAATTACAACATCAATTAACCAAGTTTTTTAAACCACTAACCAACCTATTTTTTCACAATTTTCTAGGCCATTGACTAAAAACTGTGAAAAAGTAGGTTGGTTAGTGGCTTAAAAAACTTGGTTAATTGATGTTGTAATGTGGTTTTTGTCTATTTTTGGCTGAATTTTTTTGGCTAAATAGCATTACTCAAAAACTATTGACTAAACCTCTCTCCCCATTCGATAGGAGTGTTTGTAAAAATATAAGGGAATGGAAAGTAAATTTAACCCTCGTCAAAGTTGGGCTAGGGCAAGTTTTTTATCAATGGGAAAGATACAAGAAACAAATTAAGGCTTAAGAGTCTTGACCCTTGTGTTGGACTCAGAGCACTAATGTATACTGTAATAAAAACTAAGTATTATTCCCTAGATTTAAGTTGCATATCCCCATTATTATTTATGTTCGCTTATACTTGATTTGGCTAACCAATCCGCAAGAGAATGCAAAGAGAGAGTGATAAACAGCTTCCATGAGACAGAATCAAAGAATGGAATGGCTTTTGCAACTTTTTTTCCCTCTTTTTTGTGTTAAATGGCTTGTGCATTATAAGGCCTTTTCTTAGAATTTGGGTTTCACAAAAGCACATATTCTAAAATAAAAATATCCATTATAATTATGATATTAATTACAGATATATACATCTCTGAAATGGCAGTATAAGGACTCAAAAAAACAAGGTCCTTTTGGTAAAAAAAGAAAAACAATAAGATTCACATAACTATAACTATATAACTAATAAATATAAAGCTTGATTATGCTTTGTGTATGAGTATATGAGCCCCCTAATCCTATAATGGGAGATACGCGGTTGATCATGAGGAAAAGACACTAAGCAGCGGATGGGGCGGGAACAAACTTGACGCCACCACCACCAGACTCCAAAATAGCAGATGTGAAGTGATCCACGTTAAGAGGATTGTAGTCCAAACTCTCATCCTCATATATGTCCCACCACTTTTTCACCAACATCTTTATATCTTCTCTCTCCATATTCTCTTCCTCCCCTGTGTACCTCCAAGGCTTAGATCCCTGTATGTGTAACCAAATTAAATACCTTAGATTGTAAAGGAAATTTATATCAATATTGTTTTGAATTAAACTAACTCACAGCTGCACAATAGTGAACCACTTTGACTTTCTCAAGTTCAACATTCTCTGGGTGACGCCACAGCATTGCCAGCACTAAATTGTAAACATTTGGTATAGGCTTATATTTGTCCTTGAAATACATGTTCAAAAAATCCTACAACACATAAAATAAAAGGGTAATTAGCTTAGATAATAAATGGAAATTAATGCAAGTTTAATGATCAGTAGTTTAACTAATTAAGTACCTGCTCAGCAAAGGAAGTGGGCTTGGTGACTTGGACTCGTTGAAGGAGATCACGGTAAGTAGTCACATTAGGTTCGAAAACAAACATACCAGCATTGAAATATAGAGGAGGCTTGTCACCGAAATTAGAGGGCCACTGAACTTTATTAGGACACTGTTGGCAGTAACCGATCTTATACTGTGGAGTGTGGGCCCAAGTAGCCTCACAAAAACAGTCCATCACTGCGTAAAAGTATCTATTGGGCAAGTCAAATAGGTGATCAATGTTTTCAAAAACTTGAATGTCACCATCCAAGTATATCATCTTTGAGTACTCATCAACAAACTGCATATAACAGATAGTGTGATCAGAATGTGTAAAACATGCAATACGAAACAAGAAATTAAATTCACTAGCTAGAATGACATACAAAGTACATACCTCCCAAATACGTAATTTGGAGTAGTTGATAACATAATACGCCATGGCAAACTGGGTCTGGTTTTTAGGCGGGTAAACGGGCTGAATCTCTCTAACAATGCAGCCTTGGGAGGTGAGAATCTTGCGGTGCTCTTCGGGAACATCGGGTAACACGGCAACCACTAAAGGGTAAATGGATTTGACCTTTCGAAGACCTTTGGCCAACCCAACAACACCCTTCACATAGTCGCCGTTCCCGGCGAGGAAGGTCACAAAGGCACGACGGCCGGCCTTAGATTGAGCGTTAGTGACGTTGGCTGCACCAGTGGTGATATCAGTAGGTGCCATGGTTTCTGTAACTTGTTTGGTTAATGGAACTTGGAAGATTGAAAAGATGCTAAGCACAAGGAAGGAATCTTGGTTTACGGTTTTGTTCGTTGATGTGTTGGTTAGGGAAATGGAAGTCTGCTTATATAGAGCTTTCGAGGGCATTATCGCCATTACACACTCGGAACTAATCCAACGGTTAAGAAGGTGATTTAGGATTAAACTACAGGTGTTAGTTCATTAATTAACTACAGAAACATCTACACAATTCGATATTAGTTCATTAATTAACTACAGGTGTTAGTGTCACTGCTTTTATTGGGTGGTAATAAAATCTTGATAACGATAGAATGGCCAACACGCAACAACATATAAAAAGAAAACTTCATTTTTTCTAGGCAACACATGTAAAAGTCTTGGAATTGAATATTTGATCCACAAAATATTGACAAAAGGGGGACACGTACGTTTTAATATTAATTTTAAATTTATAATGTAAGTTGCATCTTTTAACTAGAAAAGTATTTTTTTACCGTAAATTTAAATATATATATATATATATATATATATATATATATATGAAGAGGAACGGGTAACTCGAGAATCAACCCGAACTCATCTTAACCTGAAGTCAGGTTATCACTTGAGACAATCCCAATTGTCCTTTTTTGTGGGACAAGGTTAGATTCAATCCAAACCATTGGACTAGGATGGGTTGGCGAGTTAAGATGGTTTTGCACACCCAACTCCATTATATCATAACAAAGATTAGCAATATAAACTCCAGAGGTGGACAATCAAGAATGGTCCACAAGTACATATGGACCTACCTTATGTTTTTTTTTTGACAAAGACCTACCTTATGTTGAAGATTGGCAATTGCACCATGTGATTTTTTGTTTAATTACCTCTTGTACAAAGTTTATTTGGAACCCTTTTCATTTAAATTTTGTACTCAAATCCCTAAACTTTTGTAGTTAAATGGATGATTGGATGTTTACTCACTTGTATCGAGAGAAATGTGTTTAATAACATTAAAAATGAGTTCATTATTCAACAATTTCAAAATTTGTCAAAAAAATCGTTTTATGGATGATGTTGTCGTACTCGTTAAATCCCAGAAACGCGCTTGAAAGTTTTTTATTCATTAAGAGTATTTAGTCATTTCGCAGGTTTTGGGGTGTGTTGTGAGCAGGGGAAGAAGCACGACTCCATGTTACTTTAGGATGGAGGTTTTATATATGGAGACTATTTTTGCACAAGTGCCTTCAGTAAAAGAATGGCCAAGGTGTACGTCTAACCAAAAGCAAAGATTGACATGGGTACGACCGTACGAGGCCAAACCTTAGTGATCCCACACCAAATGAGAGTAACAAGGGAGAAACAATTGGAAGTAACTTACCTTTACAATTTTGGCACTTGAAGATCCTAATTAATCTAAAGCTTACCAGGAGATGTGATCATTTACCAAGGAAATTTTTTGAGATAGGCTTGATTAATATTGAGGATACGCAAACCAAGAAAATTGAGGCCTTCTTCCTTTTTTGGTCTGCAAATGTCTTTCCAAGAAATACATGATGATGCTATGACAAATATATATGTTTTGGTTCCTCAGAAGTCGAAATAGTAATGTGGGTAGTTTTATATATGTAAATTTAAGGCTAAATATATTTTTGGTCTATTTATCTTTGCTCTTGATTTTACTTTGTTCATTTATCTTTTTTTTGGTCTGTTTTGGTCCTTTATCTTTCATTTTCGTTTCATTTTGGTCTCTACCGTTAGTTGTTTCTAACAGACGCCAAGCTAGCAGTTAACTGCTGACGTGGCGTTTTAAATTCATTAAATGATGTGGCAAAACGTGTATTATTTAATTGGTTAACATTTTACACATAAGCAATTTCGTTTTTGAATTTTTAAAAAAACAAAACATAAATAAACTAATAACAAATAACATAAACAATTAAACAATTTCGTTGAATTTGCGGTTGTTAACATAAACAAATAACATGTATTATTGTTCCAGATCCCTAATTTCTTCATCTTCAACAACAACAACAACAACATCTCTTTCATTCATTGTCGTTCATCTCCCTAATTTCTTCCATTAAAGCCCTAATTTCTGGGTTAATGTAGATTCGAAACGAATCTGTAATTTTCGATTTCGATTTCAGTTTTGGGGGTTTCTGTTTCTGTTCGGATTTAATCGAAGATTGGCGTTTCTCGATTCCAGTTTCTGTTCGGATTTCAGTTTTAGGGGTTTCTATTTCTGTTCGGATTTCTTCTATTGTCTTCCAGATCTGAACTTCGTTTTCGTTCGTTGAATCTGTTCATATTTTTAAAACCCAGAAAACTGAAAACATCTTAGTTGAGATCTCTGGATTCAAGCAAGAGAAAACATCTATTTTACATGGGTTTTGTTCGAAATTTAGCGATGAAAGGAAGCCCCAAATTGATTTTCAGAATCAACAACTTAGTTCTGATTGCTGTTGTGGAAACCCAAATCATTTTCTGGAACGAATAGAACCAAAAAAACGAAGAAAATGCAAACGAATGAAACGAAGAAAACGCAAACGAAGATAAAAGAAGACGCAAAGAATGAAACGAAGAAAACGCAAACGAATAACGAAGATCTTTTGAAATGAAATGAACCCAGATCTTTTGATTTTAGTAAACGGTGAAAGAAAACGCAGAGAATGAAATGAACCCAGATCTTTTGATTTTTGTTTTTCAGTCTATTATTCAGTTTTTGTTTTTCATTTTACTGTTTTTAGTTTTATTTAGAATTGCCACGTCATACATGACACTTAAGACGCCACGTCAGCAGTTAACTGCCAGCGTGACGTCCGTTAGAAAAAACTAACGGCGGGGATCAAAATGAATCGACAACGAAAGATAAATGACCAAAACAGACAAAAAAAAGATAAATGACCAAAGTGAAACCAAGAGCAAAGATAAAGTACCAAAACTGATATTTAATTAGCCTAAATTTAAATATCGAAAATATAATTAACCTCATATTAATATTTTAAAATAACAGATATATAAGAATACTGATTTCTTTCTACGTATCTAATAAGAAATGAAGAGAAACCTATGTAACTTAATATTTTTCATAATGAATATTTGTTTTAGTAATTTTATCTGTTTGACTAGCCTTCATGTTCTCTTCTCTTAGATTAGGTGCTAGTTTTATTTTTGGTATTATTTTCTGTTAATCTGTTTGGTTGAATATTTTGAGAGTTGCAAAAACTTAATACTACATCAGTAACACTGCACATTTTCGCTCAAAACAAATTAATTAACTTCGTACATTTTTTCCAGTCAATTCTTGATCAGAGTTCTTTTTTTTTCAGTCAAGAAAACAACATTGCACATTCAGATATCACATTTTTTATTTTTATATGCGTTCGTTTCCTACACTAAATTAATCTATCTCTGAGCTGATATTTCGTGTTTGATATATTCAATGTTGAAAAGCAACTTCTAAAGAGAAAATTATGTCGTGTATAAGCGACAAAAAGAAAAGATGGAATATTCTATTTCAGGTTACCTAATACCTACCTGCCATGCCACCGCCACTACCTACAGTTTACCACCGACTGGCCCAACGTAATTAAATCCATACGATAATTTTTGACAACAAATCCATACGATAATGACTCATGTAAAATGTTACAAGACACGTGGCTTTCATCTAGAGCTCTGTTATTCAACCCTGTAATTTGGTGGGGATCCACAAAATCCTTTGCGCGTGTGAGGTTGACCCCTTGTAGGCTTGTAGCTGTTAGAAATTGCGCCAGAAAGTTCCTTTGATACCACCATGTTCATATTCCGACACTAATACTTTGTTGAGTTCCAAAAAGAAAGTGAGAGGAAAGAAAGTGGAAGAAAATATTGGATAGGGAAAGAAAGTGAGTGGAAATGGAGAGGATAATTTTGATTGTTTGGTATGACTCAAGAGAGAAAGAGGAATAGAAAGTGAAAGGAAAGAAAGATTTATTTTGATATCATATCTAACAAATTTGAATGGGCTATAAGAGAGTGTTCACCTTAGAATAGATAAAATAGGTGAGAAAGTTGTGAGAGAAGTATTAACCTACTCTTGTAAAACGAGAGTGAGAAAAATAGATAAGAAGCAACATAGTGCTCTAATATTAGTCGATTTCCTTATATACACATCACATTTATTTACTCTATTTTTCACTTTTTTCTCTTTTTCCTAATTATCTCTCACCTATTGCTCCGCCTTCACAACTCCTCTTCTTAGGCTTATCGAAAAGAAAAAAAAAAACTCCTCTTCTTAGACAAACACGCTGTAAGAGGTTATTTGTTTCAAGTATAGGATAAAGATTCTTGAGAATTAATGAGTCGGGAATGAGTATTCTCATATTTGTTATAAGTTTGAAAAATAAGTTTGAAAAATATTATTCTTGGGTATAAAAATTCCTAGGCATAAAATAACTTTCAATAGTGTCCATCATTTCCATGAAAACATTCTCGTCGAAAAAGTTAAGAATCAAGGTTCTTATAAAGATGAGATAAAATTTAAATATAAATATTTCTATAACTATCTTATTTCTGGGAATGTTTAAAAATTTACCAAATGTTTTTTTAGAAAATACTTAAGACTATTATTCCTACTATTTCATTCCTAGGATTATTATTCCCGAAAGTAAGTTCACATAACTTGAAACAAACAATCCCAAGTAGGTAGCTCAGTTGGCGAGCTAAGAGATACCGAAAGAGTGCACCAAACAAGTACAAGAAGGAGGTCATGGGTTCAAACCCCGGAAACTAACACACTACAAGAAAAACAAATTTTTCCGGCCAGGACTTTCCGACGGATTTTTATCCGCCGAAACATTACCGGTGGATTTTTTGGATTTTCCGGCAGATTGTTTTCCTCCGCAACATTTCAGGCGGATTTGAGTCTACGGAATTTTTTTTATTTAAAAAATCCGCCGGTAAGGTCATTTCTGGCGGATAGTTAAAAGAACCGCCAATTTTGAATTTCGATAATCCGCCGGAAATGCGTAAAAATCCGCCCGAAATGACAACCCGACTAAAATCTGCCGGAAACGTCATTTCCGGCGATTTTTATTGAAAAAAGCGGGGAATTTGATTTTTGAAAATCCCCGGAAATCCCCTGATTCGCCGGAAATCCCCTAAATCCGCCGGTAAATGACATTTCCGGCGGATTCTTTCTTTTGACCGTTTGACTTCGTTTCTTCTATATAAATCCCTTCTCCACTTCTTCTTCTTCACACCTCTACCAATACTCTCCTTCTCTCTACTAAATCTCTTCTTGAAATTCCTCTCTTCCTCCCTACGAATTCTCTTCTCTCTACTAAATCTCTTACTAATTGTGGTGTTGTTTGTTTATGTATTGTTTGAGTTTGCGTTCCTCTTTTTTCCTCTTTGTTTGAGTTGGGGATACGCTTCAAGTCAGAGTCTTCTCTTCACTACAGTTAGTTATCAAACTAAAGTAATAATATATCAATATATATATATATATATATATATATATATGGATTTTTTGTTTTTAGTGTCTAAACAAAATTTACCAACTTTGGGTCACCGTAAAATTTGAATTTTTCTTTTAGTCATTGGTGACTTTTAATAACGCTTATTGTTGATGATTTGAATACCTGTTCCTGTGTCTCATTGTCGTGTCTTAGAAGTTGATTTTCTCAAATCACATTTTTGGTACAATATTAAAATTAATAAAATATTAATTACTTCACTATTTATAGTAAAATTTTGTTACAAATTTTGTTTGCAATAATAATACAAAATAATTTATATTGATAAAACTTATTTATTAAGTTCACTTATAAATTTTATTAACAGATATTGTCTTATATATAACATTATCTAAAAATTCATTGTGTTGCTGGTAATTGATAGTTTATTGATATATCAAAATAAAGTAATTAATATATCAATATATATCAAAATATAAAGTAATTGATAGCTTATTTGATAGTTTATTTCATTTACATTGTAGTGTAGTACATAGATCTTGAAATTATGGATCGTAGTTGGATGTATGATCGATTGTTTCCTGGAAGATCCGGTTTAAAGCGACGTTTTGTAGAAGGAGTAGAAGAGTTTATTTTTTGTGTATAGTGTCATGAAGAATTTGCGCGACAAGGCGGTATTAGATGTCCGTGCTTGAAATGTTCCTTTTGATTTATAAAAATGAAGAAGAAGTTAGACTTGATTTGTACAATAATGGGTTTAGGCCAAATTATTGGATATGGAGTCGTCACAGGGAAGTAGGACCAGGGGTAGCTGCAGTTCCTGCGGTTAATGTTCCGGTTGAAGTAGTAGCTCCCACATCAAGTAGTTATCCAGCGACTACGACATCTGAATGCCAAATTATACAACTGTTAGATGTTTATCAGGGAATGATATCTGACGCTGTTGGAGTAAATTTGGATTTTGAATAACCAGAATATGATGCTGAAGAAGTTCCAAATGAGGAAGCTCAAAGGTTTTACATGTATTTGAGTGAGACAAATAAACCATTATTTGAAGGATCTAAAGACTCAAAATTATTAATGTGTGTTCGGTTGTTGGGTCTTAAGTCTCAATTTAATGTTGCTGAGTTGTGCATGGAATATATGAGCAAAATGATGTTGGATGCAACCCCCATTAGAGGGCTTTTGACGCAAAGTTATTATGAAGCTAAAAGACTGGTATCGAAGCTTGGCTTAAAATCTAAAAGAATTGATTGGCGTGTGTCTGGTTGCATGCTCTATTATAACAATGAGTTTGGCATAAATGATGGAGAGTTGTCGGAATGCAAGTTGTGTGGAGAGCCACGCTATCGTGTCAGTAGGAAATGGATGAGCAGAGGCAAACCGGTTCCACGAAAAGCAATGTTCTATCTGCGCTTATACCAAGGCTATAGAGGATGTTTACTTCAATGGAGACCGGAGGTAAAATGACGTGGCACCATCAAAATAGAAATAATTCTGGTGAATTACGTCACTTATCTAATGGTGAAGCTTGGAAGCATTTTGATCGTGTTCATCCAGATTTTGCCAGTGATCCACGCAATGTTCGGCTTGGTTTATGCTCTGATGGTTTCACACCATATATTCAAGCCTCGGCACCACCGTATTCATGTTGGCCAGTTATTGTTACCCCATACAACCTTTCTCCAGAAATGTGTATGTCTAAACCATACATTTTTTAAATTTTATTATTCCGGGGCCAAGTAATCCAACAGCTGGTACTGACATATATTTGCAACCTTTGATTGATGACCTAAAAAGGTTGTGGAATGGTGTTTTAACTTATGATGCAGCACACAAACAAAATTTTGTGATGAGGGCGGCTTTGATGTGGACCATTAATGACTTCCCTGCCTATGGAATGTTGTCTGGATGGGGGACACATGGTAAGATGGCGTGTCCGATTTGCATGGTTGACACAAAGGCTTTTAGTCTTAAATACGAAGGAAAAACTCCATGGTTTGACTCGCACCGTAGGTTCTTACCTATGGATCACCCATTTAGAAAGCAGAAATATGCGTTCATCAAGGGAAATGTTGAAACAGCTGGACCTCCTCGTAAGTTGACACCAGAGGAAGTTTAGAATAGTGTTAGGGATATCCCTCCTGTGGAAGTCGTAGCGGGTGTTGTTTCTCGTCCAAATGGCTATGGACAATGGCACAATTGGACAAAAAAAAGTATTTTTTGGGAACTTCCCTATTGGAAAGATAATCTATTGAGACACAATCTCGATGTCATGCATATAGAGAAGAATTTTTTTGACAACATATTTAACACTGTCATGAACGTGAAAGGCAAAACGAAAGACAATGAGAAAGCTGGGAAGGATATAGATCATTACTGTAGACGAAAGGATTTGTTGTTGGTTGAGCAAGGTACTCGGACTTTGAAACCCAAAGCCAATTATACTTTATCTGCCGAACAAGCGAAAGCAGTTTATCAGTGGATAAAAGAGTTGAAAATGCCAGACAGTTATTCTTCCAATTTATCTAGATGTGCGGATGTGGATAATGGGAGGTTGCATGGGATGAAGAGCCATGATTGTCATGTCTTCATGGAGTGCTTACTTCCTATCGCTTTTAGTCTGTTGCCAACACACGTTTTGAATCTGCTCATTGAAATAAGTCAATACTTTAAGAATTTGTGTTCTGCAACGCTAAAAGCTGATGATCTTTCAAAAATGGAACAAGACATCACACTTATCTTATGCAAGTTGGAGAGAGTATTTCCGCCCGGTTTCTTTGATTCTATGGAGCATCTATCGGTGCATCTCGCATATGAAGTTAAACTTGACGGACCTGTCCAATACAGATGGATGTATCCGTTTGAAAGGTCAGTTAATTTTTATAATATAAGAAACAAGTTTAAAATATATGATTATTATGTTAATTAATATCATTTTCTCTAGGTTCATGGGTGATTCAAAAAGATCGGTGAAAAACAAAGCTAGAGTTGAAAGATCGATATGTTCTTCTTACTTACACCGTGAAACAACACATTTTTGTTCTTATTATTTCAAGAATGAGTTTGCTCCTGGAAGCAGTCGAAATGAAATGGATACTGAATGGCCTAGACATCATTTAGTTTTGTCTGTCTTTTGTCTACCCGGTCGTCCATCTGGGAATGAGTCAATTCATTGGCTAACAGATGAAGAGTTAAGTTCAGCACATGTTCATGTGTTGATAAACTGTACTGAGGTGCAACCATTTATTGAGTATGTTCCTCAACATTAACTATCGATCTTAATTAGTTAATATAAAGTAGTCAAATGTGTAACAATTAATTATTTCTTTTTAGGGAATTCTTGTCATCAGAGGACGTAAGTGAGCAACAATCTTCTGCTCATATTAATGCACATTTTCCAAAGTGATTTAGGCAACATGTTTATGCCCTCCCACCAACTCCTACCAACCAACACTTGAGGAACATATCAGACGGTCCTCGAATATGTGTTAAAGAATGGCACACATACTTTGTCAATGGATACAAATTTCACACCAATGAATGGACACAGGGTAGAGAGACAGTCAATAGTGGAGTGTGCATGAAGGGTGTCACTGGAGGAGGTGAAGATGATTTTTATGGTGTGGTTCAACACATATATGAACTTTCGTACCCCCATCTAGATTTTAGTCAGAAGGTAGTGGTTTTTTATTGTAATTGGTTTGATCCGTCTGCTCGAGGAATAAAGGTGAATCCAAAGTCAAATACAGTGGACAATAAATGAATGGTAGATATCGACTGTATGATCCGTTCGTCATTGCACAAAATGTGAGACAAGTCTATTATGTCCCTTATCCATCAACGAGAACTGATAGGCGTGGTTGGTGTGTCGCAATTAAAACAAAACCAAGAGGTCGCATTGAGATAAATGATGACACGGTGGAAGATGTGCCATATCAAATGGAAGAGATGTCTAATGTAAATGAAGTGATTCAAGTTGAACCCATTAGTCGTTTATGTGATGAGCCAAACACCGACGATGAAGTTGATGACGAAGAAGATGCTGATGAAGATGCAACAGACCACATTGGTGTATCAAGAATTCACTCCTCTGATGATGATGATTTTGAGAATGAATGGGATTCCAATTAGTTATTTATGTTTCAACAATATATGTTAACCTATTTTTAATCAAGGATGTAATTTCAACAATTCTATTTTTAATCAAGGATGTAATTTATGTTTGTTTAATTAGTATGTTTATATATTTAATTTGTTTAGTATGTTTATATATATATATATATATATATATATATATATATATATATATATATATATATATATATATATATATGTCTAGATACGGTCATGGCATCTCACTCAGGATCCGATGACGACACATGTGTTCCTCCACCCGTCACGGGTGATGCCGCCAGCACTAGCAGGCGGAAGACTTCTACTCGCCTAGGGCGTCGTGTTCAGCTTGCTCGTGTTGTTGTTTTTGGTGGCAGATATTTGCCACCACCTGGGTCTGAGGGTGCTAGTACTGCAGGGGACCCAGTAATTCCTGCTGGTACTGAGGGCTTAGCCCCAACAGATGTTGATGCAGATGGGGTACGCACATTCACTGTTGACCGTGAGGTGGTGAGGTATACAACTGATGGGCGTATCATATTGGAGACTGCTGGCGATTCGTAAGTATATGTGTATATATATATATATATATATATATATATATATATATATATATATTATTTATTAATTTATTTTTGTTGCCTTTTATATAACTTATATAATTTGGTGTAATAAAATTCATCTTTTTTTAATGCAGGTTTCTTCCTTCGTAGGCTACAGCTACCGCCATCACAAAAATAATCAAGGAGAATTTCACCAGCAGCTGGAAGAATTGGACGGCTGTTAGAAAGGATAAAGAAGCAATTGAGAGGATGTTAAAATCATTTTTGGTAAGTTGTTCTACGAAATAATTAATTTGGTGTATTATCTTATTGACTTGATTAATTAATTTGTCTTATAATTAACAACATTATTGTAAATTTCTTAAATAGGAAAAATGTACATGGTTACCCGAGCAGCAAAGAGAAGTTGAGAGAGTGTTCCATAAGAGATGTTCCCATCGCTATTCTGAATTACTGCGGGAGGCGCGCGGTAAGAATGCGAAGCCGTCTTATATGGGAGACTCAACTTGGGCTGGGTTAAAGGAGTACTCGTAGACACCAGAATTTAGGAATTATTGTGAGAAAGCCAAGAAGAACCGTGCTTCTGAAAAAGGTGGCTGCACACACACAAGGGGGAGTGTTAATACTGCAACGCATCACATGCGTTTGGTAAATTTATTACTTTATTACTTGATTAATTAATTATTTATAATTAACTAGTCATTTTCATGTGTATTAATTAAAAATATGTATATATATAGGAGGCGAGGGAACAAAAGACAATCACTTTGCCTGAGTTGCATCGCTACCTTCATATGCGGGAGGACACTGGTGAGTTTGCTACAGATCGGACGAGGAATATTCAGGTAAAACTACTTTTACAATTATATATTAATGTTTATTATTTATATTAATCTTTATATCGGGCGAGGAATATTATATTAAAACTACTTTTGCTATAGTTATTTATTTGTTGGCTTATTTTTTCAGGAGAGCTTCCAGGGTGGGCTGGCTGAGTACCATGAGTCACAACAGAGCAGTGGGGCAGCTGCTATCGATCCGGTGGAGGAGGCTAGAGTAGCTCGTGATATTTGGGAGAGAGCAGTTGGTCCCCAAAAGAGTAATCGTATGGTAGGATCGGGTGGTATTGGACCGGCTGCTTTCCGAACAAGCATTATTTTGAGTCTATCAGCTTCACATTCTGGATCCTCGAGCACTGGTCGCTCTTATGTTCCCAATGCTGGTGAGTTGAATGTTGTTACGCAATTGACGAAGCAACTGAGCGAGGCCCAGTGTCAGTTTGCCGAGCAGCAGGAGCAAAATGAACGGGAAGTGCAGGCGCTTCGGGAGAAAGCCAGGATAGCTGAGGAGCGCATGGAGGAGCAGGCTAGGGTAGTTGCGGAGCAGGCTAGGCTAAATGAGGAGCGCTTTAAGTTTTTGTAGGATCAGCTGATGTCTCAGCACTCGAGGCCATCCTCGTCACATATGTCATCCTACCTGCCGCAGCAACTGTAACACCCCTTTTTCTACCCATTAATTTATTTATAAAAATCAGAGTTTTCAAATTTTAAATACACCACAAGGTGTGTCACACTTACTTCGTTAAACACCACGCGCCAAATTACTCGCTTTTCGAAAATGGCCTTAGAATACTTACAAAACGTCATTTGTAAATTGAAATACAACCTCACAGCGGAAAATCCAACAAGTTTAAATCATAATAGGCGTTGCAACCAGACAAGGCTTACAATACTAAAATCCAACAACAACAACAATCATAAGTAACTTAACAAGTCATTCCCCCTAGTGTTACATAATCAGAGCAGACGACCCGACTCAGCTAGTGAAGTTACCTAAGCCTTCACTCGAGATCACCTGCACGTTACCGCATAGGGGTAACATTCAAACAGAAGGGGTGAGTTCATCTAACAATATAATAAAGCTTATGATGAGCACTATGCTAGAGTTATGACACTATATCAACCACACCACGATACATCAAGTCAGTCATCAATATCAATCACCACAACAAATCATCGCAATGCCAACTATATAAACCACATCACAAACATCAATTCAATCACTACAAAAGCTCATCACAATGTCATGTAGGCATATGAAATGCAACCCACTCGCGGGTATATGCATGAGGTACCTTTTCACAAACGTCGCTTAGCCTTTATGGCCTCATCGTCACTTAGCCTTTTGGGCCTCAAAACGTCACTGGGTTTATGCATATGGGAGGCATGAGACACTATGACATGCACCACGCACAAACGCACAATCACAGTCAACGTCACTTACCAATTTGCCAAATAAGAGGCACAGCACCTGTCAATTCATAATTACACACAACAACGTCACTTAGCCCTGTAGGCCTCATCGTCACTTATTTTAATTCATAATCACACATAACAACGTCACTTAGCCTCTTGGGCCTCATCGTTGCTTATATTCATCGTCGCTTATTATTCATCGTCGCTATTAGCCGTTATGGCATCATCATCATTTAGAATCATCATCATCAATATAACATCCATCGTCAATCACAAGCATAGCCACTAGGGCATTACCGTCAAAATCATCAACTTATCAAGGTACTAGCCACCTAAGGCATCATCGTCAATCAAACATTAGCCACTAAGGGCACTATCATCTATAAACTAGCCACTAAGGACATCATCGTCAATAAACTAGCCACCAGGGGCATCATCGTCATTTACACATCATTATCATTAAAGTTGGCCACTAAGGCAGAAACGTTCTTTAGAAAATCATCATTGACACCAAAAAGGTTTTAGACACCGAAAACAGTTTTGCAACGCAACAACAACTACCATCGGGGCAGCCACTTGGGCGCCCAGGACCATCAGAAAATAATAAGTTTTCGCTTTTAAAAATAGGACACACAGATAGACAACGAAATGGGCTTCACAACACTTTTTGAAACGTTTAAAACGGACACCCGAGTCAAAAGTTATAGCAAAAACAGTTTTCATAAAACTTTGGGAACATCCTGAAAACTGGCGCCCAGCGCCCAGCAACACGCAACACACACTGGCGCCCAGCGCCCAGCGCCGCACACACGCACACACACACTGGCGCCCAGCGCCTGGCGCCCAGCACAACACGCGCAACACTGAAACGCAGCGCATAGCAACACGGCGCACAGCGCCCAGCGCCCACACATTTTCAGCAACACAATTCAGCACAATTTCAGCACATATATTCTTTTCTCAAATTGTTACTTGATCAATTACAACACCAATTACAACAATTCATGAGCACATATAAAATCATCAAAATCATCCACCAAACATCAAAATTTAGCAACATCATAAACACAAAAATGGCGCCCTATGCGCCTATGACACCGACAACAACGAATTCGAGCAACACAAATTCCTCAAATCACATACAACATATTAAACACCAAATTCCATCATCAAGGCTCAATTCAACAATACGAACACCAAATTATCATAATCATCCCTAATCATCATAAATCACAATATCATCAACAATTTCTCAAACACTCGGCACGCACAACATAATTTTATTAACAACAAGTCTTCATATGCCTAGGGTTCATCAATAATCACTAGAAATACATAAAAAGGCATACATAGAGCCTAGCCCCTACATAATCCCCATCATAAAAACCCTATTATAGAGAAGATAAGACCCACCCTTACCTTAGGTTGTGACGAACACGATCTCCTTATACGTAAGCTCCAAGAATCGCCGCAACCCGATCCCCCTCTCCTCTTGCCTCACGCCCCTTTCTCTCTCTTCCTCCAAGTCGCGCCTCCTCTTCTCTCTTTCTCCATGGGCGCCGCGCCCCTACTCCTCCTCTCCTCTCCACGCTAATTTTTCTTTCTTTTTCTCCAAGAGTTCGCAAATGCCTAGCCAACCCTAATGCCTCAACTATGCGCCTACCACATGGGCCCATGGATCACGGGCTTTCTTCCACCACTTAAGCCAAAATGCTACACACCACTCCTTAATTTAATTATTTCCAACCCAACTAGGTTCACATATAATAACACCTTTCTAATTATTTTATTTTCTTCAGGACATAATTAAATCAATTAATAAATAATTAAATCAACTAAATCATTAAATCAATTAAATAATTAAATAAATTATTTGGGCTGTTACAGCAGCCGCAGCAGCATTATGGCGGTGCATTTCAGCAGTGGCCTCAGCAGCAGTATGCACCCCAGTATTCCCAACAGTATGCACCTCAGTCATACCAGCCATACCAGCAGCAGTCACCCCACCAGCCAAACCAGCAACCCCAGCGGCGGTCACCCCAGCAGCCCCTCATCGATCTTAATATCGATGCGATTAGTGCTTTTCTTGCATTTGATGATACCTATTATCATGGTGATGACACACACCGGCAGCCACCCCAGTAGCTTTGGATTATTTTATTTTGTTGTATGAATATTTTTTTTATTGTAAGGATATTTTTTTTGTTGTATGGATATTTATTTAAATTAATTATTAATTTTCATTCCTAATTTTTATCTTTTTAAATAGTAAATTAATTAATTATTAAATTTTATTTTTTTATCATTAATTAAAGTTTTAATAAAATAATTAATTAAAGTTTTTAATAAAATAATATTAATTTTTTAAATAAAATGATTTTTTAAAAAAAATTAAAATTTATTTTTTAAAAATAATTAATTTTTAAAAAATAATTAATTTAAAAAAAAAACGGTTTTTCCGGCGGATTTGTGGACTTTCCGGCGGATAAACTCATGCGGATTTTTTTTGGATTTTCCGGCGGATTATCCGTCGGAAATTTTCGGCGGATTTTTCGGCGCCACGAAATCCACCAGAAATTTTCGGCGGATAATCCGCCGGAAACCGTTTGCTGCGAGCTGGCTACCGGCGCCAAAAATCCGCCGGAAAGTCCACATTTTCGGCGGATTTTTGGCTTTTCCGGCGGATTTTGCCCATCGAAAAGTCCATTTTTTCTTGTAGTGACATTCCCCCACCTCCACTAACATTGATTATCAAAAAAAAACTTGAAACAAACACCCCCTTATTCCAAAATTGTAGTTACTAAATTGGTCGTTATAGGGACATATTTTTTTTCTGTCTCTAGCCCAATCGCTTAATAGGGAATTGTGCAATGATGTCGCTTTGATATTATGTTAGAAATTATATATTAAAAGAGATGGAGATACATCTGTGAGAAGTAAGCTTGAGAGCTTGATAGAGAGAAATTCTCATAAGAAATCATATTGTAAAATGTGAATAAAAATGTGTTTATGATGCTTTATGTTACGGATTGGGACGCACCCCAAATTAGATGAGGCTCAATACCAATGGCAAGTACATGAACGAACGGATGCGATCTAAATCCTGGAATGGACGACTCTGATCAATTAGGTCAAACTCACATTTGTCTCTATAAATAAGCATTAATGCCATGACCAAGGTATGCATACTCACCAACATTCTTACCTGTAATCAACTCACCCGCTGACTTGAGAGTCGGAGTGTCTATGCAGAAACCACCCCACCTCGGATCGGAACGGAGCCCGTTGGTCAGGACCACCTACTACCAACTATCCCGAATCGGTCATAGACTCCGAGATACGGTACAGAACATTGGCGACCACAATGGGAGGATCTCGTACTCTAGTTCCTCTCCCATCTCCTTGACTAACAATGGCTCCGACGTTACGACAAAGGACTATCGCGAGTGTCATTGAGGGACCGGTCCTACAGTAGGTGACCCTGGAAGGAGTGGCGGTCACCTTTCCCCTTAGCCCGACGCACGGCCGAAACTCGACTACAACTCTTGTCCCCGGGAGCTCAGTCCGGAACCGACTTCCACCTCCCCCTCAGACTATCCAGGTACCGGTCGATGCTGTTCAATTGCTCGTCCAGTTACTAAGTCGGCAGGCTGAGGCCGACCAGTAGAGGAGCCAACGCTGCACTCAGTTGGAAGCCGAAATCGCTGAAATCCGAGCTCACAACATCGCTCTCCACCTCGTCGTAAAGGAGGGTGTGGATTAGGGACTCCCCTAAGTCGGACCCCCGATGAAGCCTACTATCCCGAGGATTCCCCTCGGTCGAGCTCATCTTTGGCCTCCTCTTCTCCGAGGCGACGTTCCAGAAGCCGGGAAAGATCCCCGTTCCAGAAGCCGGGAAAGATCCCTGAGGCAGGAACGTTGGCGCCCGTGATTGCGGAGGTCTCCTGACAAGTATGATTACCGACGATCACCCCCGGGAGAGGTCGGCAAAGCGAAAAGGGCCTTTCACGAGTAAGATCGGCTATTTTCTGGTGCTGAAGCATCTCGAGAAACTCCCCGAAGGTTTGAAAATGCATGACGGGACTGGCGATCCTGATCGCCACTTCGACTATTTTTGACACGGTGATGCAATATCGTAACGTTCCGGAGGAGATTAAGTGCCAGATTTTCCCTCTCACTTTAGAGAAAGTGGCATTGGATTGGTTTAGGGCCCTAAAACTAAACACCATCTCTTCTTGGGATCACTTGGCTAAACTCTTTTCCGCTCACTTCGCCCACTCCAAGATGAAGCCGGAGTCCCGAAAGGTGTTACAAGCAATTCGTCAGGGAGAAAATGAGTCTCTTCGGGACTACATAGAGTTCAACCATAAAGCTGCACAAGTCCGGAACCTTGACGACTCTTTCCGACTTTACTTCATGGAGGTCGGGCTTCGTGAAGGCAGTTTGTTTCAGGCCGATGTCGGGGTCAACCAACCCGAGTCTCTCGCGGAGTTCCTCCAGAGATCTCAAAAGTACATCGATCACGAAGAAGGAATCAACGCAGGAAGGTCACATGTCAAGCCCGGAGGATCTAGGCCCCGAAATGAGAAAGAGAATTGGGGCGAGAAGGAAAACCGAAATGACAGGGATATCAGGCCTCGTAACCGACACCAACAATATTTCGATCTAAACGAGACCAGAGCCAAAATTTTGGCGGAATGTATGAACGCTGAGTTTAAAGAGGTCAGGTTCCCCGATCCGCTCCCGCACAGACCGGGTCAGCGATCCAACAAATACTGTTGGTATCACCGAAGTAATGGTTATGACACCAATCACTGCAATGCCTTGAAGGACGACATTGAGGACCTGGTCAAAAAGGGGAAGTTAAGCCAGTATGTGAAGAAGCCACCTCGGCAAGAAGGTGAGGTCAAAGAAGAAAAACTTGACCCTAAGAGGAGGGGCAAAGCTAAGGAAGAAAAAGAGGAAAACATGGAGGAAGAGCAGGATTTTCGGAAATCTAAAGGTCGACCCGTAATGATTGTCATCTCGGGAGGCTACCCGAATGAAGCATCCAGAAAAACCATGAAAAGAAAGTGGAAAGAAATCATGAATGTGGCTTCCACCTCGGCGTCTTCGAACTTACCAAACTGTCCTCCTTTGGCTTTCGGCGATCTGGACTTGCTAGATGGGAAACCCAATAAGCAAGTGCCATTGTTGATCAAGACTGTGATCTCCAATGCCGAAGTAAGGAGAATCCTGGTTGATCAGGGGAGTTCGGCCGACATCATCTTCGTCGACCGCATCAGAATACTGGAGATTTCTGAGGAGGACTTGACACCATACAGAGGATCGGACCTACCAGGTTTCAACGGGTCGCGAACCAAGCCACTTGGTTACTTGGAGATGATGGTCACTTATGGAGAAGAACCAATGGTCAGGACCGTTAAAACCAAGTTCCTTGTCTTGCCTTGTCCCTCAATCTACAATTGCATAATTGGAAGCCTGACTCTAGGAAGGATCGGAGCGAAAACTTCCACAA
This sequence comes from Astragalus membranaceus, assembly GCA_039519185.1. Taxonomy (NCBI): domain Eukaryota; kingdom Viridiplantae; phylum Streptophyta; class Magnoliopsida; order Fabales; family Fabaceae; genus Astragalus; species Astragalus membranaceus. The sequence goes on along the minus strand of CM076847.1, from coordinate 122,726,048 downwards.
TCCACCTGAAGATGAAGTTCTACTCTCTCTGCAACAAGATCATCACCCTCAACGCCGACTTGAAGTCCGCCGAGAGGTGTTTCTATTTGCACATGAAGGCGGACGAAAAGGCTATGGAGGAAGGGGATCCGCCCGAAGAAATTCGGAAAAACTCAAAAGAGAAAGGAAACGGCAAGGCTGTCGATGTCAATGTGACGGACTTGGATGCTAGGTATGACCCGGATAGCTCGGAAGAGGAGGATGACGACGAACTGACCCGAGAACTAAAAAAGAGAATCAGGCGACCTCAACCTGATGGGGAGTTTGTCGAAATCCAGCTGGGTGACGATCCGGTTAAAACTGTCAGGATCGGTTCCGATCTATCCGAGGAAGTAAAGGTTGAGCTCGCACGGTGTTTAAGATCTCACGCCGACCTTTTTGCTTGGTCGGCAGAAGACATGCCCGGGATTCCTCCTGAGGTTGCTTGTCACCAGCTAGCTGTTAACCCCAAAGCCAAGTGGGTCGCCCAGCGCAAAAGGGCTCAGAGTGGAGAGAAAGCTGCTGCTGCTGCTAAGGCCGTGGAGGATTTAATTAATGCAAACTTTGTAACGGAAGTCAAGTATACAACTCGGCTCTCCAAACCTGTACTCGTAAATAAAAGTAATGGAAAATGGTGCACGTGCATTGATTATACTAATCTTAATAAGGCCTGTCTAAAGGACGATTTTCTTGTTCCTAGCATTGATCGCCTAGTCGAGAATGCTTCAGATTTTCGTTTGTTATCTTTTATGGATGCCTACTCCGGCTACAATCAAATTTTGATGTTCACCTCCGACCAGGAGAAAACCGCCTTCATGACTGACCGCGGTAATTTTTGTTACCGGGTTATGCCTTTCGGATTAAAAAATGTCGGAGCAACGTATCAAAGGATGATGAATAAAGTGTTTCAAAAATAGATCGGACGTATCGTAGAAGTCTATTTAGACGATATGATTGCAAAGAGTGAAGAGGAGAGGCTCCACGTGGCCGATCTTGAGGAGATTTTTGCAGAAGTTCGGAAGAACAACATGAGATTAAACCCGAAAAAATGTACTTTCGGCGTCCGAGCTGGAAAGTTCCTCGGATTCTACCTCACGAAGAGAGGCATTGAAGCCAACCCAGACAAGTGTCGGACTGTGACAAAGATGCGCACGCCGACTACTAAGAAAGAAGTTCAAAAGCTTAACGGCATGATCACCGCCCTTTCTCGTTTCATTTCAAACACTGCCTTCAAATCACTTCCATTATTCAAGTTACTTAAGAAGGAAGTGAGATTTGAATGGACCCCGAAGCAGGATGATGCCCTCAACCAGCTCAAAAAGGTTTTATTCGAGCTCCGGGGTCCATTGAAAAAGGGGAAACCGGATGAGGGTTTTATCCAAGCTCAAAAAGGTTTTATCCGAGCTCCAGAGGATGGCCGGCCCAAACAGGGGAAACCCTGTACTTGTATTTGGCAATCTCGGATGAGGCTTTAGGTGCCGTTCTCGTCCGTGAAACCAAGGCCGGCCCAAGACCGGTATATTTTGTAAGCAAAGCCCTACAAGGACCGGAGAGCCGGTATTAGAAAATTGAGAAAATAGACTTTGCTTTGATTATTGCAGCACGTCGCCTTCGACCTTACTTTGTTGCTCATCAGGTCGTGGTACGGACCAATCATCCTATTCGTCAAATCCTACATCGACCTGATCTGGCCGGTAGAATAATCAAGTAGGCGGTTGAGCTCTCCGAGTTCGGGATCAAGTACGAATCGAGAACGACAATGAAGGCTCATGTCCTCGCGGATTTCGTCGCAAAAATGACTCCTGCCGACCCTGAGGGTGATGTATGGATCTTACACGTAGACGGATCTTCGAACCCGAAAGGTAGCAGGGCCGGTCTGTTGTTAGAAAGCCCGGTTGGTGTCGTGATCGAGGTGACCCTCGCATTCGGGTTTCCAACTTCAAATAACCAAGCAGAGTACGAGGCATGCTGTTGTGCGAAAAGTAGTTTGTGCAAGTGTACACAATCGCAACAAGTAATAGAGTGATAAGTAAAGATCGTTCCCACGGAGATTGTTGAGTTTACTTCTATATTAAAGTTAGTAGTTAAGCTAGTGAGAAAAACAAGTAACAAAATAGTAAAATCAAGTTTTTAGTCATGAAGATAAAAAGTATTGTGTGAAAACAGTAAAGAAAATTCAAGAGTTGATAAAGTGAGTTGGACTGCTCTTTGCTAAGTAATTTCTCAGTAGTGAAGTGCAATAACGTTAGACGCTATAGCGTTAAGTGTTGTAGCATATGATTTTGTGTCTTTCGGTCACTGACGTCAGGGTTTTGTAACAAAACTCCTATGTCTAGGTTCTAAATAAGTCCACCCATGTATAATGAGGAACCCACGGTATTCACCTTATGAACTATTGCTCCCCTATCTCTAGAGTTAAGCACAAGTTGTCTAAATGTCTTTAAACAACCTTTCATTCATATCAATTTTTGAGTTAGAATCGTAGACCATGTCTGTACCTACGAATGTACCCATTTCAGTTGGCCAATCCCAAAACGAGTTTGAAAGCATTAAAGCACAAAGATTGAAACACAAACATCATAACGTTATATTAACAATACTAAAGAGTCATTACAAAGCTTAAAACAATCCAACTACTAAGTGTTTAGCTCATGATGAGCATCATCAACACAATACAAACCAAAAAGCTCATATTACCGAAAATGAAAAGAAGAAGCAAGGTTGCAAAAGATGCACGTAGTGGCCTCCTTCTCATGAGACGGGTTGCTGACGCTACAGCACAGCTTCACAGCGCTGGAAATGATGATCTTCTCTTGAAAAATAAAAGCTTGACGTGGAGGATTAATAGAGGAGAAGGGTGTCAAGTTTTTCTCTCCAAAAACCTTCTCACTTTCGGAATCTATGTTGTGTGGAAGAAGATAGAGTTAGATATTATCCTAATATCATAAAGTAGCTTTTCAAAAAGGTGACAATGACACTTCTCATCATTTAAAAACAATCTATCACTAGAAATGCGCCACGTGTTCAAACTTTCCACTTGGAAGTGTCTGTGTCAGTCTTTCAGCAGAGGATTAGCACGATGACTCATCAAACAGTAGTATGCTCTAATATTGCCCAGCTGTCCCACCGCCATATAGCGCTATAGCGCTTACCGCTGCAGCACTTATCAGAAACATTAAAATACTCACAAAGGCACCAAATGTGTCAAATGATAACAAATTATCTCCTAACCCTTCTTTTACATTTCTTAACACATATTTACTTATTTAACCACATAATTACTTAAGAACTCACATTAACTTAAGCCTAAAGAATATAAATAACTCATATAAATATGAGTTATCACATGCATCAGAGGACTCCAACTCGCCCTTGATCACAATGAAAATGACTGGTTTGTGTTGGAGAAGGGAGGAGGGAAAAAGGAAAGAAATTGGATAAGGAAGAGGGGAAAGGTGAGAAGGTACTCCCACCTCTCCCTTTCCTCTCTCATCCACCCCTCCTCCACAACCCCACTTTTCCCATCCCCCACTTCCCCCTACCTCGTTCCACTCTCCTTTCACTATTCAGGCATGAGTGGGATAGGAAAAAAAACAAGGCTGTTTTTTTTGTACCCCCCCCCCATTGTACCCCATACCCCCCAAATTGACCTAACAGACCAAAATACCCCTAAAAAATTGTTAAAAAACGAAATCATTCATCATTCCATCATATTTCCGGAAAAAGTAAGTTTTTTTCCCTAAACATCCCGGAAATAGACTTATTTCCGGAAAGATTTTCGTTGGCTTCCGGAAAGATTTCCGTTGGCTTCCGGAAATACCTCTTTTTGAGGTATTTCCGGAATTCCCTGGAATTTAACCTTCCGGAAATACCTCAAAAAATGGTATTTTCGGAATTTTTTTTTTGAAATTTCGTTTTAATTAATTTTTTTTTCCTTTTTCAGTGGCAACCAGAACAGGAAACATAGAGCGAGGCGAGCATTCAGGAGCGGGAGGAGATGAGCAGAGTCCTTCTGGCAGTAGGAGTAGGTTCCGATTGAGGACTAGACAGGCCGGACACGCGTCTGAGCGTCAAAGACGTGTCCGAGAGCGAGAGTGTCAGTTCAACAGGGGACCGGCATTCCGATTTTCTTTCTTGATGGCCGCATACACACAGAACATGGAGCGCGGCCATCTTGATCAGGCGGCACGGTGCTATCTGCTACACTTGTTGGGCAGCACCATTTTTACCGACAAGAGTCACACATCTGTCCCTGTTAAGTGGGTGACTCTTATTTCGGACTTTGCCCTGTGTGGGCAGTGGGCTTGGGGTCCAACTGCTCTAGCTATTCTCTACGAGCAGCTGAATGATGCTTGTTAATGGAAGACGTCGCAGATTAGCGGATACGCTTCTCTGCTGCAGGTAACTAATTAATTAATTATTTTTATTTATATAATTACTTTTTTATTATTATTATTTTAGTGCTGGATATATGAGTATTTCCCCACCATCATGGTGCGGAAAGACTTCGGTACCAGTGAACTTCCACGTTGCAGCAGGTGGGCGAACAAGAAGTGCAATAGTATCAAGCTTCCGGAGTTTCGGCAGCTGCTGGATGACTTGTAGAGGGAGCAGGTCATATGGAGCCCTTGGGACGACCACAGACAGTACCTCCGGTTTCACAACATTTCATTATTCAGAGGTTGGCTGCGGTGGGGGGATGTGGCGGTGCCTTATATGCCAGACATGGTCCGTTGGCAGTTTGGATATGTTCAGCAGATTCCTGATCCACCTATTTCGGGCCCACGTCCATCTCCGGAGGTCATAGTACAGCAGCTGATGTTCTATCAGTCCCCAGCGCGGGCTTTCAGGGACAGCGGTCGACGGACACCCGTCCAGGGTGCTTGTGATGACGAGTATCTAACATGGTACTTCCAGGTGTCCATTCCCCGCCTGACTCCGGCTCCGACTTCACCTCCAGCTCCGCCTTCGCCTCCAGAGGATGTTGGTCCACTTCCCTATGAGTCCAGGGAGACAGTAGCTAGGCATGTCCAGGATGCCTATGATAGTCTTTTGGTAGTCGACGGCATTCCTGAAGATGTCTATGATAGTCTGTTGGCTCCTTTACAGCTTTTGGACATTTAGTTGTATTATTTTTTGTATTTTTACTGTATTAATACTGATTATTATTGTTTATTAATTTAGCAAGTTTCGATACATTTAACTATTTCGCATAATTTTTTTTAATTTAATTTTTTTTTAAAAAATAAGTATTTCCGGAAATATGTGTTTTCCGGAAATTTTTAAAAATATTTGTTTTTTACAAAAAACTAGGGGTACTTTGGGGATTTATGGTAAATTAGGGGTATGGGGTCCAATGAAGGTAAAAAACCGGCCAATAAACAATAGGGGATTAGGTGGCACGCATGAGGGCGAGTTGATTAAGGGTGTAGGGGAGGAGGGTGTGGCTCAAGCAAGTGCAAATGTTTGTTATGACAAGTAGTAGCCCAAATTCCTTTGGATTTTTAAAAATCGATACACATGCATAACATTGGTGAAAAGTCAAACCAAAAAATCAATCTCTTACTTCCTTTATGCCCCACCCCGACATTCAACCCCACAATTCTCCTTAAGCTCAATTGGTGGTCCACTCTAGCTAAGTCCAAAATAAAAGAGTCCTTCATTCGGCTCCAAGGGCTCATTTAAGGCGGATATATCATTTAAGGGGGATATATCATGTTCGGTGCCGGATCAAGAAATTTTTATTAGTGAAGGTAAAAAATAGCCTATAAAATTTTGTTAAAAAATATTGTAAATTTTTACAAAATACATAGTTTTATTACAGAAAAAAATACTAAAATACCTAAATTTCTAAAAATTACATAGCTAAAAAAGTTAAATTAGTACCAAATTTGTCTCTTTTTTGTTTATCTCTCGTAAACTTCTACATTTAATTTAAAAAATTATCCTATGGAGGCAACTCTTATTTTTTATGAGGGAATAATAAATTTGTTATATGTGTTTCCAAGCAGAATAAATTTTTAAGTGTGGGCAACTGCCCCCAATTAATCCAACCTACATCGTCTCCCTTAAAATAGCACTATTTTTTGGGTTTTTTTTGTACCCCCATCATCTCCCTATATACCTCCACAATAAATTTTAAGACGAAAATACCCCTTGTAAAATTGACTTAAATCGGATCTACCTTTGGGGAGGTAGATCCGTTTTACAAAAATAAAAGGCGGATTTACGTATATCCGATTAGAATTAGTGGGGGGAAATCAGATATAGCTTCAGTGAGGTATATCCGCTTTGTTAATTGCAAAAGTGGATGTACCTATCAGGTAGGTAAATCCGCTTTGCAATTAACAAAGCGGATATAGGTATATCCGCTTTGCAATTAACAAAGCGGATCTACCTATCAGTGGGGGTATGTCCGCTTTGTTAAAATGCAAATCGGATTTACCTCCCTAAGAGGTAAATCCGATTTGTACTAAATTCGACGGGTAGGATTTGACTGTCAATGTTGATCAACGGTGTAGATTGCACCGACAATATCAACGGTTGATAATCATTGACGAATTCTATAAATACCCATCGGGGCGAAATCACGATGAGAGAAGATGGTGTCCACTTCTGGAGTCCTCAGTCGGTGTTATGCAGAATCCACCGCGGCATGGGGTTTGAAGGATAAAGTGTGGTCCAAAGTTTAAGTGACCGGTGACGACCGTGACGTCACTAGTATCACTTATCGCAAACCCTATCTTGGAGACGATGGCCGCGTTTCCTTCTCGTCCATGACAATCAAGACTGACGAAGACGTGGTGAACATGTTAAACATCCATGCCACGCTTCAGGGGTATAAGCCGTTGGAGCTATACGTGAAAACTCAACGGAGTGTGAATGAGATTTTACGTCGTCTTCGACGACCAGAATTTTAGGAAAATGTATCTGCCTATTGTTATTGTAGTTGGTTATGTTTTATCTTTTATCGTATGAATGAAATTGAAATTTTAATGAAACTCCACAAATATAATAAACCAGAAATAATAAGAATCAAGTCATAAAAAAATAGTTCAAGCATACAATCACACAAAACCCCCTAGTCACGCCCCGGTAGCATATCCAGTAACCGGGTGAGACGAGCGTGTGTCTGACTACCCATCCTAATGTCTCCGCTCCGAAGCCCCCTCTGAATCTCCTCCTCCACAATCTCTAGCAAATCTGCATGTACTGGTGGTGCAGTTGACTGTACTGGTGGTGGTGGTGGTGATGCAACCCGTAAGACTCTAGGAATAGATGCTCTCACATACCAATGTATGTAGTTCGGAGCAACCTGACCCAAGTCCTCAGCAGGATAAGTAGTATGCAAAACCTCCTCCACCAAAGGCATATAATGTGCAATCCGAAAAATGTAGTCTGCATGGCTCGGACGACCGTAAGAGGGTGACGTGGGATGACCTGCACGTACCCAAACTGTCTGAGGCACCTATCTGCCATGTAGGGAACAATGATGTCTCCCCAGCAGATGTGTCCCCTGTATAATGAGACCTGCTCAAAGTCTCTATCGTCACGGTGCTCATCAAACGGTCGCCAGCAGGCATCATCCGAGGTCAGCGCATCAATCCTCTGCCTGTATACCCCCCAGCTTCACTCCATCTGTCTTCTTCTTCCTCCAACGCCCACACAGTGCTCAAGCCCGCAATCCACTCCTCCTCTCCGCCAGCTGAGGAAAATACCATAAAATCCAGCCCTGAAAAAATGAAGATAAATAACATGGTGAATTAAAAACTGTATACCAAAAATTTAACCAAACTCAGAAAAAAATAACTTAAAATTATTACCTGTAAGAGGGTCGCATACCCTCCTAACTAATGCGCCTGGTCCAAGTAGGAGTAGTTCAGCTGGTCATACATGAAAGCAAGTGCTGCTGCCCCCCAAGCATATGATCCCACACTAGCTGCACTGACATCCTCAAGTAGCAGCAGCCACTTAGCCTCAGCCCTGTCGCCGGTCTTGACTGTGAAGATGGACCAGCTCAGGATCAGAAGGATAAAGGCCCTGACAGCAGGACACATGTCATTCTCTATGGACCCTCTACTAACAATCTCCTGCATCCACTCAAAACGGTAATATGGGTCAGATGAAGCTCGCCACTCCAGCCCCGCCTCCTCCATAGTCACACCTAGATAAACATGTGTTAGGTGGATGGCCTGATCAGTGGTGACAGAAGTAGGTGGAGCTCTGTAGTAGTTCCCCGTAATGGGTAGATGCAGCAAACAGGAGACATCATCCAAAGTAATCGTCATTTCACCAAATGGTAAGTGAAATGACGATGTCTCTGAGTGCCACCTCTCAAGAAAAGCAGACATCAGCTCATGGTCCACCTTTGTATGTCCGGTCGAGACGAGGGGGGCTAATCCGGAACCTGTGATAAAATCCCACAACCGGTGGTTTTGGGAAAACCCAAGCAGTCTCTGAGCCAGCTTGTTACCATGGTTGGTAACCTTCAATTTCCGCTCATATGTCTGTATTATAAAAGTATCAGAAATAAGGCTATGTAAATAAATTAAACTAAGAAGGCTATGTAAATAAATTAAAATTACCGAGTCTCTCAATATAACGGAACAAACATGAGATGCGCTAGCCCAATGAATAGAGGAGGCTGCTCCTCATGCTGTTGGGGCTGATGGTAGGGCTCCTCCTAGTACTGCTGATACTGCTGCTGGTAGTCCTCAGGCATAGAATGGTCCTCAGACATAGAATGCTCATCAAGAGGGTGCCCTTACTAGCCCTCCTCATAGTGATAGTCTGGGGCTGGGGCCTCCTCCAACTGCTGATACTGCTGCTGTCGGCTAACCGGGTAGACGCATGTCCCGCAATCCTGTGGCAGGTGCGTGCACTGGGAGCAGATGGCGAGGCCTGACCCGAGGACTCCCCTCGATACCCATTGGACACTTGAAAAAAACAAATTTAAAAAAAAAACACAAAAAACACAAATCGGATCTAGCTATATCCGATGCGAAATCGGATATAGGTAGATACGATGTGAAATCGGATATAGCTAGTTCCGACTTACTGTTTCTGCGTGTTCTGAGGAAGATCGGATTTATATAGATCCGATGGTAAATCTGATGGCAAATCGGAAATAGCTCTCTCAAGGGTAAATCCGATTCTCTCAGTAAACTTTCTGGTCAAACGGATGCAAGTGAAAAATAGTAAATGTTTTGTAAATTTGTAAAAAATTTAAGGGTATTTTCGTCTTTTCGCAGGGTCTGTGGGGGGGGGGGGTATATAGAGATATGATGGGGGTAGAAAAAAAACCCTATCTTTTAGTTAATTAGTTTTTTAATTCTCTTTTAGTTGGTTATTTCTGCTATGCTCATGTTTGGTTTTTTGCACTCATGTTTGTTCCCTTAAGATTGGCCTGCTTTTGGCGGGAGAAGAATATCCCATTCATTGGGGTTTTTTTACGAACCTTGATAAAATGAAATGATAACTCCGACCACATTTTATAAATCAATTAATGAGGCTTTTTCGAGTCACCATGTTCCTAGGTTGTTTTTTTGCTTTTGACAGACCTATTTAAATTTTAATTACCATGTGTAACTGTGGCTTTCAGATACACTTTTTTTCTTACTTTGATATAAATATTAACTGTAATATATTGGTTCTACCAAAAAATTTATTCAATCTCCGTCATTGGGCGTGAAGGGCATAGAAAGAGGGATTGGAATGAGGGTCATAGGGAAGGAGAGGGGGAGGAGAGGGAAGGGGAAAATGATAAAGAGGAAATAAGTGTATTTATGGAATAAATATTTGGAAGTAAAAAACTTATCTGTTATTTGTGTTGTTTATCCGTTATACCATGTCATGTGTATTAAATTTTTCTCTTAAATTAAAATTTAAATAGTTATCTTTATTCTTTTGGATGCACTCTGTGTGTTAAACCTTGAATGAAAAACAACATGAAAATAATATGTAAGGAAATGCAACTAAATTTTGACTTATTGAGAATGAAGTGTACATAATGAAAATTGGGGTGTATGTAATACCCACTAAAAATAGTTAATGTTCTACTCACTGATGATTTCAGTAACGCCCCCAAATCGGCCCAGAACGTTGTTGCGTTGCATTTCAAAAAAAAAAAAGAGAGTCTTTACCAAAAAAAAAGAGAGAATAAAATGACCCCTTAGTCCTCACCACAGTACAAAGGAAGGGCGTCAATGCAATTTTACTCGTAAATCTAACTTGCTATCGGATCGGAAAGTAACAAAATTCGTTCTGAAAATCTCTGCGGGGGTGTAAGATCTGGTATGTTCCGTCGTCTGTGATTTCTCGCAAGCTTCGTTCCTTCGATTTCCGAAGCTCTCGCATTCACACATGGATCCCAATCAGGTAAGTTCACTATTTCTTTTCCTAAAGGTTTTTTCTCCATCATTCTCAGATCTGGTTTCCGATCGCTAGCTCTAGGTTGCTTTCTTGAAATTCACGCTTTACATCGCTGAATAATTTAATTTCCGCTGATGATTCAGTAATGCCATTTTCTTCTGCTCGATTTGTTATTTTCTGTGTCGGATAAGTATTTTGCTGCACCTCAATTTGCATATGATTTATAATTTGTCGTACTGAAGTGTATTTCGTTGGAATGCTTATGCTATTGATTAATTTTAGATTTCTTTATGATTAATTTGATTCTCATTTTTGTGCAGTCTGTAGTTGAAAACTATGCCAATCCAAGGACTTGTTTCTTTCATGTTCTCTTCAAGGTTTTGTTTAATTCATTCATTTGTGTCTCCTTTGCATATATATATATATATATATATATATATATATATATATATATATATATATATATATTTTGCGATGTAAGCCAAATGCACATCATAAAATTGTTTAACTTTCGTATCTGGCAGGCTGCGGCTTTGGCATTTTACATTCTCTCTGCCATCTTTATTAATAACTTCGTCATCATTTTTGTGGTAACTGTACTTCTAGCTGCGCTTGATTTTTGGGTTGTCAAGAATGTGAGTGGGAGAATTTTGGTTGGTTTGAGATGGTGGAATGAGATAAATGATTTGGGTGAGAGTGTTTGGAAATTTGAATGTCTTGACCACGAGGTAGGTATTCCTTGTTTTGATCAATTTCAGGGGTGTAATCAGATTTTTGAAATAATATCTCTACAATTTGCCAACTCTTTTGAACTTGAATAACATAAGAATGGATTTTAAATTCTTCGGCCATGCTTGCTTGAACTTTACATGTGTTATTTTTCCCTCTCCAGTCATTGGCTCGCATGAACAAGAAAGATTCATGGCTTTTCTGGTGGACCCTTTACCTTACGGTAAGACAATATGGATTGGTTGCAGCATGCAATGGTATTTCAGTTTTCTCTTGGTTCCTCATGGTGTTACAGTCAAATTGTGGTCGTTTTGGGAGATTTATGAAGGGGGCGGTATATTTAATATTATGGCCTGATCAGACTTATTCAAATAAAATCATATACTAAATAGGTCATAGTATTCCAATACAGTGATAAAATCTCAATATTCTTTGGATCTGGATGGAGATTTACTATCTGTCAATTGTCACAGTCACAGCAGGGTTTTGTCTGCTTGTAGTTTCAATATCCCCCACCCACCCTATATAAAAAGAGGAAAATCGCGTTCTATCGTAATCAGCATAGGAAATGATTTTTATCTGTATTGTTCTACAGGCAGTTGCATGGATCGTGTTCGCAATATTCTCGCTCATAAGGCTTCAGGCTGATTATCTCCTTGTTGTAGGAGTTTGTTTGACCCTCAGCATTGCAAATATTGTTGGTTTTACCAAATGTAAAAAAGGTATGCAAATTTATTGATTCTTAAAATGTGTCATCTAATATAGTATCGTCTAACTAATATAGTATCTTCTAATATAGCATAAAAGATTTAGGTTGGGGGAATTGTCTCGTAATAATAAGATCAGTGGCAGAGCTAGGTAATATTTTATGGGGGGCTAAATATAAAAGAAATTTTTTTATAGGCAAAATAAACTTCATTAACATGATGTCAAAAAAATAAAACTTCACTAAAGTAGAACTAAAAGTGCTAAGAGAACCGGAAGAAGTTTTTTTGCCCAAAAGAACAACTAAGTTATTATAAATTCAAATTTGTGAGGTGAAAGATTAGCTAAATAGTAGAAGATAACAGGACATTATTAAACTATGGATATCAATGACTTATTATTATACCTTGTTTTAATTTTTTATTTAATTTTGGGGAAACCATATCTTATTATGATACCTATTTTTGACTTGTTATTTTATTTTTGGGTAGCAATGACTACCCCATTGATACAAAACCAGCCGCCCCTGAATAAGATACTGAAATTTTTTGTGCAAGGTTTTTTTTGGTTTATGAGGTGTAACATGCCATGTTGCAGTTTTGGAAACTTTATTGTGTATCACTTGTTTCTCATTTCACTTAGAAAGATGCAGACTATATTATCCTGTTTCGGTCATCATCCTATAAAGTTGACATACTGTTAGGTTTCTAGCTTGACCAAAGCTAACAAAAGGGGAATGATGTCCCTGAAATTTTATTATAGAACCAGAAAACAAGTACACAAGAGCAGTGTTATCAGGATCGCGAGTTAACTTGCTAACTCGTAGGATTGTACGAGTCATGGAGGGGTCTTCGTGCTCAGTGTCGAATAGGATCGAAGCTTGCAGGATCAGTGGTTGCGCGGTGGGATCGTACAAGATCGCGCGTCGGATCGCTGCCGTCGTTCTCTGTAAATCGCTGGAAAAAACGGAAATGAAGATGATGTAGTATCGGGTCGGGTCGAAATTTAAAAAGCCCAAACATAAAAAACCTAAATACACGTTATCTAAAACCGGGTCAGCTACTGCCAATTAAAAAAGCCCAAACAAATAAAAAAAAACCTAATATTTTAATTGACCTGATATTTAACCCACGCAGAAAGACTACCACTCACTCACGCACGTTCTTTCTTCCTCACGCACCTTCTTTCTTGCTTGCGCAGAAACCAAACACTACTTGGGACCTGCTCTTTCTTCCTCACATCAACTAATTCTTTTCTTTTATTCATCCACTCCGTTCCTCTTGTTGTTGAGAATTTTGTTTGAATTTGGTTTTTTGAGTTGTTGCTTTTTGGGAATTTTGTTTGAATTTAGTTTTTTGAGTTATTGATGAACTTATTGAATATTTGGTTATGAAATTGATTTATTGTTCGCGATTAGTTTAATTTTTATGCATAAGGACATATAATTATGTACATAGGTAAATTTTTTGCCTATTAGTAGGATCTTACGATCCGTGCTACGATCCTCGAGTTACAATCTTTCAACACCCCAACGATTCTGCTCTGACTCTCGATTTTAATAACATTGCACAAGAGTGCCTACTCTCTTCACACTGGCATAACCCAGTTTACTAAACCAACAAAATGATAAAAGCAACCCTTCTGATGCTCAAGTCCTCTATTTATAAAACATAGAGACTAAAGCATTCAGTTACAGAATAACAGAAACTTATCCCTACGACTAACTGAAACTAACTACTACCACATAGTCCTTTACAATGTTTTTCCCCTTTTTCCTAAAATAGACCTTAAGAGTAGGGGTGTGCAAAAAAACAAGTAAACTTAAACCATACCAAAAACTATATTGGACCACTTTAAAAATCCCATACCATTTTAAAAAAATAAAAACTATCCCATCTTATTAAAAAAATGGAATACCGGAAATAGTTTTTTACCATTTTTTAGAACCCATCCCACGAACTTGTACCACCCCCGCCAAGGAAAAGTTTTCTGTTATTCAACTTTCTTGTGCTGCTCACGAACTTGTACTTCCACTGCCAAGGAAGAGTTTCGTTAAGAAACCTTGTAAGCAGAACAACTTGGTGGAGATCACTGTGGCATATTCATGAGTCTCACTTCAACTTCTTTTGGGTTTCGAAATAATCACATGCTCCATGCATGCGTCATCGTTTTGTTTCGGAAGAACTCATTAGCAGCAAAACGGGTAGGATCACGTACATGTAGCACATGATAATGGCTCCCTCGGCCAGAGTAGTGATCATTAAAATCACGATGATCAATATGTAGTATTATATACCGAACCAGTTACAAACTGGTTTTATACCAGTTTTGAACCCGTTTTGAACCAGTTTGTAGACACAAACCAGTTTTTGCTGAAACAGCTTACCAAAACCAGATTTTGAATGTGGTGTGGTTCGTGTACCATGCATGCCCTTACTTAAGAGTCTTATTCCTTTGAGAACTATTTACATGATTCTCTATAGGTCTAACACATACAATGATAGCCAATACTAAACAACTCATGTTTAGAGTTATTATGTAGATGTCAAATGTCAATTTTATCATTTTACTTGTCGATAACTGGCTGGGAAAAGTCTCCATTGGCCTATCATGACTAGTTTAATCACCAAATCATAATTTCTTATGGTCGTGTCCTGATATATATTATTAAGAGGGGATTTGAATAGCTATGTAGGTTTGTGTTACTGATGATTTGTTAGCTGCATTCTTGTATTTGTGGTGGGCAATACATCCATTGGGATTATTTGTCTTTTTTGAAAACCATAAGGGTAACCGGTCATCCATTGGGATTATTGTCCACAAGAAGCAATGGACTAGTTCACATAAAATATGAAGATATTATTGTTATTTTCATTGGTGTAGTAGTGGAAATAATTGTCGTGTGATTGTTTAACTAACAAGAAACGTTATTTGGACTTGGAGTGAAAATGTAAATTGTTTGTGAAAAGGATCCCGTCACTCTTGTAAGAGTACCCTGTTTTTGTGCGACTGGGAACTTTGAGTCCCCCTGTTTTCTTTTTTGTAGTAGTATATTATGCATTGCATCTGGTCTAGTTGCTCCTGCTTCCATGGATACATGTTTCATTTCAAGTGATATAAATGTGTGAAACATATAAGCAGTAGGAGCCTTGTTTCACATCACATCTTGAGACCGGTGGTTCTACTTAAGCTCGCACCTCTGTTTTCCCTTTCGTACCATAAATTTACTATTTCATATTTACTTGCTGTTCAACTTAATAACTTGCAATGGTCAAAATTGCTTGTTTTTCTTTCAGATGCTAAGAAGCAGATTCAACAATTCGCCTCTGACACAATTGCCTCTCGGTTCTCATCTACCTTACAGTCAGCATTCAGTGTTGTCTGATTATCAAACAATCTGAATCGTGCATTATTGGAAATACCGAGATGCAGTGGAGGTTTGTACATGATTATTTCAGACGGCATCTTATCGCGTGACTACCTATCAAACTCGCATAGTGATACAGCAAATGCAAAATTTTGTATCTTTTATAAGAAATGGCTTGAGTGAGATTAAATCAGATTACGTAGTAGAATGGTTACTTATGTTTAGGTGTACATCTTGTTTTTCTTGTATTCTTTTGCATCTTTGGTCAAAGATTTAAATTCCGTGTTGGCTGCAGCAAATGTTCAACATAGTACTGACTCGTGACTCATACAAATTGGTCGATAAATTAGATTGGTCATGATTACCCAGATTAGTAATCCATCCGAACACAAAACATAAGTCCACCACCTTTGACAGCACTTACATAAAGAGTACCTCCTTCCTAATGCTAGGTGCCTCTTATTTTATTTTTTAGTTTACTTTGATATTATCGGCCTTTTCATCAGTGTGCCTTTTACAGGTAGCTTCCCTCTTAGAGATCGTCCACAACGATAGATCCACCTTCCCCAACCTTTCTACCTTTATCCTCCTCCCTGGAGGTTCCTCTCATGTTCTAGACCAGAACACCCAGCAAGTATTACTCAGTTGTTATTGTTATAATTGTGAATATTTGTTTGCAAAGGAACGTCAATGCAGGAAGATAAAGACCCAAGTGTGATATCCATGAAAAGCTCGACTACCAGACACTAGAGGAAAACCTATATGGGTTAGGTCAGACCTCAATATTCTCCTCACGTCGCCAATCTCCAATCTCGCCATAGGCATTGTATGACCTTCATATGTTTAAAGCATTCAATTCAATTTTGTTTTTAACTAGTAAAATTCCCAATAAAGATTGACCAATGGATAAGCGATAGAAAACACAGGTGAGATCTATAAGAAACAACAATTATGATCGAGTTCAGCCACATTTAGTCTTTTTTACGAAATTAAAGCTTTGATAATCGTATTTTGATTCTAACCACTTTATATTCATAAATAATACTTCCTCCGTCCCAAAATATAAGATCTCCTTTTTATTTTTAATTGTCCCAAAATATAATACCCCTTACAACTTTTTAGATACATTTATGACTTTTTTTCAAACACATCCTTATCTAAATTGTGTTGGTATATGAAAAGTTAATTACACCACCAACTTTTCTTAATAACTGTGAAAAGTGGAATGGGGCTTTATATTATGGGACGGAGGGAGTACTCCCTTCGTTCCAAATCTTTTGATGTTTTAGATTTCAAATTTTGTTCCAAATTTTTTAATGTTTTATACACTCAATGCTATTTTAAAATAAAGTAGGTAAGCATGTATGCTGTTTGTTTTTCAAAAATCCTACATGAAAGAAAAAAAAACATTGGGCACATTGATGTTTGACACTCAATTTTTCTCTGCACCTTTTTTTTCTTTGTGGCAAGTGGCAACATGTTTCTAACACATCACAATATAAGATTGGATTAAACCCATGCTTGTTTCCCTACATAGCAGTTTAGTTTAGTGATCGTAGTTAACGATTTGGTGTATTTTGAAAAGAAGTTATCGATTTGGAGTAGGTTGTACATAGTATGTGTATTTTGAAAAGAAGTTATCGATTTGGAGTAAGTTGTACTTAGTATGTACCTCATTTTTCCTTCTATTTTTGCAGGTTGTATTAATAGGAACGCAACTGTTGCTGATTATGGTGCGTGGACCGGCAACGATTGACGATGGCAATTTTCTTGGGCGCAAGATGGCGACCAGATTTTTAATGAGGAAGCACAAACGCCGCATCAGATTTTATATGAAATTAAACAATCTTAGGGAGCACTCGATGGGTGGCTATGGACGCATGAGCCTTCTAAATCGTTCTCGGTCAGAACATGTTATGCAGCACTGCTGGATGCTGCTGATCTGTCGGGTTCAGTTTCTGACCTTAACAATATTCTGGCGAAGATTTGGAAGTCAGCGACTCCTTCAAAGGTTAACATATTCGACTGGCCTTTGTTCCGGAATTCGTTACCAACTCGTGAACAGCTGCTTCACCGCCACATAATTTAGACCGAAGCTGATGCTTTTTGTCCATTTTGTGCGCTTCACATAGAGGATTCTACTCATTTGTTTCAGACTTGTTCTTTTGCAACTGATGTGTGGTATAACGTTTGTGCTTGGTTGGGTGTACAACAGGTATTTAATCTATCTTTGGCTGAACATTTTTTGTGGATGGGCAAAATTTGTAAAGGAAAGAAGGAAAGGAAAACCAAGTTCTTGATATGGTTGACGACGTGTTGGTGTCTATGGTTGTCCCGGAATGGAGTCATCTTTAGAAATGAGGATGCTAGCATAGCTGTTGTCATTAATCGGATCAAAAGTCTATCATCGAGTTGGTTTGTTTATCGAGTAGGTAGCGGCTCTAATTTGTCTATTTCTTCATGGTGGATTAATCCACTTCCTAGCCTAAACAATGTGTAACTCTTCTTGTATTGTTTGGGTTTGAGCACCCCTTGTGCTCCTTTAATGAATAAATTGCTTATCGAAAAAAAATCTCTACAGCTTCACTTTTTTAAAAAATTGCACACATTATGTATGACTTTGATTATTTTTTTTTCCTTAAACATATGACATTTGCACATGGAAAGTAAGAGTGGCACATGACACGTAA
Source organism: Astragalus membranaceus (assembly GCA_039519185.1). Classification (NCBI taxonomy): domain Eukaryota; kingdom Viridiplantae; phylum Streptophyta; class Magnoliopsida; order Fabales; family Fabaceae; genus Astragalus; species Astragalus membranaceus. The sequence goes on along the minus strand of CM076847.1, from coordinate 122,708,168 downwards.
AACTTACCGGTATTGACAATTTTTTAAATAAATATTGAAATATTTGTAATTCTCACTGCTTTGAATAGTCAATGCTAACATGGCATGTGACTCACTTACTTTTAGGTGACTGAAAGTGTACAAATACAAAACTGTGTAATTCACTTCTTATCAGTTAAATCTAATACACCATGTTTTCTATTAGAAAATGTTAGAGATCCCCTTTCAATTCTCTCTCTCTCTCTCTCTCTCTCTCTCTCTCTCTCTCTCTCTCTCTCTCTCTCTCTCTCTCTCTCTCTCTTTCGTTTATCCCCAACAAATTGGTATAACAGAGCTTGAAAGATCCACAAAGATTCAACAATGGCGAACACCACGAAAGACGGCAACCACTTTCCGGCGAATCTTCTAGTCTTCAACGGCAAAACTATGATCGATGGTGCGCACAGATGAAAGTAATCTTTCGATACCAAGATGTACTCGAAATTGTCAACGACGGTGTTCCGGCGTTAGCAGCAAACGCCACCGAAGCACAGAGAAACACAAATCGAGAGTTACGGAAGAAGGATGGTAAAGGATTGTTCTTGATTCATCCATGCGTGGATTCGAATGTCATCGAGATGATCATAGATTGCGATTCAGCGAAGAGTGCATGGAAAATTCTCAAGAACGCGTATGGAGGTGCAGATAGATTGAAGAAGATTCGATTGCAAACCCCGTTGAAGATGAATGATCAATAATCAATTGGTGAGTTCATCACAAGGTTAGTTGCATTAACTAATCAAATGAAAAGTAGTGGTGAAACTGTGTCTGAACTGAGTAAAATAGAAAAAATACTTAGATCTTTAACCCTAAAATTCGATTATGTGGTTACTGCTATTGAGGAATCAAAGAACCTAGATGAAATGAAGTTAGAAGAATTTCAAGGTTCATTAGAGGCACATGAATTGAGAATTAAACAGAGAAGTTCAGAGAAAGAAACTAAACAGGCTCTGTTATCTCAAGCCTCTAAGAAGAATTGGAAAGGGAATAATAAGAAAGATAAAGGGAAATGGAAGAATAAAGATAAGAATATTGTTGAAAAAGATACTGAACAGAAGAGTAGTGATAAGAAGAAATCTGATAAGAGTAGTGTTCAATGCTACAATTGTCAACAATATGGGCATTATAGGAATCAATGCAAGAACAAGAAGGTTCCTATAGACAAAGAAGCAGAGGCTAAGTATGCTAATTGTGATGATTCAGATTCAGAAGATGTCATGCTAATGGCAGTAATAGATGGGGTTGAAGAGGATCGTTATGATGATAAAAATGTTGCTGATACAGAAGGTGAGGAGCAGAGCAGTGGAAACACTGGTGATGCTCCCAATACCTGTGCAATGAATGAGGAGCAGGGCAGTGGTAATACTGGTGATGCTCCCATCACTGCAAGCAACAATTCCAAATGCTTAGTACTCATGGCACTCACTGATGAAGACAGTGACAAAGTTAATCAGGATTCTGAACCTGTACTGTTGAAGGCAGACACCAATGAAGATGATGAAAAATCGGATTCATGGTACCTAGATACAGATTGTTCAAACCACATGTGTTGTCACAAGGAGTGGTTCATTGAGTTGAAAGAAATGAAAAAGAAGATCAGATTTGCTGACAATAGTAAGGTCGCTGCAGAAGGTATTAGTACAGTAAAAATCTTGACAAAAGATGGAAGGAACTCCTATATTCAAGAAGTGTTCTGTGTGCCAAGGATGAGAAGCAATCTATTGAGTCTTGGTCATCTGGTTGAAAAGAAGTATTCTGTGCAAATGGAGGATGATAGCCTCAGATTGTTTGATCCAAACAAGAGGTTGATCCTGAAGGTTCCAATGTTGAGCAATAGAACTTTCAAAATCAAACTCCAAGTGATGCAAGAGTAATGTTTCTCAACCACAGTAGATAGTGATAATTGGAGTTGGCACAAAAGATTTGGTCACTTGAACTTCAAGAGCTTGAGTCAATTGAAAGAAAGGGGAATGGTGTATGGCCTGCCAGCAATCAAAACACCTGGTGAAGTGTGTGAGAAGTGCTGTGAGTCAAAACAACCCATAAATGCCTTCAAATCAGAGACTCCAAGCAGAGCAGAGAAGAAGCTAGAGGTAATATTTTCTGATGTATGTGATCCTTTTGGTGTTAATTCACTAGGAGGAAACAACTACTTTGTCTCCTTCATTGATAAGTACACTACCCTTCATTGATAAGTACACTAGAATGACTTGGGTGTACTTAATCAAAAGAAAGAATGAAGTATTTGAAGTCTTCAAGAAGTTCAAAGTGAGGATTGAGAAACAAAGTGAGTGCATGATCAAGACAATTAGAACAGATTGAGGTGGAGAATACACCTCACATGAGTTTGAGAATTTCTGTGAGAAAGAAGGAATAGTACATGAGGTAACCTCACCATACACACCTCAGCACAATGGCATTGCTGAGAGGAAGAATAGGACCATACTCAACATGGTGAGGACTATGATGAAAGAGAAGGGACTGCCTCACTATCTATGGGGTGAGTTAGTTGCAACTGCAGTGTACATAATCAACAAATGTTCAACCAAGAGACTGATTGGAAAGACTCCTGAGGAAGCTTGGTCAGAAAGAAAGCCAAGAGTGAAGCATCTCAGAGTTATTGGGTCACTATGCTTCAAACATATTCCTGAACAGCTTAGAAAGAAGCTAGATGACAGAGCACAACCTATGGTTCTTGTTGGATATCACCCAATAGGCGCCTACAAACTGTTTGACCCTATACAAAAGAAGGTTGTGGGGAGTAGAGATGTAGTAATAGATGATTCTAAATGTTGGAATTGGACTGAGAATGTTGAAGAAAATTATGTAAAGACCACTGTTGTTGATCTAGAGGTAGCTTTAGATGGTGAAGAACAGAATGAAGCTCCTGTGAATGTAGAACCAGAATTGCTTAATGAAGAGGGACCAGTAAGAAGGTCACAGAGGAATAGGAAGGTGTCTACAAGGCTTGCTGGCTTTGAATTGCTACCTGATTCTGCTATTACTGCAGAAGGAGAGCTAGTACACTATGCTCTATTAGCTGAAGCAGAACCTGTGAGTTTAGAGAAGGCTCTCAAACACAAGCAATGAAAAGAAGCCATGCTTGAGGAGTTGAAATCAATAGAGAAGAATGGCACATGGAAGTTAGTTGAACTTCCAAATCAAAAGAAAGCTATAAATGTAAAGTGGGTTTACAAAACTAAAATCAAGCCAAATGGTGATGTGGCTAAGTATAAGGCCAGATTAGTCGCAAAAGGATTCCTTCAAAAACCTGGGTTGGATTTCAATGAAGTGTTTGCTCCTGTGGCCATAATTGAGACAATAAGTCTGGTAGTTGCCTTGGCAAGTCATAAAGGGTGGTCAATGCATCAATTGGATGTTAAATCAGCCTTCCCCAATGGACCACTAGAAGAGGAAGTATATGTTTGCCAACCACCTAGATTTGAGGTGAAAGGACAAGAAGACAAGGTGTTTAAGCTTAAGAAAGCTTTGTATGGGCTTAAGCAAGCACCAAGGGCATGGAACAAGAGAATAGACACATTTCTCTTAGCCCAGAAATTCACTAAATGCACCAATGAACATGGTGTATATGTGAGGAAATCTGGAACTGGAAGTCATCTACTGCTATGTTTATATGTAGATGACCTGCTGATAACTGGGAACAATGAGTCTGAAATAGATGATTTCAAGAAAACAATGAGAGCAGAATTTGAGATGACTGACTTGGGTTCTCTCTCATACTTTCTGGGAATGGAGTTTGTAAATACTGGCAGAGGTATTTTCCTACACCAGAGGAAATATGCAGCAGACATATTAATGAGGTTTGACATGACTGAGTGCAAACCAGTTTCCACTCCAGTAGACACAGGAACTAAACTTGATAAAGATGGCAATGAGAGTGAAGTTGATGTTACTCTCTATAAACAAATGGTTGGATCACTGAGGTATCTATGTAATACTAGACCAGACATATCATTTGTTGTGGGATTAGTCAGCAGGTTCATGGAGAAGCCAAGAACTGCTCACCTAGTTGCTGCCAAGAGGATACTCAAGTACATAAAAGGAACACAGGGTTGTGGCATTTTGTTTCCTGGTTCTGCAGAAAACACTGAAGCAGAGGTGTTTGGATATACTGACTCAGATTGGAGTGGTGACAGGAGTGATAGAAAGAGCACTGGTGGCTATGTGTTCGTGTGTGGGAAAGCACCAATCTCATGGTGCTCTAAGAAGCAAAGCATAGTTGCTTTGTCCTCATGCGAGGCGGAGTTTGTTGCTGCATCATTTGCAGCTTGCCAAGCTTCATGGTTGATTAAGCTGCTTGCTGGAATTGGGTTGTACAAGACAAGAGAAATGGGGCTGCTAATAGACAATAGATCTGCTATTGATCTAGCCAAGAATCCAGTGGCTCACGGAAGTTCTAAACATATAGAAACCAAGTACCATTTTCTTCGTGATCGAGTGAACAATGGTAAGCTGAAGTTGGTTTATTGCAAGACAGAATTGCAAGCTGCTGATGTGTTGACAAAACCACTGAACAAGACAATGTTTGAAGAACTGAGATCAATGCTTGGAATAATGTTTCTAAGCAATATCAATTAGGAAGGTGTATTGAAATATTTGTAATTCTCGTTGCTTTGAATAGTCAATACTGGAGTGTGACTTATGCTACTAAGCTAGTAGCTTAGTAATAGTTACTAAAGGGTTATAGAGGTAATTTACTATATTAATTAAATAAGACTTACAAAAATTGGATGATTTGGAGTAAATGTCTACCACTAATAGCGGAAAAAAAAAACGTAGGAATAGCAAAAATCAAGGAACAGTTTTAGAAACCCATTAATCATGGGATTTTAGAAACCCATTAATGTACATCTCACAATGCAAATAAATTATTCAAATAAAATAAAAAGCAATCAATAATACTTTGTGCATCTAAGACAATCATGTCGGTTTGATTTTCATGCTGATACTGACAACCCTGTACTGCAACAACAAAAACAAAAAAAGACCACATAAGTACAGAATATTTGTTAATAGACATTAACCAGTGAATAACATAACTTCGGTTAGTGGAATTCTAGCCAGGACATAACATAACTTCGGTTAGTCCAATTCTAACCAAAGGATAACATAACTTCGGTTAGAGGAATTCTAGACAGGGAATAACATATCTTCGGTTAGTCCAATTCTGGCCAGGGAATAACGTAACTTTGGTTAGTGGACTTCTAGCCAGGATATAACATAACTTCGGTTAGTCCAATTCTAGCCAGGAAATAACATAACTTCGGTTAGTCCAGTTCTAATCAGGGAATAACATAACTTCGGTTAGTCCAATTCTAGCCAGGGAATAAGATAACTTCGGTTAGTACGATCTAACCAAATAAAAATATGACTTCGGTTAGTGGAAACCACAGAATATATCAAGTTTGGGTAGTTGGTCCTAAATGTTCTCTCAGTGGCGTGATTGAGAGAGTACATGCATATTACAAATGAAGAAGAAAGGACTTACGCGCAAGTAACGATGAAAAACTGATTTTAGTACCATGTTCATCAACATCATAACGAGACATGATCAATGGCGTAAAGGAAGAGCGTGCGTCAATGGCGTGGATCAACGGAGTCCGTTTTTTAAACACCCGTGGGCGTCTTATTTTTTGGCGTGAGTGCGTTTTTTAGGCTTCTTTTGCGTGAAAAATAAAGAAAGATATATGTAACAAGAAGAAGAAGAAGAAGAAGAAGAAGAAGAAGAAGAAGAAGAAGAAGAAGAAGAAGAAGAAGAAGAAGAATAAGAAGAAAAATAACGTGACAGATGAACGTAAGATAAAATTGTGAAAGAGAAGATAGTGGAAGAGAAAATCAAGGAGTAAAAAAATGATTTGTTTTAATAATCCCTAAAAAAAAGGCACATTTAATAATTTATTTAATGTAATTAAAATACAAAAAAAAGATGTGACACAAATACCTTTATTAAATACTAGCCATTAGATTGAATTTCATTGAAATTTTGTCAATCCAATGACTAATAATGATTTAGTAACTATTACTAAGCAAATGACTTAGTACTAGAAGTCGTAGCCTCAATACTGACATGGCATGTGACTCACTTACTTTTAGTTGACTGAAAGTGTAAAAATACAAAATGTGTAATTCACTTCTTATCCGTTAGATCTAATACACCATATTTTCTGTTAGAAACCGTTAGAGATCCCCTTTCAATTCTCTCTCTCTTTCGCTTATCCTCAACAATCAGCGATTACCACTACTAAACTACACCATCTAGGTAAAAAGAGTACTGCTAAGTAGTACGAACTGCATCTTACGAAATGTAAGAAATATACCACCAAATCAGTATTGGAATTGTAAGTGCACCCTATAACAATTCATCCCCGAGTTCCTTGCCTATCATTCCTAATTCTTGTATTTCTTTTAGTACTAAATAAATAAAAAAGCCAACCACATCTAACCTAGCCCGTTTAGGCCATTTAGTCGTACAGGAACAGTGAACCAAACATGCAGTTGTGGGTTTATGGCAGCGGCAAATCTAGTCTAGGAATAAAGTTGTGGACAATTCGTTGATTCGTCATCAATGAAAATCTATATCCAACTTTCACGAATTTCTCACGTGTCGTGAATTGTCTTGTCGCGTAAGTTTTTGTTATAGAAATCCAATTAAAAGATCATATTTATTATATGATGACTTTATTATTTTCTTCCCCGCCGACTGCAACACCGCCTCCATCCATTCCCCACCACAAGACCACTACTACTTCCAATATTTGAGGCAAAGAACCCAATCGACGTCCATCTTTTATGAACAAAAACATTCTTACAACATCACAGGCCTTTTCTAACCCATTCATTCAAAATCTCAATTTTCAATAGCTTTGTATCTCTGATACTGACACTAACGATTTCCACAGATCTCTACTTTTTCGTCATGAACACAATCTCTCACATTCGCAAGCGCGCTATGAAATCCGCGCGTACAATTCTCATTGGTTCTAGGTATTCATCCTTTATTGGTTTCGCACCTGCAAACTATCACCATACTCTCGCCGCAGCTAACAATTCGCTTAAACCACGTTTTAATCTTGATTATTATCCTTTTCAATTACTGGGTTTTCAGCGCGTATTGGGTGGTGCCCAGAAAGCTTTTCACTCCCCCTCTTCGAATTCTTGCCTTTCAAGGTCTTTTAGTTTAAGCAAAGCAAATAGGGATATTTCGACCACAGCTAGAGTTGCCTTAAAGGTTCGAAATTTCTCAACTTCAATAGAGACCCGTGTCAATGATAATAATTTCGAGAGGATTTACATTCAGGGTGGGATAAATTTGAAGCCATTGGTGGTGGAAGGTGTTGATAAGGGTGAAGAGAATGTTGTTGGAGTGGTGAAGAACAAAGGGGAGGAGACAGAAGTGGAAAAACAAGCATGGAAGTTATTGGAAGATGCTGTTGTTACTTATTGTGGAAACCCTGTTGGGACAATGGCTGCAAATGATCCAAGTGACAAGCAACCCTTAAATTATGATCAGGTCTTTATTAGGGATTTCGTGCCTTCAGCTCTTGCTTTCTTGCTTAGAGGAGATCATGAGATTGTCAAGAACTTTCTTCTGCACACTTTGCAATTGCAGGTAACGACATACTCTTTTAGAGTCATTTAATGAGGGTGTGTTTGGATTGGCTTATAAACAACTTATTTGTGTTTAGCTACTAATATATGCACTTGTGACTACCGACTTGTGATACTATTTGAGAGGATACTATTTGAGAGAGCTTATAGAAACAACTTAAAGACATATTTCATGAGATTGAGCTGTTTTCAGTTTATTTGTATAAGCTCGGCACATGATAGCTTTTGAAAACAACTTATAGCTTATATGAAAGTAGTTTGACTATATTTTCTTTGATTAGGGAAATAGATCATAAATAAGTGATTATATCATAATACTATAAGTTTAACTAAGCTATTTACTCAAACAGATCCTCGCACATTGCTTTCTTTTTCTTAGTCTAATATATAAATGGCTGGCTGGCTGGCTGGCTGGCTGGCTATTAGATGAACCTCTTCAATTTTCCATTGATGTTCACTATCACTTATTCATTATGTAATCAAGAGCAGCTAGGGGGTATGAGTATCACTGGTACATCCGAGGGTCAAATGCTAAAAAAAGTGTATTTATTATGATAATTGAATGTTAATTTGCTAGCGTTTTTTATCCCAAAAGAAAGAGTAGTTATGCTTACAAAATTCACAATTGTTTAAAACTGTTATATGTCGATTGCTAACATTCAACCCTTTTCTTTTCCCTTTTTGACTGTAAAAGAGTTGGGAGAAAACAGTGGACTGCTACAGTCCGGGACAGGGCTTGATGCCTGCTAGTTTCAAAGTTAGGACTGTTGCTCTTGATGGAGATAAGCATGAAGAAGTTTTAGATCCTGATTTTGGTGAATCAGCTATTGGTCGTGTTGCACCTGTCGATTCAGGTTTGTTTTTTCAGTTGCTTAATACATGCTTTAAGAGTATATATATAAATCAGTCACAATTAGTTAACAGTTAGCAAGGAATCAATTACACAGTTAGCTATGGTTAGGATAGTTAGCACAGTTGGCAAGTTAGTTAGAATGGTTAGAACTAACTTGCGGAATCAGTTAGATCTAACCCAGCCTATATATAGCTTACTCCATGCAATAGCAGGGTTAAGACTCATTTTGTAAAGATTTCATAAATGAATGAGAAAGGATTCTCTCCCGTTTTGTACCTTTATTACATTACGTTGTAATGTAAGCCACGGCTATTCTCAAAAATATTACATTAGTAACTTTGTCTACTGTTTCTATTTTGTTTCTTTGATAGGATTGTGGTGGATCATCCTGTTGCGAGCTTATGGGAAGCTCACTGGTGACTACAGCATGCAAGAAAGGGTGGATGTTCAAACAGGCTTAAAAATGATCCTTCAATTGTGTTTAACAGATGGTTTTGATATGTTTCCTTCTCTTCTAGTCACTGATGGATCTTGCATGATAGACAGGCGGATGGGCATCCATGGTCACCCCCTTGAAATCCAAGTGAGCATAACCATGCTATGTTTTCTCGATCTTCTTTGTTTTGCATTGAGTGATATGTTCGTTTAGAAATTATGCTGTTTCTTTGATGTGTTCTATTTAGAATTGAAGGATACCCTATTTTACTTGGTTATAATTGCCCTAGTTTATATGCATATGCCCTTTATATATACATATGCTATATTCTTGTATAGGCTAGAAGTGAAATAAAAGTATCTGTACTAAACATGATACATAACTCCGAATTTAAGGGACTTGCTGTTTTTTTAACTATCCTATATTTTAATAATTGCTTTTTAAACAGAACAAAAAAACCTATTTAGTAATATTAATTTGAAAACAATTTTACAGGTCAGAAGGCCAAAAAACCTAAATCGTAAATTTGTTTTTGAGAACATATTTTGAAAGCAAAGAGTGCTAGGATGTGGTAGATGGTGCTGCACGGCGGCAACCATGATTTGGTGGACTGGTGGTAGTGATGGAGGGTCCTAAGCAGGCTGCGGACTAGGATAAAAATGAGAACAGAAACAACTCTAGGTTATTCTTGTTTTTTATTATAAAAACTAGAAAATATGATCAAACATGCAGGTGGTTTCTGAGTTCCACCTCAATTGTTTCCCTTATTATCTGAATACCTGTCCAATTGGTTTTCCTTATTTGGTAATTTTCACTTGACAGGCACTATTTTACTCAGCTCTTCGCTGCTCACGTGAAATGCTTGCTGTAACTGATGGCACCAGTAATCTCATTAGAGCCATTAATAACAGATTGAGTGCGCTATCATTCCACATTAGGCAATATTATTGGGTGGATATGAAAAAGATTAATGAAATATACAGGTACAAAACAGAAGAGTACTCCATGGACGCCATCAACAAATTCAACATCTATCCAGAACAAATTCCTTTCTGGGTAATGGATTGGATTCCAGAAAAAGGTGGATACCTAATTGGGAATCTGCAACCAGCTCATATGGATTTCCGGTTTTTCACATTAGGAAATCTTTGGTCCATTGTTTCATCTCTGAGCACCCCAAGACAGAACGAGGCTATTTTAAATCTGATAGAAGCAAAATGGGATGATCTTGTGGGGAATATGCCTCTTAAGATTTGTTATCCTGCCTTGGATAATGAAGAATGGCGCATAATTACTGGCAGCGATCCAAAGAATACGTAAGCTCTTCTGTAGAATTCCTTTCTGCTGTTTGCATATCTTTGAGTACACTTGAATTTATATTGTATAACTGTTTCTATAGTCAGGATTGTTTTTGCAATGTTCATCTTAACTGAAACAACATGCTTAACCTTTGCAGCCCTTGGTCATATCACAATGGTGGATCTTGGCCAACCCTTCTGTGGCAGGTAAAATTTTCTTGATGGCAGTAGATTTGTTTTAAGGAAAGCTCAGATATGTTGTTGGTTATGCACTTCTCCTGTGTAGTAATTCCTTAACTATTGAACCCATTAACACTTAATAGGCCACTGATTGAAACACATTATGATATTGTAGGAAACTAGAAATTAATCAAGGAGATCACAGAACGAAAATAAGGAAAAAATCAGAACAGACTATTTTCTTGGGTTGTTAATTGTAGAGGTGTTAATTATGGCACGGCCCAACGAGCGGGACCTATGGCCCATTGTTCTGGACTGGGCTCACTAAATAGAGGCCCAAAAAACTGGGGCATTTTGGCCCAGTCCAGATGGTCCATGGGCCAGATTGGGTCTAGTTTTTATGTTTTTTGAACACTTTTGTGATTTCCTTTGTTAAAAGTTGGATTGGGCCGGCCCAGTGTTTTGTGTTGGGCTAAAAAAACACAAGCCTAATAGACAATTGGGTTGGCCCAGCCCAGCCCGCTTTTGCGTTTTGGCTCAGTGAGCCGGGCTGGGCGGCCCAATTTGACAGCTCTAGTTAATTGTGAGAGAAGAAATCTTCACTACTCAATTGGTTATGTTTTTTTTTTGAAAAAGAAGTTATTGGCTAATTTTGTTGATCAAACCTTTCATATTATGAACTATGAAGTCATGAAGTGTTACTATGATTTCTGATTATTTTCTTGTTGTACATAATCTTCAGTTCACACTGGCATGCATCAAAATGGGGAGGATAGAACTAGCTCAGAGAGCAGTTGATTTGGCTGAGAAAAGGCTGTCAGCTGATTCTTGGCCAGAATACTATGATACCCGTACTGGAAAATTTATCGGAAAACAAGCTCGGCTGTATCAAACATGGACCATAGCTGGGTTCCTTACATCTAAGATGCTTTTGAAGAATCCCGAAATGGCATCCATGTTATTCTCAGAGGAGGATTATGAGCTTCTTGACATATGTGTTTGTGGACTTAGCAAGAGTGGCAGGAAAAAGTGCTCTCGTGGTGCTGCCAGGTCTCAGATTCTTGTGTAATATGAGGCTCTGCATTATTTGGAAGCAGAATGCCTACTCACAAGTTCATGGTGTAATTTGTGTTTAGTACAATAGAGTAGAAGTTAGATTGGAAATTCAACAATATATTTCACATTGTTGTAATTATATTTATGGTTGATATGGCTTTCCTTTGAATTGGGAGAGCAATTGTTCTTTTTATTTTTTAATCTCAACTGAGGTTGAGGTTAAACTAATAACCTCTTATAAACTACTCAATACGGCAATACCCTCACATATAGCCTGGTTCGCGGCTTAGGATTTTCGCACCCATTTGTATTGTATATTGTATATTAACAAAGTTCATTGTTAAGGATCTTCGTTTACAGATATGTGTGTTAACAATTTTTACATTGATTATTCTAATTATACACTGTTCCTTTGCAGCGTTTTATGATAAATTGTTCCTCCATGGGAGATCCTATATTATTTTGCTTCGTTCTTCGACCTTACTTTTCAGTGATGTTGCATTAAAGGACATTATCATTCATATCATATGGTCAAGGTCGCCTTACAGTTTGTTTAAGTAAATTTAAAACTTGATAAATAATGGTAATCAAACATTGTAGTTGAACCATTCTCATTTCAGTAAATCATTTTATAAATTACTAGTTAGTGTACAAAATTGAGTTTAGTAGCTCGTTCAAACAAAAGCGACCCTTTTCATGAAAAAAATCAATGAGTGAACTCTTAATTATTTTTAGTTTGGATCATTGCTGACTATCTATGGAGTGTCTAACTCTTTCAACAAAATATTAATATCCGCTCATGCTTAGGAGCAAATTTTGTAGTGGCCAACATTGAGTTTGTCATTGTGGGAATCGAACTCTTAATTAATTCCTAATACGTGTTGTTTTTTGTAAATACAAAACTATAGTAAGTGTCACCTTTTCTTTTGAGTAAACTATTACATTTTTAAAATATCACTCTCTTTTAAAATATCACTCTCTTTCCTATTTAGTCTATAAACTATAAAAATTTATTAAATAATCCGTACAAATTATCTTCGTCAATCAATTCAGTCACTAAAATTTTTCGTTTAGAATTAACTTGATAGACGAAGATAAAACTTATGAACTATTTATTAATATATTTTCATCGATTAGATATTAAATAGGAGAGGATGATACTTTAGAGATTAAATTGAGAGCTTATTCTTATATTTTCCAATGCAATAATTTAAATATTTTCTCCAATTTTCCCTCTAAATTACTCACTACATTCAACTATACGTTCATGAGAATGATCATACTCCAATATTTTTTTTGGTTACAATCATACTCCAATAGTTAATAATTAAGAATGATAATTGTTTTGTACCGTATCTCTGGACCTGTATCCGATCTTAGACACAAGGTTCGATCCGAGATAGTTGGTAGGGGGTTGGTCTTGATCAACCGAGCTCCGCTTCCGATCCGGGGCAGGTGGTACCTGCGGAGATACTCCGACGCTCAAGTCAGCTAGGGAACTGATTAGAGGTAAAGAGTAGAAAAGAGTGTGTACCTTAGACATTGCATTGAATGATTATTTATAGGTTTTGGGATCCAATGGGAACCATTGGATCTAGGTCTTTAATCTCCACCACTGGTTGATGGATCTGCATTTGGTGTTGGGCCTTAGTGATAAAGGCTCAATCCGCAAAAGTTGCCCCCCAAGTCGGGTCGTCTTGGGGCGAGCTAGACTTGAAAGCCTTGTCCGAGTTCCACGAAACCGGGATAGTGCTCCCGAGACTGAGATGACCGTTGAGTGACTCAAGGTTCCTCTGAACATCCGGGATTCAGTCTTTAGATTGCGACCTTCTACAAGGACGGGCTTATAGCTACGAAGGTGTCTGCCCCCAGCCTCGAAAGCCTCGGAGTGTCAGGAAATGATGTGACCACCGAGTGACTCGAAGTGTCAATTTAATGTCGCCTTTAGGACAGTATTCTTCGAGGCCGAGCTTCTACCAGCGAGGGTGTCTGCCACCAGCCTCGGAGCGCCCGAGATACGGGTCCTGTCAAAGATCTTCGAGGCCGGGCTGATACTAGCGAGGGTGTCTGCCACCAGCCCCGACAATGTTAAAAACGTGACCACCTGAGGGACTCGAGGTGTCAATTTAAAGTCTCCTTCAGGGCAGTTTACCAGGACTCGACCCAGATCGAACTCGCCCTTCAGGGTAATGGCAACCTCGGCCATTTAAAACGTGACCACCTGACTGACTCGAGGTGTCAGTTTAAAGTTGCCTTCAGGGCAGTTTACCAGGACTCGACCCAGATCGAAATCGCCCTTCAGGGTAATGGCAACCTCGGTCATTTAAAGCGTGACCACCTGAGTGACTCGAGGTGTCAGTTTAAAGTCGCCTTCAGGGCAATTAACCAGGACTCGGCCCAGATCGAACTCGCCCTTCAGGGTAATGGCAGCCTCGGCCATGTTAAAACGCGACCACCTGAGGGACTCGAGGTGTTAGTTTAATGTCGGAGGATCTCTGTGAGCGAAGGCGCCGACGTTCCTACCTCGGGGATTTTTCCCGGCTTCTGGAACGTCGCCTCGGAGAAGAGGAAGCCAGAGACAAGCAGGGCCGAGGGGAACCCTCAGATCAGTAGGAATCATCAGGAGTTTCGATCCTAGGTGGAGTTCCGATCCTCTAGCGATGTCGAACTCGGTGTCTCGGGTTCCGATCTTAGCGTGAAACTTTAAGGCGATCGTTTGACCGATCCCAAATCCTTCCCTCCAACCGCGGAACTCACTTTTACTAAGCAATCAGTGTGAGGAAAATCGTAGCCGATCCATATATATTAGATGGTTGAACATTTACAAAGTCGGATTACATCACGCCCGTAGGCTCATTCCTAAACCTAGGTGAAACGTGACCTTCTTGCGTTAATCCCTTCTTCATGATCGATATACTTCTGAGATCGCTGGAGGAACTTGGCAAGCGACTCAACTTGGTTGACCCCGACATCTATCTGAAATAGACTTCCTTCACGAAGACCAGCCTCCATGAAGTAAAGATGGAAGGAGTCGTTGAGGTTCCGGACTTGAGCAGCTTCTCTATTGAATCTCTCTATGTAGTCCCGAAGGAACTCATTTTCTCCTTGCCGAATTGCCTGCAATACCATCCGAGATTTAGGCTTCATCTTCGAGTGGGCGAAGTGTTCAGAAAAGAGCTTGGCTAACTGATCCCAAGAGGAGATCGTATTTGACCTAAGAGCCCTGAACCAGTCTAGAGCCGCCTTCTCTAGAGTGAGGGGAAAAGTTCGGCACTTTATCTCCTCTGGAACGCTCGGCACTTTACATATTTAACCACATAATTACTTAAGAACCCACTGTGGTCGCCAATGTTATGTACCGTATCTCTAGACCTGTATCCGATCTTAGACACAAGGTCTGATTCGAGATAGTTGGTCGGGGTTGGTCTTGATCAACCGAGCTTCGCTTCCGATTCGGGGCAGGTGGTACCTGCGGGGACACTCCGACGCTCAAGTCAGCTAGGGAACTAATTAGAGGTAAAGAGTAGGAAAGAGTGTGTACCTTAGACATTGCATTGAATACTTATTTATAGGTTTTGGGATCTAATGGGAACCATTGGATCTAGGTCTTTAATCTCCACCATTAGTTGATAGATCTGCATTTGGTGTTGGGCCTTAGTGATAAAGACCCAATCAGCATCAATAATTAACTAAAATAATTAAGTTATTCATTATAAAAAAAGTTGTATTATTATTTTTCTAATTTATAGAGGTTTCTGAAATGAAATTCTCAACCCAACCAAAAAGACTAACGAATGACGAGACTGTGAATGAATGAAATTACAAGTTAGTTGGTCGGTTCCAATGTTTCACCTTAAAACATGTTTCCATTCAAGTTGCGAATACTAGTAGCTTAAATAAGAGTGTTTAGTTATGATGGCCATTTTGAAACAAAAATGATGGCGTGTGGTAGAAAGTTACTATCCCCAACTGATTTCCGACCAATCCCATTATTTGTCCAAAACTCTCTTCGCTGCACCCAATTTGACACACCCTTTAGCCCCAAAGACTTAACCGGTTTAACCACTGATCTGATTAAGTCCTACTTCGATAAAGGCTCCATCGAAGACGCACACACACTGTTCGACGAAATGCCTCACAGAGACGTCATTGCCTGGACGGCCATGATAACTGGCTACACCTCCTGTAACCATCACAACCGTGCTTGGAACGTTTTTTCTCACATGCTCAATGATGGGGTGCGTCCCAATGCTTTCACTATATCTGCTGTTTTGAAGGCTTGTAAAGGTTTGAAAGCTCTTTCACGTGGGAAATTAGCTCATGGGTTGGCTATCAAGATTGGTGCACAAGGTTCATCCATATATGTTGATAATGCACTCATGGATGTGTATGCTACTTGCTGTGATAACATGGACCATGCAAGAATGGTTTTTGAGGATATCATAACTAAGAATGCTGTCTCCTGGACTACTTTGATCACTGGGTATACTCATAGAGGTGATGCCTATGGTGGTCTTCGAGTTTTTCGCCAAATGTTTCGGGTAAGCTCCTGTTTTTATTGGTCCCTTTTTTGTTGTTGTAAATACATGTCTATTTTACTTGATTCTTTTGAGTGATTAATTAATTAGTAGCAACAAGATGTAAGAATGAAAATTAATATCATTGATCTGACATGAAATTTGTTTAACATGTTTTTGTGTGTGTGTGGCAAACAGGAGGAAGGAGAGCTTAGTCCATTCAGCTTCTCAATTGCAGTTAGTGCTTGTGCCTCGATTGGCTCAAGTAATTTTGGCAAGCAGGTACATGCTGCAGTGATTAATCATGGATTTGCGTCCAATCTTCCTGTCATGAATTCCATACTGGACATGTATTGCAGGTGTCGTTGTGCATCCGAGGCAAAACAATTATTTTCTGAAATGACTCATAAAGATACAATCACATGGAACACCTTGATAGCTGGATTTGAAACACTGGATTCTAAAGAGTCTCTCTGTATATTTTCACGAATGGTGTCAAAGGGTTTTAGTCCGAATTGCTTCACATTTACTAGTGTCATAGCTGCATGTGCGAACTTGGCAATTCTGTATTGTGGGCAACAGCTTCATGGTGGAATTGTCCGTAGAGGCCTCGATAAAAACTTGGAATTATCCAATGCCCTTATAGATATGTATGCCAAGTGTGGAAATGTAGCTGATTCTCATAAAATATTTAGTGAAATGTCGCACAAAAATTTGGTCTCCTGGACTTCCATGATGATAGGATACGGCGCTCATGGAAATGGAAAAGAGGCTGTTGAGTTATTCAATAAGATGGTTAGATCGGGTATTAAACCAGATAAGATTGTCTTTATGGCGGTTCTGAGTGCTTGTAGCCATGCGGGGTTAGTGGACGAAGGCCTGAGATATTTTAGATTAATGACCAGCTATTACAAGGTTGCACCAGATCGAGACATATATGGATGTATGGTGGATTTGCTTGGTCGTGCAGGAAGGGTAAAGGAAGCTTATCAGCTAATAGAGAATATGCCATTTAAGCCAGATGAGTCAATATGGGTAGCTCTTCTTGGAGCTTGTAAAAAGCATAAACAACCAAGTATGGGAAAATTAGCAGCTTTGAGGGTTATGGATATGAAGCCAAGAAAAGTGGGAACTTATGTGCTGTTATCAAATATTTATGCAGCTGAAGGTAACTGGGCTGATTTTGCCAAGTTGAGAAAGCTTATGAAAAGTATGAAGAATAAGAAAGAAGCGGGAATGAGCTGGATTGAATTGAAAAGCCAGGTTTACAGTTTTGTTGTTGGAGATAGATTTGTTTCTTCGAATGAGCAGGTGTGTGAAGTACTGAGATTGTTGATTAGACATATGAAAGATGTAGGATATGTACTTGATATAGATTGTTTTGTACACGACTTAGAAGATGAGACGTTTGAATAGAAGCTGAAAAGAAAATGACCATGTTGCTGTTGCTGATTGCTTTCTAGCAGTTTTTCTGGTTTATGTATCCCAATTGGTAATTCAGTCAAAATTCTGCCAATTGAACCTTGGGAGAAATAAAGACAGATTTTTTTTGCTGAACAAAAGGAGCCAAAACCCAACATCAGAAATAAAGATAGATCAAGACAAACAAGTATCCCCATGATGAATCCCCGATAAGCTGCGAACCTGCCTCAACATTAAACCCTCCATAATTAGTGCTTTCTCAATGCATGGCGAGAGCAGATAGAGATTCAGAGGATGTCGATGCAAGTATCGTGATGATCAAAGCAAAGAAATCGTCGATAGAATTGTAAATCCATGAAGCCATTTTCTCATAAAAAGGTGTTGGTTACTGCGGTTTCCAGTTTCTAAGGATCGAATCTCCCTTACCAAAATCACGTCATCACCGCGGTAATTTTCTGAATAGGTGTTTGGTTTTGGCTTTGCATCACAACTTATACTGTTTTGCCACAACAGTTCCAGTGTTTTCCTGCAACACATGGCCTTGGAGATGGAACAGTTTACCATGTATATTAATTTGATTGCAATTTACAAGTGCTTTTTTTATTGGGATCAATTGGTAAAGGAAGAGAAGAAGCTAGTTAGAAACACTTTAGAAGTCAGTTAGTCATAACTACTTAGTTGCTGGTTTTGCTTAGCTGGTACCTGGTTGTATTGCTCGAGCTTAAGTTGCTGCTTATATATTCTTGTACTCCAATCCAATGATTTCATTATTAGTGAACCATTTCATTCAATTCACCAATATGGTATCAGAGCAGGAATTTCCTGCCCTGCTTCTGCATCACTGAAAATACTTCCTTTCTCTCAAATTTCTTGCAATTGATTCACAGCCATGGAAGCATTAGATTCAGTTTCGAACCCTGAGACCACAACCTCCTAAGAAAACAAAATTGGAGATATGTCAAAATGCTTGCTTCATCTCCTTATTTTCTGAATCCTGGTATAATACTTGTATATCATCACAACTTAGTGGTTCTTGGAATTACTCTGCTTGGAGTAAAGCAATGAAGCGAGCTTGATTGTCCAAGAACAAGTTGAAGTTCATAAATGGTAAATTGCAGATACCAAATGAAGATGATCCTTATTTTGAGGCATGGGAGCGATGTAATTCAATGATGGTTTCTTGAACTAATAGAACCCTAGTTTCCCAAATTGCCTCAAGTGCTGTTTACATAGACAATGCCAAAGCACTAGGGGACGAGTTGTGTGAAAATTCACCAAATGATTCAGTTATCTGATTTACTTCAAGAAGTTCGTTCAATTAGACAAGGAGATGTATGTCAGTAACTGATTTTATACTTAATTGAAAACCTTAAGGGATGGGCTAGAAGCAGTAAGATCGATTCAGGATTGTTCATTTATTGTGAAATGTAGCTGTTGTTCTACCAAGAATATTAAAAGGCAGAGGGAATCAAACAAAGTATGTGACCCGCTTCTAAAAATGATTAAATGATGTATGTGATACTGCTAAATGACGGAGCCTTTGAGAAAAAACAATTCTATATAATGGTGGTAGAAATTTCAATGGAGGCGGTAGCAATGAGGAATAGTGGAGGTCTGGAGGAAGGGTGCTATGACTGCTATGTGTGTGGGTGCAGTTCCTCTCCAATAACTAGACAAATCCAGTTATTAGAGAGGATCTCCATCTGTACTATGTACTTTGTACAATAAACTTGGGACATCAATGAATTGAACCACGCAACTCGGACTCAATAATTAGTCATTGAACTTGGTTCAGAAATCAAAATGAGTTATATTTGAGTTGAATATTGAACTCGTTAAATAAATGAATTGCAATATACATAGCTTAATCTACACTGGGACACGGTGGTCGATTTGGTGCTCCCGGGTTCGATTCCTGTAGTAGACAAATTCGGTGTAAGCCAATGCGAAATTTGATTCTAACCACGAGCGGAGATCAGTCTTTTGCTTGAAAGTATTGGGACATTCCGTGGGTAGCCACTCGAAAAACGTTAAAGGTCAGTGCTTACTAAACACTTGTATTTATCATCCGTTAGTTAAATACGCTATCCGCTAGCAGATGCGACATACCAAAGAGAGCATTGAATTTGAAAGCCTCTCGATGCTTCACAAAGATACATACACTAAATTATGTAATAGCTTGATTTTCCTTTTTTCAGCATCCATAAGGTTATTTCAATTTTGTCACTTTAATAAATAGGCTTTCTTAATGATATATTGAACATGTTCTATATAGCAACGAGAAGAAAAATTGTTTATAACTTTAACACTTGAATAAAGGGTTTTGCTTTTCCCACACCCCCTCCTACTCTTTCACACCCCTTAACAAATTTTATTCCAAAAATAACCTCGCGTGAGACGCTGCGAGGACGTGTTTTATGACTGTTCGAACGACCTTGTTCGAACAGGTTCGCATGACCTCATGCGAACAGTTTAAAAACGCCCAAAAGGGTGTGAAGTCAAAATTTAACACACTCGAACGATGTCGTTCGAATGTGTTCGAACGAGGTCATGCGAACAGGTTCGCATGACCTCTTGCGAACAGGTGAAAAACGCCCAAAAGGGTGTGAAGTCAAAATTTAACACACTCGAACGATGTCATTCGAACCTGTTCGAATGCCCGTGTTCGAACAGGTGAAAATTCGTGAAAAAAAAGAGGTTTGGCCTGGCCTTTTGGTCTTTTCACACCCTTATGGGGTGTGTTTCGAGTAGGAGGGGGTGTGGGAAAAGCAATACCCTGAATAAATTAGCTTATCAAAGCCCAACAATTGTGGGTCCAACCATCGACACATTGTCAAGTTGCATGTGAGGCTTGACATTATTGACATATCATGTAATACACTTGGCATGTTGCATGTAAATTGGAGTTCATGTCAATATAATTTCATCAACCAAATAAAAGAAATTAAATGGTCCTACTCTTTTAAAAAGTCTCTTCTCATCTATTAGAAGATAATTATATTGAGCATATATTAGTTTGAAGTTTGAATGAATTGAAAACAATGGTTACATGAAATTGACAACTAGGGTTTGATAATCAAATGAGCCCAACAGCTGAGCAATCGGTTTGTTCCCGCCAAGCACACTACACGTAGATAAACGAGAAAAGGACACACTCTACTTCAGACTTTCACTCTAACGTTTCTTTTTTCCGTAAACCCTAAACCCATAACCGATGGCACCCAAATCCGAATCAAAATCCGCCCCGAAATCCAAATCAAAATCCGCCCCGAAATCCAAATCCTCCTCAAAATCGAATTCAGCCTCCTCCGCCGCTGCTGCACCCTTCTTCAAACCGGGCTCCGCGGTGGAAATTAGCTCAGAAGACGACGGTTTCCGCGGCTCTTGGTTTACCGGTACGATCATCCGCCGCCAGGGTGCCGATAAGTTCTTGGTGGAGTATGATAACCTGCTGGAGGACGAGAAAAGCTCCAAACGACTAAGAGAAGTTATGAAACTTCACCATATCCGCCCAATTCCCCCGACAGAAACCCAACCGGAATTCAAGTACGGCGACGAGGTGGACGCGTTCCACAATGACGGCTGGTGGGAGGGTCACATCACCGAAGAATTAGCTGATGGTAGGTTCTCGGTGTATTTCAGAGTCTCGAGGGAGCAGATCGCGTTTTCGAAGGAGGGGCTCAGACGCCATCGCGAGTGGATCAACCAAAATTGGGTCCCACCATTCCAACAAGAAGAGCAGCAACAGCAGGTTTTCTTTAATTCCATTATTTCTTGCGTTAGGGAAAATTAAATGGCTGAATTGCATGTCTTATTTTGTTAATGTGCTTTCAATTTAATGTTCTTAAAGTGAATCGGTGTTGAATTGTTGATGTTGTTTATTAATTATAGAATAATGAATTGGCAAAAATGGTGTCTCCGCATGTAAACGTCGCTGAAACTGTGGTTAAAGAAAAGGGGAATGTTGAGTTTAAGGCAGGGACACTGGTTGAGGTTAGCAGTGATGAAGAAGGCTTCCGAGGGGCTTGGTTCTCTGCCGTCGTCATTGAGGCAAGGGGAGAAAACGGGTTCGTTGTTGAGTATGAGAGCTTGCTGGATGATGACGCCAAGCTTTTGAGAGAGGAGGTTGATATCCTGTACATAAGGCCTCGTCCACCAAAAACTGATGATGTTGCTCAGTTTAGGTTTCTTGATGAAGTTGATGCTTTGTCCAATGACGGTTGGTGGGCTGGTGTGATTTCTAGAGTTCTGGGGGACTCGAGGTATATTGTTTATTTCAGGAACTCTAATGAAGAGCTGGAGTTTCAGCATTCCCAGTTGAGGTTGCATCTGGACTGGATCGATGGCAAATGGGTATCGGCTTCTAAGGTATGGCTGCAGTGTTAGTAGTTTTTTCTTAAAGTGTTTGAGCATGCGCATTGACACTTCCTCTTGAAACAAGTCTTGAGTTGATGCACATAACAGCTTATTGTCAAAATCTTTTATTGCCTTGTGAGGGTTGGCTTTGATCCTCTGGAATGTTGGTATTAAAATATCGTCGCCGCGCCTAGGACCATTTCTAAATGGAAATCAAATCTTTCTTTGGTTGAACTGAACATGTGTTTGCGGCGAGAGAAATCTTGTACAAACCTACTCAATCTTAGAGAAATCTTGTACAAACCTACTCAATCTTTTGGAGTATGTTGGATTTCATCCCTCCTGGTATCCGTAGATGTTTTTAAGTTGATGGACTCTGACAAAAATAGTTTACATTTAATATCACATTAGGGTGATTATTGACTCAAATTTAAGCTGGTGTGTATTGGGATAACGTGATTTCCACGGCGAGCTGGAAAGCTTGAACTACTTGCTTTGTTTTGCCCGCACGTCTTGCTAGCTTCAACACGGTCCCAATCAAAACATAGGCTCAGTGATTATTAGCGGGTTGGATTTGCCTGTTTTGTTAGTTGATTTTGTGGTCTGGATTTTTGGACTACCATAGTTTTTTCGGTTGTTGACCAAAATTGCTTTATACTTGCTCTGCATTTTTCTTGTTGGCCTGAGTTACGCATTCTCCTGTTGGCTTGGTGTCCCTCTACCTCCAACTATTGCACTATTGCACTATCCCCTATCTTTACTACCCCAATACTTAGTTTTATACCACATTGCAGGTAGTGTATTTCTGTAGTAAAATTTTCCTTTAAGCTAAAGAGCAATTTTTCTATCACATATGACACTCAAAGCATTCCTTTAAAGCCACACTACATGGACCCTATTCGACATCTGCATCTATATCCCATTTACTTAATAAACGAAACTTGTGGAGTCGTGTATTCTCCAATACTTACCTTTATGTTAAAATTTGTTTGTCCTTCACTGATCCTGCGTTGGATATAATTCTACTCTACTCTACTTCTATGTAGGTGGTAATCATGTGTTTTTAAGGCTTGTTATCACATCTCTACCTTTTCATTTATCTCTTCTCTTGACTCCCCAATTAAGATTATATCACTTGTGCATTGTATTACATCAATAAAAATATTATGATATACTTTTGACTAACCTGTCATGCATAATATTTGAATATAGCGACACTGTCAAAACAATAGTTTGAATTGGCACGTGTGTGGATGTTGTAGCACCGAAAGTGTTTGAGTCATGTATAACAAGACCAATCAAATTACCATATTACAACCACTACTAGTTTTCTAGCATTTGCTCATGTTAGTGACAGATTATTAACATTATTGATTGATTAATACTGGATGCTGAAATGATGACAAGCAAGAAGGTATTTTCTATAATTGCATTTCGTGACTGCAATTATGACGGCTAGGTATTTTTATCATGATTTAAAAATAAATATATCTTCTTTTTTAGAGCAAATTGATAGATCCCTGCCTTTCAAATTTGCTGAACCATTTAGTCTCGACTCTTTAGCATGCAATTTTTTTTTTGTTGATTTGAGAGTCATAACGTCCAGCTTTTGGTTTAAACTGTTTCAGGCTTTGAAGTTTTGAACGATGAAAACTGCAAGAGATTGAAGAAAAGTCCTGTTTCGGTCCAGTCACTATCCCGGGTTCCTACAAACTGAAATTATGAAAATAAAAATTTTGTATATTTTAGACTTGGTAGTTCCTATGAACCAAAACTTGAACTCACCTTGCTGAGTTAAATGGCATCTTAGGGTCGGGATTAAGTAGCTAGTACACGGACCTTCAGATTTGAATTAGTATAACTGCTCAGAACTTTCATTACATTACATACCAGCATTGTCAAAATTGAGATTTTGAGTTAGATCTGGAGGGGGTTAGTACGATTGTAACACGTAAGAAGATCGCAACTAGAATTGTAAGATTCTACCCAAGTAAACCTAGGATTAGGTAAGATCGTAAGATCCTACCAAAACGAATATAATACTAATGTGCGTGCGTGCTACAATTCTACCCATGGTATTGCGATTCGTATGATTTGTATAGTCAAGTCTGGTCAAATTTGTATAATATAAAATCTTAAATGTTGATAGCATTGGTACATACTTTAGGAAGTGTAACTTGTCTCTTTAGTACGGGGAGCCGTCTTTCCTACCCAAAAAATTCAGGTTTTTCAGCCTAGGGTTTCATGATTGGCTGAAAATGAATTAACCTTTTCAGTGTATTGTTCAAATAAGCACTGCCCCACTATTGAAGACAGATTTGTCTAGTTTTCTCAAGAGAAACCAATCTTCCTGCCCAGCTGGTCTATATGATCAAGAGCCAATCTCTTGGACACCACCTCCCAGTAACATTCTTAATGTGAATTTCGATGGTTCTGTTCTGAGCGACTCTAGTTATATGTTGTTTTACGTGACTTCCATTGTAATTTAGGAACATAAAACCCAGTTTTGGTTGAGCTTTGGGGCCTCTATCTTGGTATTAATTTGCAAAATTTTAGAATCTGCTATTTCAAACTCTTCGCAAAGTCCTCAGTGAGCTTCATATGTCTGACTGGAAGAGGCCATTTTGGTCGTGCTGCTTTGTTTGCCTACCATGGCCATTCGTAGCCTTCCAGTGTTCTGTTGTAGAGAGGGTTTCTCCCCGTTTATTTGCTAGTTGCTTTGTTCTTTCCTTCATTTTTATTTAGGAAAAAAACAAGGAACGAGTATGCTGTAATTTATTTTTATTTAGGTTTATGATGAAAAATAGTCTTTTTGGGTTATAGCCATTAGCCTTTTTGGGTTCTTCCTTTAGCTTGCTTTCTTATTTCTAACGTTCATTTGCAGGACCTCATACCAAACTCAGCTTCCTTTTATTGTGGAGCATGAGGATCAAATCATGGTAAATTTATAGCTGCATTACATCGTTAGTGGATCCGAAGTAAGCCAGAGGGAATTTTTTTTGTGTATTTGGATGAAATTGCAAATAAACACCACGCCACACACTATTACTGATCACACCTGGGTTCGAACTCGGGAGCCGACGTCTCCCATGTCGCTAAAATTGCCAAGGCAACCAATGGGGACGTAAGCCAAAGTGAATAATAAAAATTGTTTGAATAAAAAATTAAAAGAGTAAATTTTAATAGTTTCACTTTTATTATATATTAGACCATATTTTAATAAACGATCATACTTTTATATATTTTCTTACATCAGAGCAGCAATATCACATACCTTGCTGAAACATAAATAGCACAGCTGTAGAGATAGAAATGGAAAGGATTACAAGTTACTGAAACATAACTAGTCTTCTTTTAATAAACTTATTAAATGAATACTAACATTCATTGCCTCATACTAATTCAGAATCAAACCTCTTTGACTTCAACAGCAGCAACAGAAGCAGCAACTTCTTTGACATCTTTGACAACATCTTTGTTTTGATCTTCCTTCACATCCTTAACTTCCTTCTCTTCAATCTGAAAAGCTGAGACAGGAAATGTCCTAAAAAGCCCTGAAGGGGTCTTGAAAGTGATCTTGCCAGTAGGTGGATCATCAACATAGATATCACTCAGTGTAATCCAAACCAACAGCTCTTTCGCCTTCACACCAGTCAGCTTCTTAATCTTACCAACTTCAACATGAGCAGTAACTTCAGTAGCATAAGAAACCAACTTCCCAATCTTTTCAAACTTGTGAGTTGTGCTCTTTTTCTGTTTAAGCCACACAAACCCACTTTCCTTATGGTATCCACATTCTTCCATGTCTTTCAAGGGTAAAAGACCATTGGGTAGGCTTATTTCTTTGAGAAGGAACTTGGCTTTCTCTTGACAAAGGTCATCTCCAGAGTAAACCTCTGACTTTGCTTTGATCTCATCAGTGATTAGAGACATTTTTCTTTTTCTGATGTTTGGAATAGCTCAGTTATGTTACTTGAATGTAAATGATCACAGGAAGGGAGATGGAAGGGTTTGATATAGTTGTGAATATATGACTTTGCCCTTGTATTTCCTATAAACTTCAAGAAATGCCATTGTGATATGATATCTAACTAGCAGCTTGCTTGATATTTTAAGGTAGACGGTAGGGAAATGGAGTGTCTTAAATGCCATCATCTATAGTAGATAGTAATGCTACTGTATTGAAGAGTTTGGAATAGCTCAGTTAAGTTACTTGAATGTGTTGTTCGTTGCAGTAACTTTATCATTAAAATTAGTTTCAAGTAGGTTTCTTCCTATTTGTTGCTCTACTAGTCTACTCTACTAGCTAAATCATACTTCAATAGCAGAGAAAATTTAAGTGTGATTTTATATATGTAGTTGGTGTTGTTTTATACAAGAGAAGTGTAGTATGTGTACTAGTTTTTTAAAAAATTACGTTTTCTCAAAAAAGTTTAAATATGTTTTTCTCCTAAAATTTTAGGTTTTTTGGTTTTAGTCCCTAGTAAAACTTTCACCTACTTTTGGACAAGTTTTTTTATTAGTTTCTAATATTTATATATATATATATATATATATATATATTATTTCTAGAAAGGACTTACGAAATTAGCTCAAGAGGGAGTCAAGAAATAGTTTACATAGAAAATTAGAGGCTAAATAGCATTTTGGTCTTTTATATTTGACCAAAGGTTAAATAACACTTTAAATATCAGTATATTTTTGTAGGTACACTGCTACCAGATCTTTGGAGGAGTTTTTATCATCGCAAATAAGGTTTCTTGTGTTTCATACTAGAACAATAAAATAATTAACCGGCACCAAATATAATAAAAAAGAGTGGGGATTAACTTATTTTAAGAGTAACTCTCAACTTAATATCTCTCTATACACATTAAATTTTACCGATTTAACTGTTGAATAGTTTTGAACTATCTTAATGATCATGCATAACAAAAAATATAGAAAATTGAATATCTGTAACTATAGAATCTTATAGTCTATATTTTACTTGTAGTTGTTGAATTGAACTTATTTAATTAAATATCAAACATTTTTAAAATTTTACCAAAATTTTCATATATTTAATCTACTAAATTAGAATTATTAATTTGACGGTTGGGTCGGTGAAATTTAAAAGGTACAACGAGATTTTAAGTGAAGCAATTCTTACAATGGTTACTCTTAGAGTAAGTTTATCTCACTCAATGAAAAAATATTAACATATTAGTGATTTTAGTTTTTCGTTGGCCATTTTGTTGACATATAAGAATCGAGGTTCTTCAATTCAAATCTCATGCCTAAATTGATATCCTAATAAAATTTAATTAAAGTTTGTGAAAATTAACAGAGTCGGGATAAGACAACGCAAATTAAAATTTTAGTGTATTTCTTTTAACTTTTACCCTCTCTTCCTTTCACAATAAGTTGTATCTTGTCTTGGGTTTTTTCATACATATAGGAAATTATAAAAAAAAAAAAGGTAACAAGTCTATGAAATTATTGTTTCGTCAAAGAAATTATTAAATATTAATGTTTTTTTCTTTTTTTCTTTTTGGTTTGTAGACTAAGTGGTAAATGTCATTAGAAATTTACACACACACACACTTCTGTGAGGTCACAAATTCAAATCTGGAATACGATATCTGCCTAATAATTTCGACATTTGCAAGTTGAAATAGACCTTACGGAACACAAATGAGGAAAAGAAATAAAATAGTTTGAGACTCCAAAAGAGAGATAAAAAAATGCTATAGAGAGGTGCAACGGAACATCCAGGACCAACAAGGATTGGTCCAAGTGGTAACTGTACTTGGATCACTTCCCAAGATCTCGGGTTCGAATCTTGGGTGTGGCAAAAACTCTGTTGGGAGGAGAGAACCATACGGGCCGGCAAAGCCGGAAACTCGTGACCAGCCAGATTCTCCGGCGTAGATTAGTCACCGGCAAAGCCGGTGGAAACTACGCACCAATGACATGGTAAAAAAAAAACAGAACATCCAGGTGCCAAAATCCTTCACCCATTCTTTTCCTCTTTCTTTCAAAATTTATTGGTCGAAATTTCTAAAATATTTAGCCTTTTATAATACAGTTGGAGATTGAATGCATAGTAAAGGAAGAGGGTTGAGCAATTGAGTTGAAGATCATAAAAGCCAATAAGAATGTGTGACATGGGTGTAGTTGGGAAGGTGGCCTATTTATTTGGAGATGCAGCAGTAAATGAATAATTAATAACCATCTCCTATGTGTCTCTCCACCAACATGCCTCACAACATATTTAAGTTATTAGTTTTAATCATTAATTAATTGGTACTTTTTTTAGTTATCGTGTTATTGGTTGGTACTTGCTAGTATCCACGGCTTTGTCGGTAAGTAATCTACGTCAAAGGTCCGTGTAACAATTCAAATTTGTTTGGGTGAATCCAAGCTCAGTTACCACTTAATAACACTCATATTTATTTGTTTTAATTTGCTTCTTTTGGGTACTCGTATTTAGAGGTGTCAATTTGGCCCAAGCCCCCAAGTCCAGCCCCATTGGCCCCCAATCAAGCCCTATAAAATTGAAGCCCCCTATTAATGGGGCTTTTTTTAGCCCCAGCCCACGCTTTTAAATTTTTTAGTGGGTTGGGGCCAGGGCTTTGTGGGCTGGCCCCCAAATTTTATTCTCATTTTTTTCCCACTATTTACACCTCTACTTTCATTCTTTCACCCCCATTCCTCTTTTCCTTCCCTCTTACCACCACATTCTTCTCCCTCTCACCACAACCACCACCACCATCTCCCAATCACCACCACCACCTCATTTTCCCTCCCACCACCACCACCTCCTTATCCCTCTCGCCACCACCACCCCACCTCTTTTCCCACTATTTATACCTCTACTTTCATTCTTTCACCCACTTCCTCTTCTCTCTCACTCCCACCACCACCACCACCACCACCATCTTCTACTCACCACCACCACCTCATTTTCCCTCTCACCACCATCACCTTCATTTTCCTCTCACCACCACCACCACCACCACCTATTTTCCCACTATTTACACATCTACTTTCATTCTTTCACCCTCTTCCTCTTCTCTTTCACTCTCACCACAACCTCATTTTCCCTTTCACCACAACCACCACCACCATCTTCGACTAACCACCACCTTCTTTTCTCTCTCACCACCACCACCACCTCCTTTTCCATCTCACCACCATCACACAACAACCACCACCTCCTTTTTCCTCTCACCAACCACCACCACCACCACCACCTATTTTTCCACTATTTACACATCCACTTTCATTCTTTCACCCCCTTCCTCTTCTCCCTCACTCACCACCACCTCCTTCTCCCTCTCACCACAACCACCATCATCACTATCTCACACTCACCACCACCACCACCACCAAGAGTGGGTCATTATTTGTAAAATAAATATTCAGGGCCCATGGGCTAAACTAGGCCATCAAAGTTGAGTGGGTCATTTTTTGCAAAATAAATATTCAGGGCCTATGGGCGGGGCTGGGCCCACATGGGCCTTATGGGCTTGGGGCCTATGTGGGGCCTTAGGATGGTGGGCTTTTTGGCCCATGGGCTTTTTGGTCCATGGGCCATGTGGGCCTAGGGTGGGCTGGCCCACGTGGGCCAAATTGACAGCTCTACTCGTATTATAGTCAAATAAATACATAGTTTTTTATTTTATACAAAGATAAAATTTAACTCTAAACTTATTTTATCTTCTCACAACTTAACTAATTACTACTTATATTATGATTTTTATGTATCAGAACGGTTTATTTTAACAGTTTTATAAACAGTTATAAAATATTCTTTTTGTTCAAACTAACAGTATTTCATATACATACTAATAAAACGAGTATATATTTGCCCCGTGCTGTTGATAGTATGTCAAAACAAAAATAAGAACTCATAATATATGTTGATTCCCTGGTTGGCTGTTTATATGAAGCCATTACACGTTTACTCAACCAAATATTTTGTTGCTTAGCAGACTGTAACTGATAATTATATATCCAATTTAAATTTGTAAAGTAACTGACCTAACTGATTATTTTATTTTATATAAATGAATTGCATTTACCAAGTGTTAGAAGTTCTCATCAAATCTTCTAATAGTGGGTTTGTAAAGATTATCACTACATTTGTCCTAACACCACAAGCTAAAACAGAAGTTCATAATCATTTACACGTGGAGTTAATTTAGAGAACAGTTGGACTCGTAGCAATTCGTATTACTGGAGCATTTTCCTTGTCTTGAAATTTGTGTAAAAGATTACATTCCAACTGCTATAAACAATTTATCAGGAGTTGGCTATGTTATTATAATTATAAACTTATAATATCATCTTGGTCAAAAAAAATAACTTATAATATCATCAATCATTTACAGCAATAAAATATCAGGCAGGAAATATCCAATAATTGAGTACAATAAACCTGCTACTATATCAGTCCACAAAATCCGGGAACAAGACAAATCAAGTAACAACAGCAACTAAAGTAAGTAAATGGACCCCTACCCCACTTTCTCTTTTGTTTTTCTGTCCCCTACTCCCGCCTAAAAAACAGATTGTAGAATACATCTTTCCCATGTAGAAATTAACATGCAGGAGGTCAAAAATATAATTTACCTAGAATTATGGCAATGCAATGCACATCTGAAGGATTCACTGTCCTGGTTCTTGAATAGATATGGACAATATCAACTGGATGTAGCTCTTAGGTTATTTTGGCTATCCACCCCTATTCCATGGCTGAAGTTGTTTAGCAAGGACTCAATTTGCTTCACTTCTTTAGGAATTGATGCTGTGAGGACCTGTATTGTGTAATATTAGTTAATAGTAATACATTTAGGTGTGCGCATGTGTGTATGATAAAACTTATGTAGAATTGTTTATGTACTTGCTGGATTGTTTTTAACAAAAATACAACTTTTCATCCACTTCAATCTCTTTTCTAAATAAAGTCATCATAGTTGCGGTGTTAAAAATTAATGTACAGGTTACCTAAGAAATTTCATCCAAGAAAAAGTCACTCTGCTATTTTTGCTTCTACTGTTTATTTTGATGGTCGTAGAAGCAAGATAGCTGTAGAGGCACAGTTGCATAAACCTAGCTAGTTCAATTATGATTTTTCTGTGGTACCAACACCATAATTTGATGGCAAGTATTTATTGGGTGTCAGGTTTAGACAACAATGGCCATACAGCTTACATGGGGGACATTAAATGGTACTGCAACACATCCAGAACCAGGTGTATGATGGAAACTCTCATATTTACGAGAACCAGCAACAGATAAAATACTTAGTAACTCATCATGGTATTGTTAAAAATTTAAAAAGGATTAAAAGTAAACTGATGGTTGAAAAATTGAAATTAGTGTCATGCTAACAAATGCCCACAACATTGATAAAGAAATCAAGAAAAACAAAGTATTTATTGAAAAATGCAATGTTAAATGCATTGCTGACTTAAAAAGCTGCACTTTCCATGAATATTTTCTAATTTTGAAATTAAGTGTTCAAATTTATGTTTAGAGCTAAAATTTAGATGAAACCGGAAAGTATGGCTGATACTGACTAAACAATCATACTCTTCTTTTACAGCTAGCACAAATTTCATATGAGAAAGTTCTTAGGTTTTTGTTTGTTTTAGGAAAAAGAAAAAAGATAAAATATTTACTTGAAACTTGAATAGTAATTTCTCTACATGTATTTCTTTATAATTCTAAAAGATTGAATGTTTATAAAGAGATGAATAGACACAAGATTTTAAAATTAAAGGAACCCTTAAATGATTGCGGCTCGGGGCCCTTTGAGACAGCTCTCGGGTTTGAGTATTGTGGATGGAAAAAAAAACTGTTCGGGAGATGCCATCCCTTAAATTAATGTCATACTGTACCTCAAAATGGTTGCACATTTTGCCACCGTTTTCTTATCAAAAAAGAAAAAACCCATTAAAAAATGAAAGGGATCCATTCCTTTCAATAATTATTTCAAGGTTCAAAGGAAGTGAAATCAGCACATCTGTATTTGTTATAACTGATAAACTAGTTTCAATTGCAATACTTTTCAGAGAGAAATTACCTCGTAACCTGTTTCTGTGATGAGAACCTCATCCTCAATCCTTATCCCAATGCCTCGGTACCTGCATTGGACATCACATACACCAAAACTGATTACAATTGCACATGACAGTGAAATTGATAAGCACCCCAAGCACTAGGGAAGCTGATTCCCTTAAAAGCTAATTGTTAATGGAGAAGAATCTAGTCATTTAATCCACCGAACATATCAAACTACTCGATATGGGACATAGGCATCTTGAAATACCCAAGTCCCTATCATAACATGGAATACATCTAATTTTGAGATTTGATATACGGAATACGGTAAAAATGTAACTGGATCAATCTTTCTGGAGATAAATACTACTACATCCAAATTTTACCGTGCTCTTTAATCAAACAAGATCTAACGGAATTGAGAAGCAACTGAAAAAGCTGGGAAGTGATGCTAAATATCCTTGGAAATAAGAAGCAATTAGGGCTATCCATCTCTCAGGTTCTAGCATACAGGTATACATAACCAGATTCCGGGAATGAAAAATGAAAGGTGAAATTCCTGAAGCTAGTCAATGGAAGAAAACTCCCATGAAATTAAATGTTTTGTCGAAATCGCTCATAAACCAGGAAAATTGTACAAGAAGAGCAAGCAAAGGAAATTATCAATTTTTTAAAACTAAGTTCCTTAATCAACCTCAATAAGTACCTCTCTGGACAATTAAAAGAAGATGGAATGTAGACTCCTGGTTCAATAGTTATTACCTGCACACAAATTAAAAAACATGTTGTCAGCTAATCAGGATATACTACATAATGTCCATGTGAATCACAAGCATATATGAATGACAAAGGCATGTAACAAAATCCAATTAGGTTGTCTTGTTTAAAGAGAGGTAACTTACAACACCTGGCTTCAGAGGAGAGTCAAAGCTGACCGTTGAACAATCATGAATGTCCATTCCTAGATAGTGACCTGGACCAACAAAATAAATTAGCTATGATCTTTTTTGTTTGAAACATCAAAATAGCTTATGAATCTCAATAATATAATTTTTCTGAGGGACATATCTGGCATTCTTTGTCACTCTAATGAATCTCAATAACAAATCATGTTTCTAAAGCGCATATCTTGCTTGGTTTGTCAGCTAAAAGACCGGTGCATGAGCTACCTATAGAAGTTGGGTTCAGCAAATGGTAGGAATGGCTTCCAACATTTCTCAAAATTCCAACCTCCTTGAGTCCTTTCTGCAGCATTTCAACCTGTACAACCAGACCGTTTAACATGTCTCAGTCTCACTAGCTAAAGAATCTTCATGCAGTTGAGTATACCTAAGTATAGAAAACAAGCCAAGAAAAAACAAGATGACATTCGTAGAGAATGGCTGTTACTAATTAAGAGTGTAGGTTTATCATGCACAAGGCAAAAAAAATATTGAAAGTTTTCTTTTGGGGGGGGCAGGGGGATTAATGCAAAACATGTGAAGAAGGAAAATTTGAACATCAAATAAGCTAATTGTCAAATCCTGAAATAATATAGATTCAGTTCAATTTAAAATCTTTAGACAGAATATACAGTTAGTCAAAAGATACATTATAGGACATTTTCTACATGCCTATGAAAGAAACTGATGAGATTGCACGTGCCTCAGTGAAAAAGAAGAGCTTTGGGAAAGTTTACACTAGGAAGGGCAAGAGAGTCATTGTCTCAAAGTAGTGGAGGGAATATTGTAACCAACCTGATGAGTTGGTTGTGAGAGAGTGTGTCTCACCTCAGGCATTGTTGCTGAGGAGAATAATAGTGTGATACGTACTAGTGAGGTAGGCAAGCATTTGGCTAGGCTTGGGCACAGGAGTACAGATCTTTCTCTCTCTGCGAATTCTGCACTTTATTTCCTTCTATTCTGTCCTATTTGATTCCTTGTAATTCACACTGAAATTGAGGAATATACTATCATATCCACATTTTCCTTACGTTTTTTACTGTTCCATTGATATCCTAACATTGGTATCAAAGCTCTAGAACCACCGTTGCTTGATCATGGTGAAGAAGACGGCAATGGAGGAAAGACAGGAGAGACGTGAGCAGGGGTTTAAAGGCTTGACGTTGGAGGTTCGCACTGGCAATGCTGAGCTCAAGGAGTGGATGGATCGGGTGGAGCTCCGGTTACAAAAGAAGCGACGTCGCAGGCGAGCTGGAAGTAGCACAGTAGTGAATGATGGAGACGACGAAGGAGAAGGCGATTCCTCTGATACAGAATCCTCAGGTGGATCAAGCACCAAATTCCGCCATCGTTATTGTGGCAGGAAGTTGGAAATACCTGTGTTCGAAGGAGAAGAGGCGTATGGGTGGTTGGTGAAAATGGAGCGCTATTTTAGAATCAATGGCGTGGATGAGGATGAAATGTTGGAGGCTGTGGTGATCGCGTTGGATGGTAGAGCACTGAATTGGTACCAGTGGTGGGAAGAACAGCATCCAGAGCCTAATTGGGAAGAATTCAAGCAAGCGGTGATCCGACGGTTCCAACCCGGGTTAGTGCGCAACCCGTTAGGCCCGATACTGAATGTGAAGTAGACGGGGACAGTGATGGAGTACAGAGAGCAATTTGAGATGCTCATGGCGCCGTTGAAACGAGGTGAACGCGCAATGCTTGAGAGTATCTTCTTGAATGGTTTGCGCGAAGAGATTCAGGCTGAACTCAAGCTCCACAACACTCGGGGCTTGAATGCGATGATGGATTGCGCGTTACTCATCGAGGAGCGTAACAAAGCACTGAAGGACGGTGGTGAGAAGAAGGACGAAGGATCTAAGTGGAAATCTACTGCGTCTGGGTCGGGTTACGAAGCAGGTCGTAACAGGACATTCGTAACTAAGGCCAAAAGTGGAGCTGGGTCAAGTGGTGGAGGCCCAAATGACAACAAAACGCAGAATGAGAGTGAGGCGAAGAAACAGGGGGTGAGAAAGAACTTGTCTCAGGATGAATTGAGGGAATTGAGTAGGAAAGGGCTTTGCTTCAAATGTGGGGAGAGATGGGGACGTGACCATGTTTGTAAGATGAAGCATTATAGGATTGAATTGGTGGATGATGATGAAGGAGAGGAGGAGAGTGAAGAAGAAGCTGAGGCGGGAGTAGAAACAGGGGAAGGTAGTGGGGAGATTGGAGTGGAGTTTAAGAGATTGTTGCTCTCTCTTAGAAGTTCACAAGGGCTAACCTCAAACCAATCTTTTAAGGTTTGGGGAGTGATCAATGGAAGGTTGGTGTTGATCTTAATTGATTCTGGAGCCTCCTCAAATTTCATTTCCTACCAATTGGTGAAAGAACTTCAGCTACATTTGGAGGATACAGCTGAATACACTATTGAAGTTGGTAATGGTGAGAAGTTGACTCACAAGGGGTGTGTGCCGGCCTGGAAGTGGAAGTGCAGGGTATTCCTATTGCCCAGAATTTTTTCTTGATGTCTCTGGCAGGGACTGGCGTGGTTTTGGGGATGGATTGGCTTGCTAGTTTGGGTGACATAAAAGCTAATTTCAACAACCTTGAGATCAAATGGAGGAGTGGAGGACAGAGATTTAAGATCAAAGGAGAGCCCTCCTTGAGCAAACATCAAACTTCTCTCAAGACAGTTTTAAAAGCAATGCAGCAGGAAGATGAATGCTATATGGTGCACTTATACAAGCTACAGCAACAAGCAGAGACAGAGTTTGCAGAACAGAATTTGAAGCAATTGTTGGAAGAATATGCTGATGTGTTCCAGGAACCAACTGGTTTGCCTCCTCACAGGGAACAGGATCATGCCATCAACCTCAAAACAGGAGCTGTCATTCCCAATATTCGTCCCTACAGGTATCCTCACTACAAAATAGATGAAATTGAGAAGATAGTAGAGGAAATGTTATCTGCTGGTATCATAAGGCCTAGTATAAGTCCTTTTTCAAGTCCTGTGTTATTGGTGAAGAAGAAATATGGGGGGTGGAGATTTTGTATTGATTATAGGGCTTTGAATAAGTACGCTGTGGCAGATAAATTCCCCATACCCATCATAGATGAATTGTTAGATGAACTTGGCTCTGCTACTGTCTTCTCCAAACTTGATTTGAAGTCTGGATATCATCAAATCAGAATGAGGGAGGAGGATATTCATAAGACAGCATTCAGGACTCATGAGGGACATTATGAGTGCCTTGTAATGCCATTTGGGCTTACCAACGCTCCCTCAACTTTCCAAGCCCTAATGAATAAGATTCTGAAGCCCATGATGAGGAAATTTGTGTTGGTGTTCTTTGATGACATCTTGGTGTATAGCAAGGACATGGCTAGTCATGAAAAGCATTTGGGAAAGGTTCTAGGAGTGTTAAGGAACCACAAACTGTTTGCCCACAAAAAGAAGTGTACATTTGCTCAAGACCAGATTGAATATTTAGGACATATCTCCAAACAAGGGGTGGCAGCAGATCCTGCAAAAATTAGTGCTATGACTAATTGGCCAACACCTAGAGATGTGAAGGGATTGAGAGGATTTCTAGGCCTCACTGGATACTATAGGAGGTTTGTGAAGAATTATGGCAAGATAGCTTGGCCATTAACTCAACAATTGAAGAAGGACAGTTTCTCTTGGACCAAAGATGCTCAAGAAGCTTTTGATGAGTTAAAGACTGCTATGACCACTCTTCCTGTTTTGGCAATTCCTGATTTTAATAAAGAGTTTGTAATTGAAACAGATGCGTCTGGAAAAGGGTTAGGGGCAGTGTTGATGCAAGAGAAGAGACCAGTTGCTTATATGAGTCACACTTTATCTAACAGGGCCCAGAATAAGTCTGTATACGAAAGAGAGCTCATGGCTATTGTGATTGCAGTGCCAAAATGGAGACATTACTTGTTGGGAAGGCATTTTACAGTACATACTGACCAAAGAAGTCTCAGGTTCCTCACAGAGCAGAGAGTAATGGGGGAGGAGCAGCAGTAATGGATCACCAAATTATTGGGATATGATTTTGACATCAAGTACAAACCAGGAAATGAGAACAAAGCAGCTGATGCTCTTTCTAGGAATCTGCAATACAGTGCTCTGTCAACTATGCATTGTACAGAATGGGAAGGATTAGATGAGGAGGTCCAAGCTGATAACAATTTGAAGAAGATTGTACAGGAGTTGGTCACTGATGTAGCTACTCATGAAGGGTACCGATTGAAGAATGGTAGGCTCTACTACAAGGGGAGGATAGTCATTCCCAAGAACTCTCCTAGGATTGTTAGAATTCTGGAGGAATTTCACAATACAGCAAGTGGTGGTCATTTTGGAGTACTGAGAACATACAAGAGGGTAGCTGGAGTAGTGTATTGGGAAGGGATGAGGAAAAGCATCCAACAATTTGTGCAAGCTTGTGAAGTGTGCCAAAAGAATAAGTATCAAGCTCTCTCTCCAGGTGGTCTGCTGCAACCACTTCCTATACCTACACAAGTTTGGAGTGACATTTCTATGGATTTTGTGGGAGGATTGCCCAAAGCAATGGGGGTGGATACCATTTTTGTGGTGGTAGACAGGCTCACTAAGTATGCTCATTTCATAGCATTGCCTCACCCTTACACTGCCAAGGATGTAGCCCAGATTTTTGTGAAAGAGATTGTGAAGCT
This sequence comes from Astragalus membranaceus, assembly GCA_039519185.1. Classification (NCBI taxonomy): domain Eukaryota; kingdom Viridiplantae; phylum Streptophyta; class Magnoliopsida; order Fabales; family Fabaceae; genus Astragalus; species Astragalus membranaceus. Next base: position 122,670,720 of record CM076847.1, on the reverse strand, counting down.
TCATGGATTCCCTACATCCATTGTCTCCGACAGAGATAGGATCTTCATCAGCTCTTTCTGGACAGAGTTGTTTCACTCTGCTGGTACGAAATTAAAGATGAGCTCTGCTTACCATCCTCAAACAGATGGACAAACAGAGGTGGTGAACAGGTGTGTTGAGACATATCTGAGGTGTTTAACTGGCAGTAGACCAAAACAGTGGCCTAAGTGGCTTGTCTGGGCTGAATGTTGGTATAATACCAATTACCACTCTTCTTTGCAGATGTCACCTTTTAAAGCCTTGTATGGAAGACCACCACCAGTTTTGGTGAGAGGGGAGGATGCTAAAATTACTGTTGATGAAGTGCAGCAACTGACTCAAGAAAGGAATGAGCTCTTGAGAGAGTTAGGGGATCAATTGAGCAAGGAACAGAACAGGATGAAGCAACTTGTTGATAAGAAGAGAAGAGAAGTGACTTTTGAGGTGGGAGATATGGTCTACCTTAAGATACGGCGTTATAAACTGCAACAGTTAGCCAAAAGATTGAACCAGAAGCTAAGTCCAAGGTTTTATGGTCCTTCTGAAGTGTTAGAGAAGATTGGGACAGTTGCTTACAAGCTCCAGTTGCCTCTTGACAGCAGAGTCCATCCAGTGTTTCATGTCTCCTTACTGAAGAAAGCTGTGTCTGCAGAAGCTACTGTGCAACCATTACCTACTTGTCTCAATGAAAATTGGGAGCTGCAGGTCACACCAGAAGATGCCTTGGCCATGAGGACGAATGCAGATGGAGTTGTAGAAGTATTGATTAAATGGAAGAACATGCCTGACTGTGAGAACTCCCGGGAAGATGTGCAAGCCATGATGGATCAATTTCCTGAATTCCACCTTGAGGACAAGGTGAATTTCGAAGGAGGGAGTATTGATGAGATTGCACCTATGTAGTCAATAGCAGATAGCGTAGCGTAGCGGACAACCTCCAAAACGCTATTGCGGGTGGCGAAGTAGCGCTACGGCCGCAACCAGGAAGTCTAGCGCAGAGAAAAACAGACGAGAGATTACACAGAAGAGAGGAGAGGAGAAGACAATAAGTCACACGTTTCTGTTCAGAAACCAACTTTAAAATATTAGGGGTAAGGTAAAAGACAAAAAGGTCCCAACAAAAGCCTTTTTTTTACGCAGGTCCCAAAAAAACCCTAAAACGAATTAAATATTATTAAATATCTGAATATTAGTGTAAGATAAAAAGACAAAAGGGTCCCAACACAAGTCCCCAAAAAAACCTAAACGAATTAAATATTAAATATCACTGCAGCACTTTAAATATCAGAATATTTAAGTAAGATAAAAAGGTGCTGTCAAAAAAAAAAAGTCCAACACAGGTCCCAAAAAAACCCTAAAACGAATTAAATATTAAATATTACTGTAGCGCTTTCTTCTCCACGAATTCCCTGTAATTTCGCCGCGATTCAGAGCGCAACGGCCGCAAATCAGAGCGCGATGCCCGCAACACTAAATCGCACCGCCACGACATTTTGCGTTGCGCCGACCCTCCGCCACGCACCGCCGCGATTGCGGCCACTACAACCGCTTTTAACTACAGAGGATTGCACGTGCCTTAGTGAAAAAGAAGAGCTTTGGGAAAGTTTACACTAGGAAGGGCAAGAGAGTCATTGTCTCAAAGTAGTGGAGGGAATATTGTAACCAACCTGATGAGTTGGCAGTGAGAGAGTGTGTCTCACCTCACGCATTGTTGCTGAGGAGAATAAAAGTAGTGTGATACATACTAGTGAGGTAGGCAATCATTTTGGCTAGGCTTGGGCATAGGAGTACAGATCTTTCTCTCTCTGAGAATTCTGCACTTTATTTCCTTCTATTCTGTCCTATTTGATTCCTTGTAATTCACACTGAATTTGAGGAATATACTATCATATTATCCACATTTTCCTTATGTTTTTTACTGTTCCATTGATATCCTAACAGAAACCAAATATAAATAAATTCTCTCCGTTCTATGTTTTATGTCTCCCAACTAACAAAAAAACATTAGTCAGATGAAGGTATTAAGATTCAGGAGTTTCACATAAACTAATATTAAGAATGTTGTGTTTTTAGATCCACGTGACATGTTTGTTAATACACACAAACAAGATTTCATTAACTGCAAAAGCATCACGCTTAGAGGCTAAAATCAAGTTTGGAATCCAAAATTAGTCTTGACTCCAAATTGCCTACCATATTAGGCACGGCATTGAAGACACATTTTACTCTTCAAACTTGATTTTGGGTCACAATGTGGAACCAAACACACTTAATCATAGATGCTCCAACACCATGTCAGTCAAAGCTCTCCTAAAAGCTTAAGCTATTAGGCAAACTTTCATGAAGGACAATGACTTCGGTAGTGAAAAATGATAAGAAAAAGGAGATACCGAATGGTTGTGTATTTGTCGAATACTGACTCCAGGCTTACAAAGTTCCACACAATGCTTATTTGTTTCCAGTATAAGCTCATAAAGATCTTCCTGAAATGCAGAGAAACAATGACACTAATATGAATAATGATAAGACTAAAACTAAAAGGACAAAGCAAGATGTGGAATAAGCAATTTTATTTTATCCTAGATTTCACTAGCATGTGTAAGGAACGGAAACGAATTTCCAAACATTTAAATGTCATGGGATAGCAGAAGCAACGAAAGATTCCGCTGACATGACAGACATACTAAAGAAAGGGGTCATCAGACCCGTAGAGAAAAGGGTCATGAAGAGACTGAGAATGTTTCCTGAATTGAATGTCCATGTTGAACAAATTATTCAGAGCATATTTCAATCGTGCAATATATTGTAAATATAACGATCTTAATTTGGGAGATAATGGCTGATTAGCATGTCATCATCTGCCTTTTGTCATTGAGCTCTATATAAATGAGTAAGCCTTCTGGCTATATCAATAAGAAACTGAAATTAGAATACATATTTATAAAAGAAGTTGCACTGAGTTCCTTCTTATGCTGGTAATGTCAGTTTTCAAAAAATATGATTTATGGCTTGTTTGTTTTAGATTCGTGCATCCAAAATTGTGGTGAATTTCTCTGTTTGATAAAATTTTCCAAAGGCCCGCTTCAGAAAAAAGTGATATTTATTGCCTCAGGGCCACGTTTTCATTCATCGTCCAGCTAAAATACATTTAAACCAACAGGCTGTTATTATACAATGTACTGAAGATAAACACAACAGAAACGGAAATGATTTCATAATTCGATCACTGAAATATGCCTCTAATTCCCTGCTGCCCTTGCCTTTCTTCCTAAAGTAGACCTTAACGTAGGTAGGTGGTAAACATGTGGATCCTCAATCATAAGTAGAGGTGAGCTTCATCCAACTGTGAGTAAGCAAGGAACCCACTCTTCACCAAGAGTCCATTTGCCAGATGATAATGCTTATCCCCTTGAGAACTACCAATCAACTTCAAGATACTCATGCACTTGCCTTTATTTGTTGAGATGGAAATCTCATAACCCACCCCCCAAAAAAGGAAAAATAAGATCTCACGTGACATAGATCAAAGTGAAGACTAATGTTGGACAGTACCATTTCATAGCCAAAATAAAATACTAGATTACTACAACCAAAAATGGACCAACATCACAGAAACCTGATCTGGAACAACTGCGTCACATTTACATGTGAGAGCGGATGCATAACCATAAATGAAAATCCATGCAGTTAACCCCATCACGGATGAGGTCTACAATGGAAAATGGAGAATATGATTGTCTCCGTTTGTTATTAGTTGATCAATAGATTGGATATCAAATGAAAGAAAAGGTCAAGACTGAAATATAAGCATAAATTTACTGCGTAGGATGATATGAAAATAAACCCTTGTGAAGCACTCCTGGATTACCTATATTGAACTTATAAAAGAAATCAAATGATGCTAACCTGGGCAGAAGAAAAGCTACCACAAGGTGGCCAGGTACGTGTAAGATCACTGGCATAGCCATGTAACTCACATCCAACATCCATCAAAACAAGATCTCCATCTTTAACCTGCCAAACAAGATAAAAATTAAAAACATGAAATTACACATACTAGGAAATGGCAGTTAGTATATGAATTCACCCTCTGATCATTCCTAGAATAATGTATAACGCTTCCATTAGACCCACCACCAACTACGGGATTGAATCTGATACAAATGGAAAAAGAAAAGAAAAATTATCTCATTAACTGTGGATACAGGTGAGGCTTAAACTCTTCTTTCTATTAATGAAATCCTCTATTACTCTTGTAGAAAGTAGAAATTTCTTAGGTTATAAATAACTATAAATAAAATAGCAAGATATAAACAAATTGCTCATGAGCGAAAATCATACAATGAAGAAATAAATGCTCACCCCATTCGCTGGGCACCTCTCAGTTTGCATTCATATTCAACCTTTGCAGCTAGCATACTTTCAAAAGGGTACGTCTTTGAATGCATCATTGTCAACAAAAGAGCCTATTCAAAACCAGAAAATGTTCAAAATTCAAATCATCAAATTCTTAGCTTTTTGCATCTATGACCAACTAACAAAATCTATTAAAACAGCCTCACTAGGGGTTCAAGATTTTTAGTCACCAAATAGTTAGCCATCCAATAGAGTTGAAAGTACCTGACAAGCAATTGATGCAGATTCCTTCATCAGCTTGAGCTCTGAAGGTGATTTTATCCATCGCAGCTGATGGGTAAAAAACGATAGATCCCTGGCATTGTTACAATAAGCTAGCTTTTTGAAGCCCTCCAGTTCCGTATATACTGGTGTAGCAGTCTGAACATTGTGGTACAATTTGGTGGATCCACTTATCATATCGGGAAGGATCTGAATCAGTTATTAACATTGTTAAAAAACTGTTTGACAGAGGAGACACGAATGCATGTGTTAGACAGCAAAACTGGGGCAACTTTGGTTGCCAGCCACCAGCAGGCATATTGATGAAAATATTTCAGGTGTAGAGGACAAAGTAGATGACTAGATAATTACTATGACAATGACTCACCTCACGCAACTTTCTCAATGGGTACGCCTTGTCGGCCTTGAATGTATCTAATGCTGCATCAACTCCTGCTATTTGCCCTTGCCAAGTCACATCCTAGAAGAATTATGGTCTCAAAATTTTGTTAGCTTTGAAATCAGCTACTCATTATAACTCTAAAATAAATCACAAGAAAAAGTCACGCACATGATGACCAAATTCGTGGATAGTTTGACACTAACATGAAAAACAATTAAAATAAGACGAATCAGATATTTATGGCGTAAATTTAGTTTAGATTCCTGAAAATAAGATGACTTACTGGAATTAGCCTCTGTTTAAGAAAAACACTTTTAGTCCTCATATGTAAAAAAATAGTGTTAAGTCCCTCACCAAGGTCTTTAAGGACTAGAAGACACATTTTTATCTTTTTAAGGACTGCAAAAAAAAATAAAGGACTAATTCACAAAATGTCATTATTTTAAGGGCCCAAAACATGTGTATTTAACAAACAATTAGCAGATTTTTTTATATGTAAGTAAACACTGTAATTTAACAATAAAAGATAAATTTACGGCACAAAAAGTATTGCAGAACATATTCCAGTAGAAACAACAGAGTTCTATTTTTTAAAAAAGGGGTATAAGATATCATATCAGACTCACTTCAGGCTTGGCTTCTGGCATAAACATGCATAAACCAAAGTCATGCCCTAAAATGGCTACACCACCAGGTTGTTGGCAGCCTGTAATATATGAGTAATCAGCATCTTGTCGAAATGTATAAGGTACGACATCTGTCATCATCTTTACTGGGGCAGCAGCAATGATAGCTAAACTCTTCTCTGGGAGAAGTTCCAAAATCTTTTTTCTTCTCAGGATGTATTCGTCACTAGATATGCCCGGTGTGATCTCCCCATCTTTTAGGAGCTACAACACAACATAACATTATGAAGAAAAAAGATGCTAACTAATTTTAACAGAGAAGTATTCCAGTAAAATGCATGCAAATAGTCATAGCAACATGTCAAACCCGTCGTCCTTGTGTCAAACACTTGATGGATACTTAGGATACTCCAAAAGTCCTACTTATATTTTACAATTTTTTGGCTTTTATTTTTCAAAAAGTTTAGAATATATACAAATGGAAGTGACATAATAATTAGATAATGAGAGTATTTTGTTGATAACGCGAACTATTAAAACATTAATTTTCTCTTTCAATTAAAGATTTGTGTTTTTATTCTACAGTCAAAAAAAAGACTTTGTGTTTTTATGCAAACTTTATATCAATTTCATAAGTTGTAGTTAAGTAGTATAGTGTTTCATAAATTCCTAAAATTTGAATGTGAAATAGCAGTACCTGCGGATGAGATGCAGGGGTTGGTTGTCCAATATCAGCAACAACCTTGTCAGTGCAATAGAGACGAAAACCTAGAATCTGCGAGCAGCGAAACTGGCAAATGCCAAATAGTTAAAGTGATTAATTGGATTCTAAGAAATGAAACTAAAACTCCACGTTTGGATTGAAGGCTACAGTCAGCAAATAATTTAGAACAAAATAAGTAGACATTGAGGTACGAGGAAGCAGAAATGGATGAAAGGAAGACATAAACGTACCTGTCTGTGTGAAATTTTGTTGGTGAGTTTTCTTACGACACTCTGCATCTCGTTGCTTCTTTTGTGTTCAACAACTAGCCAAACTAGAGGTTTATACTTGGGACTTGGGAGGGTTTAAGAGGGCCTCGCACCGCAAGCAATTAATCACTTTGACTATTTGGCATTTGCCAGTTTCGCTGCTCGCAGATTCTAGGTTTTCGTCTCTATTGTAAGCACTTTGACTAATACATCCGGTGCGCGTAAGCATTAGTAGGGTCGTATTTTTTTAAATAGTCCGACTCGTGAACTGAAAATATAGACATATTTAAATTAGATAAAAAAAATTTAAAATAAAAAATAGATAAATATAAAAATATAAAAGTACGATTTAAAAATAATTTGTGCATTTATCTTGTATTTTTTATATATCAGTGTAGTGTTTTTTTATATATATCCCGTGTTTTTATATATATTACAGTTATTCCCGTATTTTTTTATATATCAGTGCAGTTATCTCGTGTTTTTTTATGTATCACCGTAGTTATCTCATAATTTCAATTGATTATTTGAGTTGATTAGTAGATTATAGTAGATAGTAAAAAATAGATAGGAGATTATCAATGAGAAATATTTATCCTGTATTTTTTATAGGCTTAAATATGTTTTTAGCCCCTGCAAATAGGGGGTCATTTGGTTTTAGTCCCTCTAAAATTTATCTCGTGTTTTTTATATATCAGTGACAATTATTTGTCCTTTTTTAGGTATTAGTGACAAATATTTGTCACGTGTGTTTTAAATATTAATCAGTTTAAATAGTCATTAATCCTTCTTGTTTCTTTATATAGTAGGTTTATAGTAGTCTTCACAAATTATAATTATCAATGGCAAATATTAATCCCGTGTTTTTTTATATATCACTGCAGTTATCCCGTGTTTTTTTATATATCAATGCAGTTATCTCGTAGTTTCAATTGACTATTTTAGTTGATTAGTAGATTATAATAGATAGTAAAAGTTAGATAGTAGATTATCAATAAAAAATATTTGTTTTAAATACTAATTAGTAGTTTAAATAGTCATTAAGTCTTCTTGTTTTTTAGATAGTAGGTTTGTAGTAGTAATCTTCAAAAAATTTAATTATCAATGACAAATATTAATCTCGTGTTTTTTTATATATCAGTGTAGTTATCCCGTGTTTTTTATATATCAGTACAGTTATCTTGTAGTTTCAATTGATTATTTTAGTTGATTAGTAGATTATAGTAGATAGTAAAAGAGAGATAGTAGATTATCAATAAGAAATATTTGTAGTTTAAATAGTCATTAAATCTTCTTGTTTTTTAGATAGTAGGTTTATAGTAGTCTTCAAAAAACTTAATTATCAATGACGAATATTAATCCTGTGCTTTTTTATATATCATTGTAGTTATCCAATGTTTTTTTATATATCATTGCAGTTCGTAGTTTCAATTGATTAGTAGATTATAGTAGATAGTAAAAGATAGATAATAGATTATCAATAAGAGTGTAAACAGATTTCGGAGAGAAAAATTAAAATTTTACGGTGATAATGTTTTCCAAGTCCTGATATGCTTAAGTTAGTTTAAACACAAAGCAAAGAGGCAATAATAAATCCATACTCAATTTCGATGAAGATCATTGCTATATAGGTGACGTGAGATGAGACACTTGGAAATGAGAATCTTTTTGTAGTGGATCCCTTTCCTGCGTGGGCAAGCATTATGAGATCAAGTTGGGGATAGGAAAGCCCAAAACGGTTATATGGGTAATGATGAAGATTCTTTCAAAAAGGTCCATTGGATCCAGGTGAGAAGCGTTCGTTAGGGCTGTTCATGGTTCAGTTTAGAAGGAGAACTGAACCAAACCAATCTGAACTGAACAAAACAGTTTAATGAACTGAACTAAACTATGTTTTTTTGTTAAAACAACTGAACTGAACCGTCTTAACAGTTCAGTTCACAGTTTGAACTGAACTTGTTAAAAAAAGGAAGCATTGAATTGCAGCATTGAAGTTTTGAACGGTTCGGAAATTCTAGAAGAAGGTGGATGTCCTGCTCTGGGTTCAGCTCTAGGTTCATCTTCGAATCTACGGTAGTATCTTCTGCCTCCGTACAAACGTCCACCTACCATGATTGAACTGCATTTCTTCAAAGGAACCTCTTCATTGGGTGTGATTGGAAGGTGAGGCATCTGGACGTCTGTCAAGAATGTATTCGTCGGCGCGGCGACATTGAACTCCATGAACAACTCCAAAATCACCAACGGAAACAAGATACGTAGTACATTCATTTGTTAAATTATAGAGGCAATCCGTAAAATATCTTCAAATTCAGTCGAATTCAATCAACATTTCATCCAACAGTTCAAAAGTTGTGCCAGTAAGTTATATATATATATATATATATATATATATATATATATATATATATATATATATATATATATATATATATATATATATATATATATATATGCACCGAATGTACAACCAAAGAGATATGCACCGCGTGATATAGCCTGTAGCTGGAACACTAAGATAGGCATAAAATCTAGAGGTTCATTTGAAGATTGGCACTAGCGGTCAAAGTTGCCCAGGATGAGGATAGACAGTTTCCAGTTCATTTGGTTCACTAGTTGAACTGGAATGCACAGTGTCATGGACAGGGGAACCGATTGCATATTTTTATTCCTCAAGTCCTTAACAGTTCAGTTCGGTTACTGAACTGAACTTACCTAACAGTTCGGTTACTGAATTGAACTTATAATAGCAGTTCGGTTCTAAACTGTTTGTAATAGTTCGGTTAGTTTTGGTTCAGTTCGGTTCGACAGTTCGGTTCAGTTTTTTGGTAACCATGAACAGCCCTAGCATTGGTCACACTAGGACCCGAGTTGGTGCTTCTGGTGGTACTTACCCCAAAAGAGCGAGTCATTGTTAGAACTTATGGACCAATTTTTTTTGTTGGTGAATACAAAGAACTAAACCCCCGGGAGAGAACTAAGAAACAGAGCTCCCAAAACTACCCCCTTATCGATACACAAAGCACCAACAAGGAAATGGAGAATTGCAACAAAAAACGGGAAAAAAAGTTTTATTACTAAGACTCCTCTTAGCAAGAGCATGAACAGGCTGATTAGCCTCTCTCAGAATGTGCTTCCAACGAACATAAGCTGGGTCAGACAGAATATGTTAATTTAATTATTAATTAAGTATGACAATTTAAATAAAACATTCCAATTCCTCAATTTTTGCTCACGTTTTTACAAAACTAAACCCATTAAAATTACTACTTAAATGAAGAAGCACATCTTACAAAACTAAACCCATTAAAATTACTACTTAAATGAAGAAGCACATCAAAACTTCCCAAAACTCCCATCAAAAAATGTAGCCTTGCGAACTAATTTACAATAGATGCTGTCGGAAAAAGTAAAAACAAAGTATTGATGATTTCTCTCCCCCTTATTACAGAAGGCCTTTTTTTTACCGTCTATTATACTCTGTACCCCCATAATTCACCAAACGGACGATTTTATCCCTGATTTTTGACTTTCAGAATTACGCCAAAATACATAATTCCAGAAGCCAATTTTTTGATTTCCGGAATTATGTCGGTTGGGATAATTCCGGAAATCTTTTAAAAACCGTGTTCCAAAATTACCTCAAAAGAGGATGATTCTGGAAAACCTTAGTTTAGAACTTTCCGGAATCACCTCAAAAGAGGTATTTTCGGAAGTCAAAATTGGCTTCCAGAAATACCTCTTTTGAGGTGATTTCAGAAAGTTCAAAAAATTGGCTTTCGAATTTATCCTCTTTTGAGGTAATTCTCAAAATTTAAAAAAAAAAATCAGCTTTCTTTTAATTTTTTGAGGGCTATTTTGGGGATTAAATGGGTTATAAGGGAGAAGAGGGGGGTAAAAAAAAAGCCTCACAGAAAACGCCCAAGGAAAGCCTTGATCTCATCAATATATGGGGGCCGAGTAGGAATTATATGACCACAGTCATGTTCAATGATCACAGAACAACCTTCATCATATAGAGAAGCAAGTTCCTTGCTTGCTTGGTTGGCTATTTGTCTGTCGTTACCATGTTCATTACCGAAAATATGAAGAGAGGGGCACTTGATAGGACCACACTCCATCTCCTTCAAATGGACAGCAAAGCCTGAGCACAAGACAACAAACCTAAAATCCATTTTACCTTTTAGCTTCTCTTGTTGTGCAGATATTATGGCAGTCATTGCTGCTCCCTGTGAAAATCCCAATATTCCATCAAATGGACCTTCTTGGGAGAACACATTTGTTAAGTGTGATAGTGAAATATCATATCCAGCGGTTTGTTTCTGGTATTGAAGTGGATCAAATGGACCATCTGCCACCTTCCAATCAACACTACCACTTCCATCAAAATTGTGTGCCATGAACCACGCAAACTTCTTCTTGCAATTTTCTGAAGGTGGGGGAGGACTGGCTGGCAAAGACGATGATTCACAATTCACATGTGGCACTGACATGGGGGTTTGATAAATGAATGGCAACTCATGAGGTGCGTCTATAAAAACAAACTCAGCAATTTTCTTGAGTTTTTTGACTAATGATGCTGTTCTTCCCTTAAAGCTGGATGCATTCTGCCGAAATCCATGCAAGCATAAGATTTTCAGTTTTCTTGGGGTCCCTGCATCTGAAACATAATTCATTAAATCCATGCAAGCATAAGATTTTCAGTTTTCTTGGGGTCCCTGCATCTGAAACATAATTCATTAGCCAACGTTTGAGATTTTAGCAGACTTATTATCAGTTAACTGACAAAATAATTGCAAGATTAACTATCAGTTAACTTCAAATTTGACAAAAGACATGTGAAAGCAAGATCTGTTAGGCGATATGGATCACAGACCTTACCATCTTCCGTAGGCACTTGAGGCAAGGGTATAGTATCTGAAGAAAAATCCTGGAACTCGACAACCGGCAATGATGTTTTTGAATCACCATTTTCAATAAACTGCTTTGACCTAATCGACTTGCGTTGTTTTTCGCATAGCTCACAAACATACAGTGCAGATTCATTCTGGAGAACCACAGTAACATCAGAAGCAAGAAATCAAAAGAAAAACCCAAGAAAACAGAACAGAAAAAAGAACTAATTTAATAATTTAAAGATGGAGAGAAGGGATGAATTTCTTAGATTACCAATTTAGGAATGAAGTTTACCGAAGTCTTTAGGGGGAAAGGCATCAGCATAAATGGTATTCAAATGCAAGCATGAAAGAAGCTCAACTTTGAGGCCTAATGACTACATTAGGGAGCTTACACAATCAGCTCACAAGTCTCATTTCACAAAAATTAAACATTTTTTCCTAATAACAAACTTAAAGTCTTGATAAAAAGTGAGTTGCGTAATTAGTATTATCTAGAGCCATTTACAGGTAAACCAGCTCAAAAGCAGCATTTGACTTGGGCTCAAATAGAAAGAAACAAAATCAGAACCAAGCTCTTATTTAGAAGTTCATGGACACTTCACAAACTAGCATATATAACAATCCACAAAAATTCTTAGTTTAATTCTCCAAAACAGCAGTACGCAGTATGTTTGAAACCACAAGATCAAGTATATAATCTCATTAATGATCTCCTTGTCTTTCCTTTTACTTTTCCCCTCTCCTAACTCCTTCAGAATGGTGAAATTCGCAGAGGTATGCAGACCAAAAATGTTGACACAGATAATATATCAGATCATACCTGGCAACTATGACAAACTAAGACAAGCATTCTGCAATAAGTACATCGGCAGCGTGAAGAATAATCATCAAAGGAACAGTGACAAATAAGGCAGGTACCAATTATAGCATCTGAACTTCCAACTGATATCCTACAACCACAGAAGATATGAAATAAGGACTTGTTTCATCCAATTGTTGCAACACTGCCCAATTATGTTTGACAGGCTTTCAAGATTACTTGCTACTGGATAATCTCAATACTGAATATAGACAAGCGAAGCCATCATTGCATTGGAAGCTCCAAAATGTTGTTACCAGAAAGCAAGAGCAAGTGACACCCCCCTCAAAATGAGGGAATAAAGGGGACTTGATAAATAACAATAGCAATGATAGCTTCAAAATCTTAAAAACGAAAAGAAAAGTTTTGAATCAAAGTAAACGAAATATAGATGTAAAGCTTACAAATTTATAATGAAGTACCCAAATAAAAAAAATGAACAATAACTAAGAAATGAACTTGCATTCTTGCATAGTCACCTATTTATTCATAATTAAATTAAGCGAGGATTGAAATTGAGGGACACCAAAAATGTAATAGAGTAAAGAACCTAGTATGATGATTATTTCAAAAGTTCAGTTATCTGAATATTTATTTACTATAAAGGATCAAGTTGAATAACCAGTTCACAAATTCAATTTAATCATATAAGGTTGCCTTTCCATCAATCCAAAAACAAACCGATATGGTTATGGGGTGCCAGAGCAGGCAGAGCTTAAATAACTTCATTTGCAGGTCTTTGTCCTTTAAAATATCAAAAAATTACTAATATGACTCTTATAAATAAATAGTGATAAAATTTTTTGAAGTAATATCAATATTCCAATCCTGATAGGATTACAAGGTATTTATATGAATGCATGCCTGAAAGAAATGTGAGAATTAAAAAGACATGCCGGTGATCAAAAACAAAATTCTTTCCTTTGAATGCATGCCCGAAAGAAATGTGATAAATAAAAAGACATACCGGTGATCAAAAACAAAATTCTTTCCTTTGAAAAAGCCACCATCTGGGAATTGCTCCAAGTACCGTTGTATGCCACCAAATAACTGCCATTAATAAAAAATAATTACAAGAAAGACTGGTCATCAGCATTAAGATGGTCTTCACAATATTTAACAACAGTTCTTAAAGAAGGATACACTACCACAAGATTTCCACACTCTACAGTCATCATATTGAATCAAAAACCAATATCGAGCCATGGTCATTGTGACTTTGTAGGCTCTTTTCTAATGTTGTATCAAACTAAGCAGCTAATGAACATCATACAAATCCATGACATTGATCTAAATTTCCTCTTGCTTTCAAAAGAGTAGTGGGTAGAAGAAGAGAAATTCAGGAGTTTACCTGGAACACATTCTCAAATCCAGCACCCTTTGACCTAATATATGCTGATGCCATTTCACACCTGATTCCACCGGTACAATACCTGAATCCAACAAGTGAAATTACACACCATAAGTAGATAAAAGTTACTCAGTATAAAAATGATAGGGAGATGAAAAATACCACCCACATATCACTATTATCGTCTACCCAGAAATTACCACCAAAAAGTTTTTAAAGGGAAACTTACATGAGGACATTTTTTCCTTTCAATTGCTCACCATTATCATCTATCCATGAGGAAAAATCACTGTACTGCCTAACTTGTGGGTCCAAAGTTTCAACATTTGGAGCATGAAATTTCCCAATTCTTGTTTCATAGAGATTCCTTGCATCAAGTAAAACAAGGCTGTTTTCTGGACTACCCTTCTCTACTAAAGAACATAATCATACAAAAGAAGATTCATATTTGAGTACCAATTCTCCTTATATAACCAAATGCTCAGGAGTCTATACAGTGAAAATAAAGGGCAATAACATATAGAATTGAAATAAGATAAAACATCAAAAATTTATGCATCAATGCTAAAGGAACTTACTAGCATTGTGAAGGGTAGAATGGAACTCAACTGCAGATAGATGTTTACCAGCATTTGAGATTTCTGGTGACTTTAATAGTGGATGGGAACTGAGAGTAACCAGTTCCTACCAACAGAGAAGTATAAAACATTATGCAATGAAACATGGATTGAGACCAAAAAACAATGAAGGAATAAATTTATACTTATTTAAATAAAAACTACCTTGACGATTCGAATTGAGAGAGAAGTGAACCCACACTCCTTAGCAACTTCATCATTTAATGGATGGTGAGAAGTTGCAAGCTTGAAATCAGTCCCTTCGAATAAGTTATTGTAGGCCTTGAGGTCTTCGATGTGTTTCTCCAGCGAGGATAAATTGCCGCCAACCTATTATTAAAGTGAAAGGAGTGTGTGAGAGTTGAGATTGGAATAAAAGTGGAGAAAGAGAGGGGGTGGGGATTTACGGTGACATTGACGCCGTGGGAAGAAAGGCGAACGCGGCCGAGAAGGGAGAGCGAGGAGCAGTTGGATTGGTAGAATGTGAGGAGGTCGTTGAGGTCTTGAATGTCGGCGTACTTGTAATAGAGGAGGACGCCGTATTGGTCTGCAACTTTCTTGTCGGACATGATTTCAGCTTCCAGAGTTGAGGGTTTATGGAACGCTCTTTCGAAAGGGATGAGAGTCGACCAGAGGCGCAGTTGTTCTGTTGTCAACCAAAAAAGAAATGGCTTAAAGGGACATGTCCTTTCAAATATACAAAAACTCTTGATTCGTCCTTGTAATTTCAAAAATTTTAAAAAGGTCCTTGCAATTACCAAACACGGTTAATTTCGTCTCTTCTATTAACTTTTGAGTAACAGCGTTAGTTTCTCGTGACGTGTCTGTCATGTTGGATGTCAAGTTGGATAAATAGTCCGAAAAACAGTAGCCCAGTAGAGGCAGCAAGGCCAACAACATGATGTCAATGCAACTGTGTTGAGATGTTCGAGGATTGGGAGTCAAAGAAAATCACAAAACTGAAGCTGAAGTTATTAGATGAGAGGAAGAAGATGAAGTGGATGCAAGAAATTATAATTTTAGTGATTTTGTACGCAGCATATCAAAAATTTGGATTGGTTTAGGGTTGTTGCTAGTTACCAATTCCAATTATGTTTAGGAAGTTGTTTATGTCTATGTCAGAAATTTGGATTGGTTTAGGAAGTTGTTAGCTACCAATCCAATTATCTTAGTTGTTTATCTTTAAGAAATCCAATTAACTACATGTATGAATTATCTATCAATGAAGTTATTTATCTAACAAAATTTAAACTTTGGCTGTAAAGTGGAAACATTAGTCTTCATTCATTCAAACATTAGCAACTAGTATTCATTACACAAGTTCCCAGATGCATAACTTCCAAGATTGCATAACTTCCAAAATACATAACTTCCAAGATTACAATTCACAAAATATATAAGTTCCAACATAACCTAAACCAAAATACATAACTCCAAAATACCCTAAAACATAATACATAACTCCAAAATAGCATTCATTCCATGTTCTCCTGAGTTAGGTCCCCATTGTGTGGGCTGCCTTCATCATCATTACCCATCAGTAGTTTGTTTGGGTTACCTTTCTGGCTTGTGCAGCTGGATTGATCTCTGTGCTCTTGCATCCCATACTATTGTGCCCAAATTGATCACATTTTGTGCATCTATATGATGTACAAACCCTCTTCAGTTTCTTAGCATTAGGTGGCTGTTCCTCCTCATCAGGTTGCCTCCTCCTCAGTTTTAAAGGTCTACCAAGCCCTCTTTTGTAAAGTGGTGGAGGCATGTCATCCACTTCAACAACAGGCCACATATCTTGGCCATTTATAGGACTTACACCATGACAATAGGCAAGTTCATAACTAAATCTACTATAACATTGATCAACAAAATCCTCAGCTTTTTGTTTCCTATATGAAAGGGCAGCACATGCATGTCTACAAGGAATACCTACTAGCTGCCAAAAATTACAAGTGCAACTATGTTTCCCTATATCAACAACAAAAGCAATACCACCATATATGCTTACAACCTGCCACTGAAGAGCAACAGACCATGTAGCAACCCAATATGCACTTCCCTCAACCTCCTTATCCAACCTCTTCCTAGGCTTAGGCATAATTTTACGTGGACATCTTTGTAGTTTTAATCTTTGCTTACCATTCCTATCCATCAAATATTCCCTAATATGCTCACACATTGTGAGAATAGGTTTATCTCTAGCGGTTAATATTGTGCTATTAAAAGCTTCAGCCAAGTTATTCATAACTACATCACATTTAGGATAAAAAGGGAATGCATGCTTACACCAGAATTTTGTTGGAACAGCCATCAACCACTCCCAACACTTAGCATCCACTATCTTCAGTGCATTCATCTTAGCTTCCCATGCTTGGTAGTATGTTGGCTTTGCTGCCCCATCATAAGTTGTCTAATGACATCTCCCCCGCCAAATTTTTTCTTGCAATTTGCATACAAGTGCATAACACACAACCTATGGTCAAGTCCCATTTCCTTAAACACTTGTATCAATCCCTACACAAAAAATTACAGTTAGGGAACATAAAATGGAAGACAGAATGTTAGAGTTGCCAAACATAAAAAGAAAGACATCACATTACCTTTTGTTGGTCTGAAATAAATATCCATCTTCTGTCTTGACCAATGTCTTCCAACAATAAAGATAGAAACCATCTCCAAGATTCTTTGGTTTCTGTTTCAACAACACCAAAAGCAAAGGGAAAGTATTGATCATTTGGATCTCTCCCAACAGCAACTAGAAGCTGTCCACCATATTTGGTCTTCAAATGACATCCATCAACACATATAAAAGGTCTACATCCCTTCAGGAACCCTGCCTGCACCCATCAAAGCAAAAGTAAAAGGATTAATTCAAACATTGGCAAACTATCTGGTGTAGATCTAACCATTGAGATCTTGCATGTGTTTTGAGGATTTACCCTTCTCAACTCTTCTGCATATCTCCATAATAAAGCATATTGTTTGTATGCTTGACCTTCATCCATTTCTTTTGCAATTTGCTTTTCCCTCCAAGCTCTACCAAATGAAATCCCAGCCTTATAGTTTAGCCTAACATCAATCATGATTTCTCTCACCTTCACACTATCAGTAGTTATTAATCTTTTGGCCACTAACTTTGCCACCCACCTTGCCCTAGCAGTACAATTATTTAATACTCTTGCACATGTGTGAGTCCCATCCCACATTTTCATTCTATAAGTATGCTTGCCACCCACTTTGCTGACATGGGCCAAAAAACCACATTTGACCTTACTCACCCTCTCCTTGTCATTTTTTACAAACCCGATCTCTTTACCATTTAAAATTGACCACTCTATTATTGCTTCTTTAAATTCATCAAGACTAATAAATTCCAACCCAACTTTAAACTTGTAATTTGCATCAAGTTGAGCAGGCCTAAATTTGTCATATCTTTGACGTGACCTTCCCTCGTTGGCTTCTTCATCTGGGTCACTGCTATCCAACTCCTCAGAAATGTAGTCATCAACTGGGTCAATCTACTGGTGCACTAGAGCTTGCACCACCACCTTTTTTTTTGGCGTTCTCTTTGCCCTCATCTTCACTCTATAAGGGGTACCATTGACCACAACTCTTGACCCACTAGGAGATCAAATTGATGGTGATGGAGCTCTAGGTCACTACAAGAATAATGGGATTTTTCGGCCAGGACTTTCCGGCGGATTTGAGGAATTTCCGGCGGATTTTATCAGCCGGAAAGTTTCCGGCGGATTTTAGGACTTACCGGGGGATTTTATCCGCCGCAAACTTTTCCGACGGATTTTGGGGTATTTCCGGCGGATTTTTTGGCATTTGCGGCGGATTTTTAAAAAAAAAATTCTAAATTTTTTTTTTTAAAAAAATCCGCCGCAAATACCAAAAATCCGCCGCAAAAGGCAAAAAAAAAAAGTCAAAAAAAAATTATTTTTTTTTTCATTTTTTTTTTTAAAAATCCGCCGCAAAAGTCAAAAAAAAATTGTTTTTAAAAAAAATCCGCCGGAAAAGCTAAAAAAAAATTTTATTTTTTTTTTTAAAAAATCCGCCGCAAATGCCAACAATCCGCCGCAAAAGCCAAAAAAAAATTCAAAAAATCCGCCGAAAATTTCAAAAATTCGGAGGGAAAAAATCCGCCTATAAATAAAAATTTCTCCTGCACTCCTCTCATTCTCTCATTTCACTCTTTATTTCATTCTCATTCTCTTCTATATTTCTCTACATATCTCTCTTCTATATTTCTTATACTCTCATCTCCATAAATTTCTCTACATATCTCTCATCTCCATAAATTTCTCTACATATCTCTCATCTCCATAAATTTCTCTACATATCTCTCTTCTATATTTCTCCTTTCTTCTTCATTCTTTTTCATTCACTCATTAGTTCTTATTTCTTCTTACTTCTTTATTCACATTCTCTCCTATATCATTCTCTTCTAATATTCTCTTTCATTCTTACTCCTTCCTACTTCTACATACTCATTCATTTATTTATTTTCATTCTTTTCTATATCATTTTTTCTCATATTCTACTTCATTTCATTTTTTCTTACTTTTTATTAAAATACAAATTAAACATTAAAATTCAAAAAAATTGAAAAAAAATTCAAAAACTCAAATTTTTTACCGCCGGATTTTTTAAATTTTTTTTTTGGATTTTGCGGCGGATTTTAGGCATTTCCGGCGGTTTTTTAAAAAAAAAATTGGCTTTTGCGGCGGATTTTTGGCATTTGCGGCGGATTTTTTTAAAAGAAAAAAAAATTTAAAAAAATAAATATATATTTTTTAAAATCCGCCGCAAATGCCAAAAAATCCGCCGGAAAATGCTTTTCCGGCGGATTTTCCGCCGGAAAGCGTTTGCTGCGAGCTGGCTACCGGCGGCAAAAATCCGCCGCAAAGTCCAATTTTGCGGCGGAAATATGGCTTTTCCAACGGATTTTGCCCGCCGGAAAATCCTGTTTTTCTTGTAGTGGGTGGTGTGTATGTGCTTCTTCATCACTATTAGCATCAAACCTATCATCTTTGCCATGTGCTCTCGCTCATACCCTAATTTTGTCCGGCTAATTTAAAGTTTACTAGAAAAAAAAATCTAAAATATTGTGTTTGCCGTTTACGCGTGTCATTCCCGATCATGTGCAGGTTTCATTCTCGTTGTGCATGCGTGTCACTTGTCGTCGTGTACGAGTGCTCATTTTAGTACTCGTTATTTTATTGTTATAGGTATTAGTTTAATAAGAAAATGTAATAAAAAAATCAGATTTGAATAATTGCTTTTTATTATTACTATAATCAGTTTTTTGTTTACATGTAGACAAAAAAAATTAAATACAAAATAGTACAAAAAATTAATTAAAAAGCAAGGCAGCACAAGTTGCTGTCCTTGCTGAAAATCTTTTTGAGCATTATGCCAAAGCCCATTTCTTCATCCTCTTTATTGTCTTCCCATTCTTGGCACCAACAATGCTGGCCTTGCAAACAGCAGTACCACCACATCTGCTCCACTACTCTGCCTTCTCTGCAAAAGCATAGCAGCACAATTTTTGTCTCTTTGATTTGCATCATCTATAAAAAAACAGAAACAGAAACAGCACAAGGAGAGGTGAACCGGAGGGGGCGCACTGTAGCAAAAAAAAAACTAACAACAAATCACAACACACACAGAGAAGAGAAGAAACAGAAACAAAGGGGGGGAGAGAAAGAAGGAGGAAAAGAGAATGGGGGGAATATAGAAACAGAGGAAATAAAAAAGGGAGAGGGGGAGAGAAAAAAGGAAACACACAGAGAGCAAAAAATTTAAATAAAAGAAAACAAAGGGAAAAACTGGAAAGAAAAGAAACGGGAAAGAAGAAAAAAGGGGAAAAAGAGGATTCCACAACCTTGGCCACTCACAGCCCCCACAACCGAAACTGTCCACCGCCAAACGCCACCAGCACCACCGCGCCGAAGATTGGTCGGATACCTCGGTTGTTTCGCTTTCTCTCTCCTCGCCGCATCCCATCGGTCTCAACCCTCCTTACCATTTTCCAGTTTCATCTTCCTCTCACTGTAACTCTTCTATCCTTCAACTCCTCTCTATCATTTTTTTTCTTCTTCTTGCGTTCCCCCCCCCCCCCCCCCCCTCTCTCTCTCTCTCACTCCCATTCCCTCTCTCTCATGTTTGTGTTGCGGCTGTGAAACTAGGTTCCCAATGGTTCTGTTTTTTAATTAACCCATTTGCCCTTACTTCCCTTTTCATTATTATTAGCATATATATCAGATTAAAAATGGAATAGAATCATGTTGCTGTTCAAGATGTGAGAAAACAACTCCACTCATTCTTACACCCCCTTGTTCCACTTATACAACACCCCTCTTTTTTTAAAAAAATTCAGAACACTAATCCCCCCCCCTTTTTGCTGATTCGCGACCTCCCAAGTTTTTTTTTATATATTCGATTTTATTTTGTGAATAGCAAAAAGGCTGTGTGCTATTTGCACCACCCACTATTTCTGCTTCGCACCCCCTGCAAGGCCTGCGTTTTGTGGGCTGGCAGGATTGGTGTAATTTACTCCGCACACCCTCTTTTCTTAAATACGATCCCCCTCATGTTTTTCTCTAGGATTACTGTTTACACCCCTTTTCGTTACTGTTCCGCACCCCTTCCTGGTTTTGTTATTTATTTATTTCTTGTTGCTTTCCTTATTGTTGATATTATCATTTTTTTTTACTAGTTACCATTATTATCATCATCATTATTATCTTTCTACAAAAATAAAAATAAATGTTAGTTCACATAAAAAAAAATTCTTCCTTTCTTTTTCTCATAAAAATACCAAAAATACGGGATTGGCTGAGATGTGACATCTTGTCGATCCCGGTTTAAGACGCCTAAGTTGTACAGCTTGGTGATCTTAAACCACCTTTCAAAAATTAAAATCAATCAAAACACAAACATTTTCTACCTAGAACTACGTAGCCTTTGATTCTCTACCAGGAGATACGTAGGAGCAGGGCCATGCCCCTGTCAAGCGCAAAAATAAACAATTTTCATTCTATTTCTTCCAAAACCACAAAAATAATAACAGGGGATTAAGTCGGTTGTACGGCCGAGTTAGTCAGCGTTCTATGATGAATGAGCTGTACGGCTCAATAATCTTAGAACCCCTAAAAAATAAATAATTAATAAACCTTTTCTCCAAAAAAACGAATAGGGGACTAAGTCGACTGTACAGTTGGGTTAGTTTGCTTTTTAGGTCACTAATGAACCGTTACGGATCATGTCCTAAAATCCCTATTTAAAATAAATAATTTCTAAATTAAAAAAATACAAACACATCTCTTTCATTTCAAAAATCAAAAAATCTTATTTACAAAGTAGGGGATTAAGTCGGTTGTACGGTCGGGTTAGTCATCGTTTTAGGATAAGTGAACTGTGGTCCTTCAGAGCCCCAGCGCTCCTTCAGCCCTCAGCGGCCCTTCAGAGCCCCGACGCTCCTTCAGACCCCCAGTGGTCCTTCAACACAGACCACACAATCCTAAAACCCCTATATTAAAAAACACCAACCAACAAACATTTTCTAAACCAAGAACTATGTAGCTTTGATTTCTCCATCACACCTGGAGATACGTAGGAGCAGGGGCCCACTCCTGTCAAGCACAAAAAACTAAAATTTTTATTAAGTCTTCTTTCTTTTTAATTCACAATAAAAGGGTAAAATAAACATTTTCGAAATTAATATTCTTTCCTACAACTAATTAGCAGGTAACTTTTCTTAGGAAGGATGTCGTGGGGTGCTAATACCTTCCCCACGCATAACCGACTCCCGAACCCTTATCTGGTCTCAAGGACCCTTATCCATTCCAAAAGGGATTTTCCAATATTTGCCCTTAAACTAAACTTTGGTGGCGACTTCATTTTTTGAACCTTCAAGGAATCCTCACCCGGATTTTTCGGTCGCTACAACTGGCGACTTCACTGGAGATTTTTTTAGAGAGTCAAACCTAGTCTAATTAGTTGTAGGAGTAGTTGTTAATTTAATGCTTTATTTTTACCCTACTTTGTCTGTTATTTTTTTTATTGCATATTATATTCTCTTTGGTGTGATATGTAAACATTAGGATAGAAGACCACTTTTTGTATATGTGTTTGCTTGTTTTGCAGCTTGGGGATATATCTGTCATTTTGCTCCTACACACACTACACTACTACACTTTTTGCACACACGTGAGAATAGTCCTATACCCAGACTGGAGCATAAACTTAAGTTAGAACGAGACTGCGTAGTAATGGCCCTCTGGATGTACGTCCAGCTCGGTGGTTACGAAAGTCTCACCTAGAGTTTGGTCCCTTCGAGGGTGCTATCACTTTTAATAGCTTGCCTATTGTTGTGGCTAGCGTTCTCGAACGGGGTCGTTGGCTCTAGGAACCTTATTTAGGACTCTATAGAGACTACCCCTTGGAAGGTTCACTTAATAGAACAGCTTTAGAACATCTCTCAAGGAGCCTCTTTAGGATACAAAGGAGCATCATACCCCTTGCATTCAAACAAACCTAATACTTTTCTTTTTTCAAAATTTCTCAAAAAAAAAGACAAGAGAAAACGCTTTTAAAATTTATCCCAAGAAAATGCCTCATGCGTTCCCTTTTTCTTTCGCATGACACAAAAAATATATGCATCGACATCTCATTTCGCATGCATTTTTATGACCGCCAGGGAATTGTAAGACCTTTTCGGCAAGGAGAGATGGATCGGGCCATAAAATTAAAAGGAACCATGCATTTGAAAGTCAAACAACCAAACTTGAGAAATCTGCGGGACCTTGGCAATGAAATGCCAGCATGGCGTCGTGACTTATTCACTGTCAAGTACGGGAATCTCCTGAGCCTCCTGGACGTTAAGGTACAAGCTGAAGCTATCACTGCACTGGGCCAGTATTTTGATCCACCGTTGCGGTGTTTCACTTTCCAAGATTATCAGCTGGCTCCAACATTGGAAGAGTTTGAAAATATTTTGTGTTTCCCTCCCGAGAATAAGAAGCTTATCGGTACGTAGAGCATTATCCCCTACCTGAAAATTTATCCAAGATATTGAAGGTTCCAACGTCAGAACTAGCTACAAAGATAGTGGAAATAGGTGGCAAAAAAGGTTTGACCAGAAAGTGCCTAGAGAAGGAAGCTTCATTCTTAGCCAAAAAGAAAGATTGGGCTACTTTCATGGATGTCTTTGCTCTCCTCATCTATGTGATTGTTCTTTTCCCAAATGACAAAGATTTTGTTGAAGACACCGCAATTGATGTCTTTCTAGCCTTCAAGCTCCGAGGACAAAACCCTGCCTCAGTCGTTCTGGATGATGTTTATTTTTTTCTTTGGGAACGTCATGAGAAAAGAGCAGGTGTGATATGGTACTGTTTGCCTGTGTTGTACCGTTGGCTAACCTCTCATATATTCAAACGAAATCATCATATAGGAGTTAAGGGTAAGACTGAGTGGGCCCAGTACCTCGTCGGCCTAACAGGGAGTGACATCTCTTGGTATTTTCGAGATCAAAACATCGATGAATTTGTTTATCAGTGTGGAGACTTTCCAAATGTCCCCCTCATAGGGATGAAAGGTTGAATCAGTTACAATCCAGTCATTGCTCTAAGGCAGTTCGGTTATCCCATGATGAATCCACCTCCAGAAGAATCCCTATCTACCTTTGAGCTAGAGTGCAGAGGCTCTAAAAATCTTGATATGTTAAGAAGGGTTAGCCGAGCTTGGGACAGAATAGTCAAGAAAGGACGTGAACTAGGCCCTAGAGCTATTGATGTTGGGGAAAACAATCTTCAATGGATTGCACTTAGGGTCCGAGAGGTCAGGGTACCTTTTCGCCTCGCACTTCCCGCCGGCCATGAAATCCCTGAACCAGTTCCTGTCCTCAATGAAGAAGTAGAAGAAGTCAAAGTTGCCTTGACCACATATGAACAAGAAACGACTGAGCTGCAAGCTCGGCTGGAAAGAGCACTTCAAGAAAACGCAGGCCTGAGGTGAGAAAATATCGTCAAAGGTAAACGCATTGCAGAATGCGAAGAAAGGTTAGAGGTCGGGAAGGCTAAGTTTCTTCGTGTGCAAGAAAGCCTTAGAGGTGCCAATGAAGAGCTTCAAGTACGTAACAGAGACCGAGACAGGGCCATTGACAATGCTTATGTATGGAAGAGTCAGTTGACAGGAGCTGTGGAGAAGGAAAATGATCTTCAAACTCAGCTCCAAAGTTTGAGGGCGCAGTTGAAAGAAAAGATTGATGAGTATGAGGGTAGGCTTGCGACCGAGAGAGAAGCCAGAGGGGTGATACTAGGAAGACTCGAAGAATGTCAAGCAGCACTCCAAAAGGAGTTCAGAAATACGAACGAATTGAAAGAGTTCGCTGATTACCAGAAGAACCTCTATGAAACAACCGAGAAAGAGCACGCATATCTAAAAGAGGAATACATGAAGCTGGATGATCATTGTCATTACCTCCAGGCCAGGTTCTCAAATCTATCTAAACTATGCAATGAAGCCATCATAGATGTTCCAGATCATTTGAAGGATGCTGATATCGTCATGTCCAGGGAGAATACCCCAGTTGAAGTCTTCAAATTTGTTCAGTATATGAAAGAGCTTATTGCCTTCTTAAAGATTAAGGCAAAGTGGCCCGGTGTGAAAAAAAGAAAGATGACTTGGATGGCGTAGTTGTTTGAGTTTAAATTGTTGTAGTTTCCGTTGTAATCCCTGAAGAACTCGTTTGGTTGTACTTTCTTTTGTCAATGAAGAATTCGTTTGCTTTAAATCTCGATCCTAGTTTATCCTTCACTTGTCGAATGAGTGGTTTACAATTCCACAGGCTCGATGCAAGAAACATGCATAGGCATCTCATGCACATTCATTCATTCATTCATTCATTCACGAACTTATGTTAAAAAAAATTGAAAAAAAACAGAACGAAAAAGAAAACTGGTTCATCAACACCACTACCGTACTCGCTTGCAAGCCAGGAAAATGACTGAGAGTCAAGACAACCAAGCGTTGAGAGATGATATCGAGAAGCTGAAAGAGAAGATGAACGAGATGATGGCCATGAAGGAGCAGATGGCCAATATTATGAAGCTTCTTGAAAAGAGAGTTGCAGACGAAAACACCTCTGTAGGAAATGCCGGAAATATTGCTACAGGCCTTCCTCCGCCGCACAACTCTGAGTTTGATGGTCAGGGCCACTACTGGCCCCCCTATGGACTTCCTGCCGGCTACACACCTCCTACGATGGACGCCACTTTAGAGGGTGGCCCTACGGGGGTCGTGAATCTGAATCACAATATGCCTCAAGGACTGAATGAAATACCGCAAGTCCAGATCCCTACGACTATGCCGCATGCTGCGTTACAGAATTACACTCCGCCGTTAGTGACGAGTCATCAGACTCCTGTGCAAAATACCGGGAATTCCTCCCACTCATATATCCCACATGTGAGCTCAGCTGCTGTTCCAATGGTCCATCCTTATAACTACCCAACGTGGGATCCTCAATCCAGGGACAGGTATCAAATGCTCGAAGAATGGTTAAGGGCCATAGAGGGAACTAATACTGGGGCAAGAAATGCACATGATTTATGTCTTGTTCCCAACGTGGTTATCCCCCCTAAGTTTAAGGTGCCAGATTTTGATAAGTACAGAGGAGCAACATGTCCGGCAAGCCACCTAACTATGTACTGCAGGAAAATGGCTGCGTTCGCAAACGACGATAAGCTGCTTATCCACTACTTCCAAGACAGCTTAGCTGGGGCAACTTCAAGTTGGTATATGCAGTTGACACCCACTCACATCCGGTGTTGGAGGGATCTCGCCGATGCTTTCCTTAAGCAGTATAAGTACAACACTGATATGGGTCCTGATAGGACTCAGCTACAAAACATGGCTAAAAGAGATAATGAGTCCTTCAAGGAATATGCTCAGCGTTGGACAGGACTAGCAGCGCAGGTAGCACCACCTCTGTTTGAAAAGGAAATGGTATCTATGTTCATGGAAACTCTTCCTTCACCCTTCTATGAAAAATTGATTGGGAGTGTATCATCAAGTTTCTCGGATATGGTCGTTATTGGGGAAAGGCTGGAAAACGGAATGAGGAATGGGAAAAGTGCTTACACTTCTCCCACTAACCAGAGAAAGCCCTTCTCCGGATTTCCTAAAAAGAAAGAAGGAGAAGCCAACGCCATCACAGGAACCGGAAAAACTTCCTACTCCAATCCCTCTCACACCAATCCGTTCTCAGCACAAACACTATCTGCCCCACCTGCCCAGAACAACCAAGGCCATAAACCACAAAACTACTCAGACGGAAAGTTCGTCCAGTTTGATCCAATCCCTATGCCATACTCCGACCTATTTCGCCACCTGCTCAGCCATAATTTAATCACCATCCGCCCAATGAGACAGATCCATCCCCCTTTTCCTAGAGGCTTCGACCCAAACACCACATGTGAATTTCATTCGGGAACGGTCGGCCATTCCATAGAAAACTGTAAGGCATTGAAGCATGTTGTCCAAGATCTAATCGCCTCGGGATGGTTGAATTTCAAGGAAAAGGGTCCTAATGTGGCTACCAACCCATTACCAGGACATGGGATGCCCTCGACTAATGCAATTGAGGATTCTGCAGAGCAGTCTCTAATCAGGAGGGTAGAATGCATCCAGACACCCCTGGAAGCGATTCATGCTAACTTGTGTTCCTTTGGGATTATCAAGAGAGAGTGCACTGGAAAGAATCCATGCAATGACCATCACTGCATGGGAAACTGTGAGGCGTTCAAACAAGTGCTTCAGGACCTGTTGGACCGGCACATAATACAAGTAGACTCTCCAAAGAAAGAAGAAGACGTATCAACCATCCAATCAAACAGGGGCAGGAATACGGATACTCGACGGCCGCTAGAGATTCTCTATGGCAAAGACTCAAGGATGTCCCCTGCTGCACCAAAGACAATAACCATTCGGGTACCAACCCTGTTGTTGTGGCTAAAGGTGATGTGCAAGTATACACAATCGCAACAAGTAATATATTGATAAGTAAAGTTCGTTCCCACAGGGATTGGAATTAATCTAAGAAGTTTAAGTGATTAGAAGCTTAGTGAAAAGAATTAAGTAACAAGTAAAGGTGAAGAGTTGTAAACATTATAAGTTGTGATAAAACAGTATTAAGTTTGCAGTAATTAAAAGTGAGTTGGACAGCTCAATAGTATGTAAGTTCCCAAGAGTAATGTTCATATAATATTAGACGCTGTAGCGTTAAGCGCTGTAGCGCTTAAGAATCCGTAGACGCTGTAGCGCCTTGGTGGCGTGCCTTTCAGTCACTTTCGTCAGGGCTATGTTACAAGACTCCTATGTCTAGGCTCTAAATAAGTTTTACCCCTGTATATTAAGATCTTACAACATTTGCCTTATGAACTATTACTCCCCTATGTCTAGAGTTAAGTAGTGATTCCTTTAAATGTCTTTAAAGGGTTTTCATTCATATTATTCCTTGAGTTCTCTTTGTGAACCATGTCTGTACCCACAAAGTTACCTTGTTTTAGTTGATCATTCCCAAACCAAGATTGAAAGTATTATGACACAAGGAATAAAACACAAACATCATAATATTATACAAAAGTTACTCAAGGTTCATTACATACCAAGAACAATCCAACTACAACAAAGTTAGCTCATCACAAGTTCCATCAACATAATACAACTAGAGAGTATGTATTACCGTATGAAGACAAGAGAAGAGTGGTTGCAAAAGATGCACTCCAATGATCCCAAGTAGCATACAAGAGATGAAGTTGAGGCGTGAGCAAAACCTTGGATAAAAAACTTGAAGAACTATTCTCAAAATAAAAGCTTAAAAGTAGTGTATCAATGGAGAATGGCTACTACGTATGTGTGTAGTTCTTCTTCCAAGTTACAACAACTTGTCTACGTATGTTACCTCCTCTAGAAGCAATCTTAATTAATCCAATTAATATCTAAGTCTTAATAGAATAATAATATTACATGATGATTTTTAGACTTAGATATTATCCTTAAAGCACTTTACAAAAAGTGGTAATGATGGAATACAACAACTATCACATGGGTTCCATTTAGGAGGCGCCAAGTGTAATTTAGCATCCACTTGAAAGTCAACAAATCCAGCTGAGAGGAAGAGATAAGGGTGGTGACTCATCATGTCCTCAAGTGGCCACACAAATATCTCAATGGTCAGCCGTCATATAACGTTGTAGCGTCTCCTTGATAGCACACGCTGCAGCGCTAAAGCAAAACATCAAACATATTCACAAAGGCATTGACTATGCCCAAGTTTCAGGGAATTAACTTATAACCTATATTTATCCTAATATTCATATATTCACATATTTAAGTACTAAGCTTACTTGAGAAGTAAGCTTAATTTAAGTATTAGGAGCATAAATAACCTATATAAAATAAGGTTATCACCTGTTCCCTTTCAAAGACGCGAATGCACTCCCGCAGAATTACAGTGTGAAAGTTCAGAGCAATCCTAATGTCACCAACATCTCGGGAAGCAGCGGAATGACTCGGAGCGGGAGCGTCTATGCCCCTGAAGGACCCGTGGAAAGAAAATCAAATGAAAGAGAAAAGATTGATAAAGGAAAAAACATAGAGGGAGAGCCATTTGACAAAAATACAGGCAAGAAAGCATTATCTGAACAAGAAGCCAGTGAGTTTCTAAAGATTATGAGGCAGAGTGAGTACAAGGTAGTTGATCAGCTGAATCAGACCCCTGCTAAGATATCCCTGCTATCACTATTACTCAATTCTGAAGCCCACCGCGCAACACTAATGAAGGTGCTGAGTGAAGCTCATGTCACTCACGACATCACAGTTGGTCAGTTTGATGGGATCGTCGGAAATATCGTTGCAAACAACTACCTCACCTTCACAGATGACGAGATCTCCGTTGAGGGAATAGGGCACAACAAGGCTTTGCATATCTCCGTGAAATGTGGAGAATACTCGCTAGCTCGGGAACTTATCGATAACGGATCGTCCCTGAACATACTACCCAAATCAACCATGAACAAGCTAGACGTAGATTGTTCATACATGAAACCCAGTTCTACACTGGTCAGGGCATTCGATGGGTCTAAAAGAGAGGTCATCGGAGAGATGGAGTTACCTGTACAGGTAGGTCCAGAGGTCTTCATAGTGAGTTTCCAAGTAATGGATATCAATCCGTCTTACAGTTGTCTTCTGGGAAGACCTTGGATCCATTCTGCAGGGGGTGTGCCCTCTTCTCTACATCAAAAGCTCAAGTTCATAGTCAACAACAAGTTGGTGGTCGTTTCGGGGGAAGAAGAGCTGCTAGTTAATAAGCCGTTTCCTATCCGCTATGTTGAGGCGGCAGAAGAATCTTTCGAGACCGCTTTCCAAGCACTAGAAATTGCAAATGCTATCTTTGTGAGGGACGGGGCCCCATCGCTAAAACCAAAGCTGTCCAAAGCTGCATTGATGATCGCTAAAGTCATGACAAGCAAGGGTTATCAAGCTGGAAGTGGTTTAGGGAAGACTGAACAAGGGATCCTAACACACATATAACTGCATGAAAACAAAGACAGACGTGGGATAGGGTACCGGCCTAGTCGTGCTGACAAAGGAAGGATCGCCACGGAAAAGAAGGAGCGGAGGTTGGCCAAACTTGAGGGTCGGGAGCCAGATATGAAGAAGATTTTCATCTGCGACATAAAGCAAAGCTTTCAGAGCGCAGGAATACTAGATCCTAACCAGGTTGTAGCTATTGAAGATGATTCAAGTGCTGAAAATGGCGGTGTCAGCCTTGTGCACCGTTGCCCTGCAAACGAAAAGCTCAAGAATTGGGAGATTGTTGATTTTCCTATAGTTTTTAGTGCAAAGTAATTTTCTGTAATGCAATTCTATGGCTCTACCCAAGGCCTTAGGACATTTCATAAGGGCACACATGTTCCGTTTCAATATCAGTATCAATAAAATAGCATTTTGAATTCTCTAATAAACTTCATTTCGCCTCGTTCTTTCTCTTTTATTTGTTTTCATTCCGTCAATTTTCGCTAATGCAGATCTAAAAACATCATCTTTGAAAATAACAACGCCAATAATTCATACCATAACTTTGATCACCCCATTAATCAAACCGAAGAGGATGTTGAAGATCATTGGGAAGCCCCTCCAGAGTTAATGAGAATGATGGAACAAGAGGAAAAGGCAATCCAGCCTCACGAGGAATCTAGTGAAACGATTAACTTGGGCACAGAAGAAGATAAGAAGGAAGTTAAAGTGGGCACCACGATGAAGGAGTGTGAGCGGAAGAAACTGATTCAACTCTTATTCGACTATGTCGACGTCTTTGCATGGACATACCAAGACATGCCAGGGCTAGACACAAACATAGTTGAACACAAGTTACCAGTAAAACCTGAATGCCCACCAGTGAAACAGGAGCTAAGAAGGATGAAGCCAGAATTACATCTCTAGATTCATATCCCAATTAACGTCGACCTGTGAGCCAATCTTCAAATTGCTATGCAAGAACCAAGAAACAAAATGGAATGATAAGTGCCAGGAAGCGTTTGAAAAGATCAAGAGGTACCTCCAAAATCCACCGATTCTGATGCCACTGGTGCAGGGCAGACCCCTCATTCTGTACTTAACAGTGCTAGACAACTCAATGGGTTGCGTACTGGGGCAACACGATGAGTCTGGAAGGAGAGAACATGCCATCTACTACCTAAGCAAGAAGTTCACCGAGTGCGAGACAAGATATTCATTGTTGGAAAAAAACATGTTGCGCTTTGGCCTGGGCTTCACGTCGTCTGAGGCAGTATATGCTGAGCCACACGACCTGGTTGGTATCTAAAATGGATCCAATCAAGTACATTTTTGAAAAACCTGCACTCACAGGAAGAATCGCCCGCTGGCAAATGCTACTATCCGAATACGACCTTTTGTACGTCACTCAAAAAGCAATCAAAGGTAATGCCTTAGCTGAATACTTGGCGTATCAGCCCATTGAGGATTACCAATCAATGCAGTATGATTTTTCGGACGAAGATATAATGGCTTTATTCGGAGGAGGGAAATCTCCAGACAACGAAAGGTGGAGAATGTCATTCGATGGCGCTTCCAATTTGTATGGGCATGGGGTCAGAGCTGTATTGATTTCTCCTGATAACCGCTTCATACCACTTACTGCTAGACTGAGCTTCTGTTGCACCAATAACATTGCAGAATATGAAGCGTGTGTTCTAGGCATCAAAGCAGCCATTGAATGGAAAGTCAAAAGACTCGATGTATATGGGGACTCAGCCTTAGTCATCCATCAGATAAAAGGTGACTGGGAAACCAGGGATTCCAAATTAACTCCTTATCGCGATCACATCCAAAAGATGATTGAACAGTTCGAGGAGATCACTTTCCACCATCTCCCTTGCGAAGAAAACCAATTGGCTGACGCTTTGGCGACTTTGTCGTCAATGTTCAATATCAATAGCAACAAAATTCTGACATTCATCCGAATCCAGCATCAAGATCTACCGGCACATCATTGTGTGGCAATTGAGGAAGAGCCTGATAGTAAGCCTTGGTATTATGATATCAAACACTATATCACAAGCAGAGAATACCCTCCTGGTGCCACTGAGAATGATAAGAGAACGCTTAGGAGGTTGTCAATGGGTTTCCTCCTAAATGGGGAGGTACTCTACAAAAGGAACCACGATATGGTCCTCCTCAGATGTGTAGCCAAAGAAGAAGCAGAAAGAATTATGAAAGACGTCCATGAAGGCTCGTTCGGAACCCATTCTAGCGGGCACACCATGGCAAGAAAAATCCTAAGTGCCGGCTACTACTGGTTGTCAATGGAGACCGACTGCTTTAACTACGTGAGAAAATGCCACAAGTGTCAAATCTACGCTGACAATATCCATGTGCCGCCTGCTTCTTTGAATGTTCTAACAGCACCGTGGCCATTCTCAATGTGGGGAATGGATGCATCGGTCCCATCGAACCCAAGGCATCAAATGGGCATCGCTTCATTCTTTTCGCTATTGATTATTTCACCAAATGGGTCGAGGCCGCTTCTTATGCCAGTGTAACAAAATCTGTAGTTGTCAGGTTCATAAAGAGAGATTTGGTCTGCCGATACGGCCTTCCAAATAAGATCATCACGGATAATGGGACCAACCCGAACAACAAGATGATGAAAGAGTTGTGTGACGATTTCAAAATCCAACATCATAATTCCTCCCCATACCGTCCAAAGATGAATGGGGCAGTCGAAGCTGCAAATAAGAACATAAAGAAGATTGTGCAAAAGATGGTGGTGACCTTCAAGGACTGGCATGAAATGTTGCCTTTCGCTTTACATGGGTATCGAACCTCAGTTCGCACGTCAACAGGGGCAACACCATTCTCACTAGTATACGGGATGGAAGCAGTTCTTCCTATAGAAGTTGAAATACCCTCTCTGCGAGTGTTAATGGAAACAAAACTAGAAGAAACAGAATGGGTTCAAGCTCGCCTGGATCAGTTGAACCTCATAGAGGAAAAAAGAGTGGTTGCTTTGTGTCACGGGCAGTTGTATCAGCAAAGAATGAAGAAAGCTTACGATAAGAAAGTTCAACCCCGGCCGTTTCAAGAAGGAGATCTCGTGCTCAAGAAGATTTTGCCTATCCAAAAAGATTCCCGTGGGAAATGGACCCCCAACTATGAAGGACCTTACGTGGTGAAGAAAGCATTCTCCGGAGGTGCCTTAATTCTCACAAAAATGGACGGTGAAGACCTCCCACTCCCAGTGAACTCAGATGCAGTTAAGAAGTACTATGCCTAAAGAAATATGTGAAAAAAAGAGAAAGATGAGCCAAGCAAAAATGAGCTCGCTAGGTTGAAAACCCGAAAGGGCGGCCTAGGCAAAAACTAGAGCGACCTGGTGGATTGAAAACTCTAAAGAGCAGTCCAGGCAAAAATTAGGGTCAACGAGTTGGACTTTGAACAAATGCAAAGGCAATCCTCCGAAAGTTGGGTGATGAATGCTCAAGGTCATGTGTATGGGTGATTGGCATTGTTACCTCAAAGATACGAACAATCAAAAGATCTGCTTCTTCTTTTTCTTTTTCTTTCTTTTTTTAGTTTAAACTCTCAATGTAATTTTCAGCCAGCGTGACCTTCTGCGCACTCGATTTCCATTTGAATATTAAACCCTTTCTTCATTCTCTCACCTCCCTATTTGCTTTGAAAAGATGTTTTATGGTAGATGATATTGAATTGCGAAATATGTGCATAATCGAAAGCATTACAATCATTGCGGAAGTTCTAAAAATCACAAAAAAGGAGATGATCTCTTATAAAATGGCAAAGAGGACAAATGCGTAATCACTTCAAGCAACGAATCACAATAACCCGCGCTTTGGCACCACTACTTTGAGGCAACCCTCATATCTCGCGTCGAGAGTCCTGCGGGGTGATGAGATCAGCAGAAAAGTCAAGGAAGAGCAAAAGAGCAAAAAAGTCAAGAGCAAAAGAGCAAAAAAAAAGTCAAGAAAGAGCAAAAGAGCAAAAGAGTCGAGAAAGAGCAAAAGAGCAAAAAGAATCAAAAAAGAAAAAACACAAACAAAGAGAAAAAGCATCCCACATTTCATTCATCATACCACCAGATATCAGTCATTGCACATGCTTACATGCACGCATACATCATCCATTGCATCCTTAAATGCGTTCAAATATAGATATTTGTATCTGTCAAGATAAATTCAAATTATAATGCTAACACTGAGCCTAGCATCAGCCTTTTAGACCCCCAGCGGTCCTTCAGAGCCCTAGCACTCCTTCAGATCAACAATTGGTCCTTCAATCCAGATCGCACGTCGCGTTAATCGAGCAACCGACGGATCATCCTACCCCAGGTCCTTCAGAGTAGCTGTGTCCGCCTAAAAAAACACAGTGCATGTCCTTCGAGGTGTGCAAATCAGGTCAACGACCTGACCTTGCCACCCATGGCCGCTCGAAAAAGGCCATCCCCCAAGCAGACCGTTTTACTAGTACCGTTGCTAGTTTGCGCTCCTTCAGACCCATTGGTCCATCAGGCTTAGGCACGCCCTTCAGACCCCGTCGGTCCTTCAGTTTAACTCCAATCAATGCGCCAAGCATCGACTGTGAATTAGACCATCAGAGCCCCAGTGCTCCTTCAGATCCCCGGTGATCCCTATTTACTTTTGTTCTATGTAAACCCATTTTTTTTATGATTTTAACAAAACTAGTGTATTTTTATCTTTATTTCTATTTTACTCGAGAAATTTGGAAGCCCTTCATATTTCCTAGTAAAATATAAATAAAGAGGGGCAGCTGTCATACCCTAATTTTGTCTGTTAGATTAATGCAAATGGTTTCAATTCGCACCGAGCGTATGCGAATCGCTTTTAATTGTGCACGCATTGTTGTTCTCGCTGTGCCGCGTTTCACTTTTTATTATGCGCGCGTCTTCGCTCTTATCACGGAAGCGCGTCCGCATCTCATCGTTGCGAACGTTTAACTCAGTGTTCATTACTTATTGATATTATGATTATTGTCATTTAGTTTAATCTGTTTGTTATTATTGTTATATAAAAAAATCTAATAAAAGTCAATTTCTGAATTAATGCCTTTTATTATTGTAAACAGTTTTTTTTACAAAATAAAAGGTACAACCTAAGTCAACTTTGATATACATGAAGACAAAAAAACTTAAATACAAAAAAGTACAAAAATTAAAAACAAAATAAAAAAAAAACAGGGCAGGAGCGCCCCTGCTGGCCAGTGCACTGTTGTTGGCAGCAACATTTGAAGAATGGAGCTTGGTCCCTTGTTTTTTTCCAATTAAGTCCCAACCAAGCCACTTTTCAGCACCACCTCCACCCCTTGCTGTTGCATGCACATTTCAGAGGCAGTTGTGCTTTTGTCTCCAAAGGGATTTGCTCCCCTGCTTCCCTCCACACCTACACCACAGTTTCTCCACTATAAATAGCAGACACAGTAATGCACAAAAAAAACACACACAGATACACAAAAAGACACAACACTGATATCAAGTTGATGCTACTTCAAAAGATACTCAGAATCAGATTTCTTTCCACTTGAGCAAATAAAGAGTAACTCAGGTATTTTCCACACATAACACATTAAAGTCTCTGTTGAAGCACGAGGTTTCTCTCTTTCTTTTTATTCAGTAATTAAATATGTCCATTATGCTTATACGTGACTATTATGCTTATGTATGTATGCGTTAGTTTTTCCTCTTCTCTGTTTAAAATGACTAATGAAATATAAGCCAGAAATCATCAACCAATGCTTTAACTGATAAAATGCAAATGATGAAACTGATTCAGAAAGAGAATACGAAAATGGAGAAGTAAAGGGAAGGGAAAAATCATGGTTATGCCTCTGTTAGTTCTTTTGTAAAAGGGGAAGGGTGTAAGCTGTTTTCGTTTTAGAAAAAAGAAGGAAAAATTCCAAAAAAGGGTTAGCAGAATCGAAACAGCAAAGAAAAAGAGAAGGAGAGGTTTTACCTCCGGCCACCGCTTGCGGTGGCCACCACCGTAGCCTCACTGTCGCCTCCCCCACGGTCAGTCCCCACCAAACAGCCACCACCATCACTGCTAGATCCTTCACGCCACCGTCCGCCACCCCAACAGAACCGCGTCACCACCGTCAACAACCTCCCCCCACCCACCACGGTTTCGCCCTCTCTTCGCACCCAACAACCGCCCACAGTACACCAAACGGCCGCCTCACCGTCAACCACCCATAGCACACCAACACGACCGCAAACCCCCTTTTACGACTAAAACCTCCACCGCGAACCGCCACACCCCTCCCATCGACATCACCTACCTACCAATCAGCACCACCGTAGCCAAATAACCAAACGCTGTCCAGATCGCCCAACCACCTTCGCGGAGTCACGATTTGGTGAGGAGAGGAGGAGAGTGACGCGGTGGAGAGGGGAGAGAGGGGATCTGCGAGAGAGAGAGAGGGAGGTGAAACGGTCCTGAGAGAGGAGAAGAGGATTAGGGTTAGGGGGAGAGAGGACGGCGCTGTTGGAAAGGGAGAGTGGACGGCGCCGTTGGAAAGGGAGAGTGGGGTTACGGCGGGTGGGTGGCTGAGGCAAATTTAGGGTTTGGGAATCTTTTTTAGGTAGGCACCGTGGGAGAAGAGAGGAGTTGAATTTTAGGGTTTCTTTTTTGGTTTTAGTTTATATAGTGTAGAGCCTCAGGGCATTTTCGTCTTTTCGTTTTTTTTATCCAAATCATTATTCGCACCCCCTTTTTTTTCTCTGCACACCCCTCGTAAGCCCATGTTTCCAAAACAACGAGCCCAGTTTGCAAAAAATGAACTGGGCTCGCTGATTACACCACCCTTTTTCTAAATACAGCCCCCTGTTATCTACATCCACTTTTTTACAAATACACTATGTTTTCATTCTTTTCAAAAAAAAATTCACTATCAAACAATTTATTTCACAAACTCACGTTTTTCCAAAAATGAATAGGGGATTAATTCGGTCGTACGGCCGGGTTAGTCATCATTTTAGGATGGATGAACCGTACGGCTCAATAGTCCTAAAATCCCTATTCAAAATAAAAAAATCAACAAAACAAACAAACATTTTCTACACCTAGAACTACGTAGCCTTTGATTCTCTACCAAGAGATACGTAGGAGCAGGGTCACGTCCCTGTCAAGCGCAAAAATAAACAATTTCTATTACCTTTCTTTCTTAATTCGTTTTTTACAAAAAACCACAAAATATAAATAGGGACTGAGTCGACTGTACAGTCGGGTTAGTCTGCTTTTTAGGTCACTAATGAACCCTTACGGATCATGTCCTAAAATCCCTATTTAAAATAAACAATTTCTAAATTAAAAAATACAAACACATTCCTTCCATTTCAATACCAAAAATCTTATTTTCCAAAATAGGGGATTAAATCAGTCATACGGACGGATTAGTCATCGTTTAGGACAAATGAACTGTGGTCCCTCAGAGCCCCGGTGCTCCTTCAGACCCCAGCGGTCCTTCAGAGCCCTAGCGCTCCTCCAGACCTCAACACAGTTCAAAAGTCCTAGAACCCCTAAATAAAAAACACCAACCAACAAACTTTTTCTAATCCAAGAACTACGTAGCTTTGATTTCTCCATCGCACCTGGAGATACGTAGAAGCGGGGGCCCACTCCTGTCAAGCACAAAAAACTAAAATTTTTATTAAGTCTTTTTCTTTCAATAAAAGGGTAAAAATTAATATTTTCAAAATTAACATTTTTTTTCTACAGCTAATTAGCAGGTAACCTTCCTTAGGAAGGATGTCGTGGGGTGCTAACACCTTCCCCATGCATAACCGACTCCCGAACCCTAATCTGATCTCAAGGACCCTTATCCATTCCAAAAGGGATTTTCCAATATTTGCCCTTAAACTAAACTTTGGTGGCGGCTTCATTTTTGAACCTTCGAGGACTCTTCGCCCGGATTTTTCGGTCGCTACACCGTGTGATGCATGGGTCATATACACTAGTTTTATTTAAAACATGAATAACCATGAGCATTAATGGTCCGTAATGTTTATAATGCCATATACCAAAACAAAACAAAGTCGCTAAACAACAATTGCACCGTAATGTTTATAACGCCATACCAAAATTGCAATAGTGCTAAGCCATCTAATTGCAACTTGAGAGTTGCATATACTGACTTTGCTAGTTTGCTTTAATTTATATATACAGGTATATGATGAATTAAAACACAAGTGCCTGAATATATGTATATATATCAATCAAAACCAAGCATCAGACCATCATCGTGAATGAAAACAAACAAAATTCCAATTGCCTTAATGAATATGTGTTGATATATCATCAATATTGGCAGAATTATTTAATGAATAATAATTCCAAAAATCCAAAACAAAAATAACATATATCCGGAAGATGAAGAAATCCCCAATTTTTGGAACCCTAATTTTAAGAATTCTCAAAATTCAAACATGAATCAAAGTATGGGTGGCTCTGATACCACTTGTTGGTTTCTAACAATCAAGAGTTGTCCTATCCACATGTTTCTACCCATATAGAAATCCAGAAATGGTACAACCCAAATCAATACGTTATGAACCCATACCCGAATTCAATATGAAATAGAAAGTGGAAGAGTACCTTTAGGATCCATGTAATCTTAATGAGAAGACAAATGATCTTGATAGGGCAATGACCTTCCAATTGTAGATTCATTAATT
The DNA here is from genome assembly GCA_039519185.1 of Astragalus membranaceus. Lineage (NCBI taxonomy): Eukaryota > Viridiplantae > Streptophyta > Magnoliopsida > Fabales > Fabaceae > Astragalus > Astragalus membranaceus. The sequence continues at coordinate 122,632,063 of CM076847.1, read as the reverse complement.
CCTTAGTTCCTCTTCCAATGGGATAAAGAGAATCAATATTTTGTTATATTGTGTTGTCTACAATTCGGGACCATAACCCCTTATTTATAAGAATCCCTTTCATGAAGGGTCTTGATTATTCAAGTTTTCTTATTTCTATTTCTACCCATCATAAAACTAGAAATAAGACTTTTGGTATCTACACAATATTTTTCATGACAATTATATCCTTAGCCATAAACCTTATATTAAATGGATCACTTTAGTTTGACTAATTAAATAATGGTCCTAACACATTAATTTATTACATGTATGACTCCAAAAATTCTAACATTATTTTCCTATTTTAATCAATTTTCTAAATTGGGGTGTTATATGAACTCAAATTCAAATTTTAAATTTGAATTCTATATAAAAAAGTGAGTGGAAATTAACTATAGATAAACCCAAATATCAATTTAAGTTTGCATTATACACGTATTCGATCGCATTAATATAAGTAGGGAATGGAGTTGTATGGTAGTCTCCATGGGCTGTTGCCCTCGGGTTATTTTATATATATTTTTTGGTATAACTAATGCGGCATACTCAAGAGGGATTCGAACTCAAATTTTGGTTAAGTTGGACGAAGAGACCCTAACCATCTCATTCAAGTGCTCTTAATTATTTTATATTTTATTTAAAACATGAACGACCATGACCATTATGGACAACACATGGGAGAAATGTGAGTTTTACCTCCTCTACCCAAAGTCCATTTCACATCATCATGCATCATCATCATTATTAAAGAAGTCACTGTCTTTTATAAAAAGCTTGCCCTCCCAATAATATGATCCCGCATTTTCCCCTGAATATATGTACATGTATAATGTATAATAAAATTTGCGGAAAGACGGGCGTTATAGTGCCTGTCTTTTCACCAATAGTTCGTGAAATATAAACATATTCTAACTAATTATATTTGACTTATTGACATCATTTTTGAAATTCCCTTAAATTAATTTCGATTTTACTTTTCAATAACTCTTTTACTACTATAAAACAAATTTCTACAATGGATAATTTGAGAGACACAATTTTTTTATTACTTTAGAAAATTAAATAAATTAACTAATATTTTAAAATGTGTGAAGTATATTTTTCTATTTATATTTGAGATTGGAGGAAGTAGGGGTGTTCGCGGTGCGATTTGGTTCGGTTTTGAGACAAAACGTGAACCGAACCGCAAGGTAAAATTACATGCGGTTTGGTTTGGTTCGGTTGGCTTCCTAAAATAAAACCGAACCAAACCAATGCGGTTTGGATTGGTTCGGTTAGTTCGGTTTTTCCAAGACAAAACATAATTTAAAATGAAGTTAAAATTAACTAACCTAAAAAATGGCTAACAGCCTAACATAAATATTTATTCTTTAAGAAAAAATCTACTCAAATATATGTAGTATATAAACTACTCTCTTTTAATTTTTTTAAGATAGCTAAGACAATGTTTAAAAGAATTTGAATTAAATAATTTATTGTAATTTTTAAATATAGCATAACAATATGAATTGTTTGTAATAGTCAAAAAATTAATTGGATTTGGGCTAGTAAGTAAGTGACGGTTGGGTTTTAGTTGCATTTGGACTAGTGAGTTAGTAAGGAAGGTTGTAAGCCAATAAACCTTAGTGTTACTTGCGGTTTGGTTTGATTTGATTCGATTTCTAAAATCAAAACCGCAAACCGAACCGGACCGCGCGGTGTAATGAAAAAAAAACCAAACAAAACCAATAATAAACAACTTTTTACGGTTTTCGCTTTGATTTGGTTCTATTTGCGATTTTCTATTGGTTTGGTTCGGTTTTGAACACCTTCGAAGGAAGTATAAGCCAATCCATCAAAATTGAGTTGGTGGAATGTAAAATCATTCGGTCCAATCGTAAACAAGTGTTTTTCAAATTTTAAAACTTCCCTCCCAAGTGAAAAGAAAACTTTAGGCGCTACATAATACTACTGTATTTGTCTTATTAATTTTTTTTTTGGTACAATTGTCTTATTAAAGTTTTTGGTGCGGTTGCAAGCTGGTTGGACGGACGTTTGTTCAAACTACAACTGGCATGTTTATTTAAATTGAAAAGTGGCACAAGTAGTACGCAGGGACCGTGATTAATGCCGGAAGCCCGGGGAAATGAAATTTATCTCCCACGGACATATTTGTCAATTGTTAGAATATTATTTTGGCTTAATTACAGTTTTGGTCTCCTTATTTTGACCAATTCACGATTTTGGTCCTCAAAGTTTTAATTTGACGATTTTGGTCTCCCTATTTTCCCAATTTGAAAAATCATAGTCCCCCTCTTAAATAAGTCAAAATTGAAACTCAGTTTGACTCACTCATCCTACGTGGCAGTCCACGTAGACTGCCACGTAGGCACCCCCACCCCCCACCCCCCTTCTTCTTCCTCCCCCTCCCCGTCGCTCTCCCTCCCCCTCCTCCCCCCTTCACTGTTCCCCCTCCCACCCCCCCACCCCCACCCCCACCCTCCACTGTTCCTCTTCCCACCCCCACCCCCAGAGAGTTCGCAGAGAGAGAGAGACGCAGAGAGAGAACGGAGAGTTGCGAAAGGGGGGGAGAGAGAACGGTGAGCGAGCGAGAGCGATGGAGATCGAAGGGAGAGCAACGGTGAGCGAGGGTGAGATGCGAAGGAGAGAGAGAGAGAGCGACGGTGAGCGAGAGAGAGAGGGAAATCGAGGGGGGAGGGGAGAGACGGTGAGCGAGAGAGAGATGGAGGTGGAGATGCGATGGGTGGGGTGGGGTGGGGTGGGGTTCACGGTGGGGATCGATGGGGGGTGGGGTTCACGATGGAGATCGATGGGGGGTGGGGTCGGGGGAGGTGGAGATGCGAAGGGGAGAGAGAGAGAGAGAGAGAGAGAGAGAGCTTTGGTTCACGGTGGGGGGTGGGAGGGGTCACGGTGGGGGAGGGGGAGGGGGGAGGGGAAGAGGAACAGTGGGGGTGGGGTGGGGGGAGGGGAAGATGAACAGTGGGGGTGGGGGGTGGGGGGTGGGGGGTGCCACGTAGGCTGCCACATAGGACAATAAGTCAAAATTGAGTTTCAATTTTGACTTATTTAAGAGGGGGACTATGATTTTTCAAATTGGGAAAATAGGGGGACCAAAATCGTCAAATTAAAACTTTGGGGACCAAAATCGTGAATTGGTCAAAATAGGGGGACCAAAACTGTAATTAAGCCTATGATTTTTTAATCAAATCTAAATTTGTTTTTTTTCGATAAGCAATACTTCATTTAACGGAGTACTAGGCAATGAAGTGGATTGTTCCACCAAGAGGCAATGAAAAAATTAGAATTACAACCCGCTCCGTAAACAAGTCAACTCCAAGATAAACTTTTAATGTGCCTAATGATAGAATCACTGTCATACTCTAGTTTTGTCCGGCTAATTAAAAAAATCCAAAAAAAAGTTTTTTTATTCTCGTCGTTTTAATTGTGCGCGTGTCTTTAACGCTCAACGTGTGACGTTTATTTCGATACTCGTTTTTTTGTTGATATTATGGTTTTGTTATTAGATTAGCTTATTATCATAAAATGTAAAAAATACAAAAGATAATTGAAACGTATCAATGTGAATAGCCAAAGTTTTTTTTACTATTACATAATCAAGTTTTACATATATGGACAAGGACAAAAAAAAGGCAAATAGTACAAAAAACTGAAATAAAATTCAAGGAGAGGAAGGGGGCGCAGCAGCAGCTGCCTATATTGCTGTTGTCCTTCCTCGTCCTTTCCTTCGGCTGTCCTTCCCCCGTTGTCAGCTGTTGTCCTTTCCTTTGACTGTCCTTCCCAGCACCCTGGTCGCCTCCACTCAGCTACTGTCCTTTGCGCCCTAAATTGCCCCATCTGCTGTCCTGGGTCCTTCTCATTCAAATTTCTGTCCTTTGATTCCTACACCACACCAATTCACCTATAAATACCAAACAGTAATAAATAGTAGGGGGTGGCTGAAAAATAGACAAGCACACACGCAGAGAAAAATACACAGACACAGTTGATATTACCAGAGAAAAAAAACGAGAAAATAGTAATGGAGAACAGAGAAACAGTGGAGAAAAGAGAATAAAGTTAGAACAATATTAGAGAGAGAGAAGAAAATCTCCACCCACAGCCACACCCATTTCACCACCGTGGCCAACCTCTTCTTTCTCCTTGCAACCGCCACCACTCCTACAACCACACGACCACCACCTCAAACCCCCTCAGCATCACCAAACCATCACTGCCAGAAACACGAACAACCGATGTAGCTCTCCTCACCACCGCCAAACCCACGCCTCACCACCGTGGACCACCGTAGACCACCCCATGAAACAACACCCCCTCTCTCCCTCCCTCTCTCTCTCTCTGCGTAAACAACCACCAAACACCGCTACCAAGAACCCCCATGACCACCCTTTCTCTCTCTCTTTGCGTAAACAACCACCAAACACCGCCACCAAGAACCCCCATGACCACCCTCTCTCTCCCAGCAATCGCCACCACGTCGTCCTCCCAAAACCACTTCCTGTCGCTGCCAAGCGACGCCCCACCTGACCACGACTTCGTCAACGCCCATCGACGTCGCGAACCCCCTTGCGTCGTTCCCCCACCGTCGTCACCATCTCCTTCGCACCGCCGCGGGTCACCATCTCATCGCCGTTGTAACGTTACTGTCGGCGCAGTCACCTTCGCCGGAGACGAGCTCGCTGCCGTCCCTCTCCCTTCCACCATCGCCTCCATTCGCACCACCACATCGTAGCTCCGTCGTCATCTCCTCGCGAACACCGTCATTTCTCTCACCGAAGGTCCATCACCATCTCTTTCTCTCTGAAACCTCACTTACTCTCTCTTCTGAAATTTTGCTCTCTCTCTCTCTCTCTTGGTTGTGCGGCACTGAGAGTGAGAAGAATGAAATTAGGGTTTCCTCTCATCACTTGCCTTATATATTATTGTATTATACTATTATTTTTAATTATCAGACTGCTAATTACACCCCACCAGTTCCTATATGCGTCGCCCCAAGCAAGCCTTTTTGCAAATGCAGGGCAGTTTACGAAAAACGAACTGGGCTCACTAACTGCACCTCAAGCATTAATAATACAGCCTCTGTTGCTATTCGTACCTCCTTTTTTAATAACACAACACCCTTGTTAATTACACTTCTTTTTTATTACAACTCATTTTGTTTTTTATTATTATACCTTTATGCTTCCAAGCCAATATTTTTCAAACAATCAAACTCACATCAAAATAGGTTGTTGCTAATGGTCACTCTGAGTTTAGCATGTTTGATCGTTAATAACAACTTTAGTTTTCAAACGGGCTATGAGTGATGACTACTCTGAGTTTACTTGTTTGACCATTACAAATACCCGTCCCAATTTCAAATACATAAAAAACACCAACACACAAACATTTTCTACCAAGAACTACGTGTGATTTGATTCTCTACCAGGAGATACGTAGGAGCAGAGGGCGGCCGACCTCTGTCAATTGCATTAATAAAAACCTTTTTTTAGTCCGTTTGTAAATTTCTTATTTCTTATTTTTTAAAAAAACAAACAAAAATAACTAACCGTTTATCGAGTCTTTTTATTATTATAAGGGTAAAATCATTATTTTTGCATTAATAAATGTTTGCACATTTAGTTAAAAGGTAACCTTCCTTAGGAAGGATGTCGTAGGGTGCTAATTCCCTACGCATAGACGACTCCCGAGCCTAAACCTGATCCGCAAAACCCCCTTATCCACTCAATAGGGATTTTCCAATGTTTGCCCTTAAACTAAACTTTGGTGGCAGCTTCATTTCAAGAACTTCGAAGAATCCCTCATTTTCGGTCGCTACAATCACAGATTGGTTCCTCGTTCTTGAAAATAAGCCCATTCCGAGATAACCACAAACACCAACACGTGGTCAACCAAAAATAGAGACTTTGGAAGGGGCGGCACACCTCCAAAGCGACACCAACTTATTCTTTAAATCATCATCCAAGTCGTTATTATTACCAAGATTAATACGATTTAACGGTAAACGATTTAGATGGATCCAACAACCATATCCAAGAATCCGACAGTCCCTTAGAGGGGGAAACACCCTGCAAAATCGACAAGAGATCATCGGCCTCCACTGCTGGGAAGTGTTGGCCGAGAGCAGCATTGGCACCTGCTGGTGCTGTAATCTGGTCCGAAGCAGGCACAGTAACAGTGTGCTGTCCGAGGACAACAATAGCACTAAAAGCTTGACCATGAGCCATCTAGGGAAGGTTCCATCGCCAAAAATCACCAATCCAAGAACCAACATCAGCTATAGTAACAGATTGGTACGCACAAGATGCAAAAAGATTCGGAAACACCAATGATAAAGGAGCATTTCCTAACCAATGATCTTTCCAAAAATCAACACGACTATCGCTACCCAATTTCCTCCTAATACAAGAACTAAAGCTGCCATCAGGATTATTATCATTCAACACAATCAAATCCCGCCACAAAATAGATCCTTTTAGACCCCTACTAATAGCTAGGTGAGAACCGTGAGCGAAAGTTGAATAAAAGTCACCATACCTATGCCTCAACAGCCCCTTCCATAAAGCATCATCCTCCATCAAGCTCCTCCACTTCCATTTATTTAGCAAAGCCACATTGAATTTCTCTAAATTTTTAATACCAAGGCCACTCTCCTTCTTTGGTCTACAAATTATCTCCCAAGCTATCCAATACATTCCCCTTTGGATTTTGATCATTGCATTGATAATTCCCTTAGGAGCTTTAGAGAAAGAGAATAAATAAAGAGGAGTGCTATTCAATACTGAAACAAATTTCAAATGACAAAAGTTCAAGCGCCAGTTTTTTTAAGAATTCGGAGACTCCATGATTAATTCTTTTTTTTACGGAAACCAAATAACTTCATTTCATTATAAAGAGTATCACGAATACAGGTTGGAATGTAATAAAAAGTATGAGAACAAGCAAAAGATATTGATGCTCTCGCAAGAGAATGAGCAACAACATTGACTTGTCTTCGGAGTTTTGATGAGTAGATAAAATAGACTTGCAACTACTAATGATAGAGCCTATTTCCGTTGTCATGAGATGGGTTTCGTTGATGCCATTAACCACTGGAATAAGACAATCCAGTTCAACGGTAGCTTGCTGGACTCCTTGCTCAATGAGCCACTTAATAGCCTCATACACACCTGTTGCTTCAGCTTCTTGGGGGGTTGGAATGCCATTAAACTTCATGGTTTTTGCTGCCACAAATTCGCCCTTATCGTTCCTAACAGAAAGACCCAAGCCAAGCATAGCTTCTGGTTCAAAAATTGTCGCGTGGGCGTTACATTTCACCTCTCCAATCGCCGGCTTCGACCATGCGGCATGGCTGGGAATTGAACGATCGCGTGTAGCATTAACGCCCACATTGCGGACCGCCTCCCAATCATACAAGACGTCCATAGCTATTCTGGTCGAGACACTAACTAGTCGGTCAACCTGTTCCCAAACTCGATCATTGCGACGTTTCCAAATACACCAAAACTGCATAGCTATAGACTTTGCTTGTTGTGTACCTCCGCAGGAGAGCATCGCAAAGAGCACCGCGTTAAACCCAACACCAGCCTGCAACTTCTCGCTAACGACATTCCAGAGACCAGCATGTCGCCAAACCTCATCCGCCTTCTTACAACCAAAAAACACATGAAGCTCATCCTCATCATATTCGTTACTGCACATGTCGTTTCTGAAGATTGCATCTTGTAGGAAGGCATCCTCTAGCCATGCGCCAAAGGAGTAACTTGACCTTTTGTGGGATTCGCAACTTCCAAATAGACATCCAATTGCCCCCTCTCCTCAAATGAGTATTGTTGATAATATCCTCCATAATCATGTAATAGGCGGACCTAACCGAAAAAACACCATTCGTGTTCTTATTCCAAAAAAGTGCATCGTCCTCATGGAGGCATAACAAAGGGAACACAAGCAACTTCCTCACTTACAAAAACCTGATCAACCAAAGTATATATTATTCCACCCACCTCTTTCATTATCAATAAGATCGCGAACACAGAGATCACTACAAGAAAAGAAGCCATTAGCGACGGAAATTAGCGAGGGACTAATGGTCCCTCGCAAAAATTGGGATTAGCGACGGAATTTGCGAGAGAATAGGGGCTGTCGTATTTTTGAGAATTAGCGACGGAATTTTAGACATTAGCGAGGGAATTTCCGTCGCTAATGGCAAAAGTAAAAATATTTGCGAGGGAATGTCAGTTCCGTCGCTAATTTTTTTTATTTTTCAGATGATGGGACTCAGTTGCATGGGTTGGTAAGTGCATAGGAATTAGCGAGGGACAGTTCCCTCGCTAACTCCCTCGCTAAATTTAACTTTTCAGATGATGGGACAGTTCCCTCGCTAATTCCCTCGCAATTTTTTTTTCTTTTTTTCCTTAAATCCGTTTACACTCTTCTTTCTCACTCACTCACTCACTCTTCACCCTTCCTCTTCCCTTCCTCTTCACCCTTCCTCTTCCTCTACTCTCCACCACCACACAACCACCACCACCACCACCATCATCACCACCTCCTCTCACACTCTCCTCTCTCTTCACTCTTCCAACACCACCACCACCACATACCTCCTACCACCACACATACCCTTCCTCTTCCCTTCCTCTTCCTCTACTCTCCACCACCACACAACCACCACCACCACCACCACCATCATCACCACCTCCTCTCACACTCTCCTCTCTCTTCACTCTTCCAACACCACCACCACCACATACCTCCTACCACTCTCACTCACTCTCTCTTACTCTTCACCACCACCACCCCACCACTCTCACTCCTCTCTCTCTCTCTCTCTCTCTCTCTCTCTCTCTCTCTCTCTCTCTCCCTTACTCTTCTCTTTCTCTCTCTACTCTAAACCACCCATCACCACCACCACCACGCCACCACCACCACCACACATCACCACAAAATTAATAATATAATATAATATTCATTAATTAATAATAAATATATAAAAAACAAGTCATTCAGCATTGGACACGTGTCATTTTTTTTTGAAAAACTGCAGTCATTAGCGAGGGAATTGGCGAGGGAAATATCCCTCGCTAATTCCTGCGCATTTACCAACCCCTGCAACTGAGTCCCATCACCTGAAAAGTTGCAGTCATTAGCGAGGGAATTAGCGAGGGAAAATTCCCTCGCTAATTAGCGATGGATTCAAATTCCCTCGCTAATCCCATTAGCGAGGAGGGGTTTAGTGACAGAACTGGTCCCTCGCTAATTCCCTCGCAAATGACCATTAGCGATGGATTTTGGTCATTTTGCGAGGGAAATGTCCGTCGCTAATGACCAGTTTTTTTGTAGTGGATCCTCGCGAGCCAAAACCACTGGACTACGCACAAAGGAATCGCCTCTACCCCTCCAAGGGCCTGTCCACACATTAACACGGTTACCGTTCCCCACTTTCCATCTAGCTCCTGACCTCACTACCATCTGAGAAGCTTGGATACTACGCCAAACATAGCTGAGATTATGGCCCAAGCGAGCCCCCACAAAGTCCCCCGTTGGGAAATATTTAGCTTTGAAGACGCGTGCAACTATAGTATCATGGTCGGTAGCAAGCTTCCAACCCCGCTTCCCTAGCATAGCCAGATTAAAGTCATGAAAATGACGGAATCCCAACTCAGCCAGTCGCTCCCAACTCAGCCACTTGATACCTCCACCAGTCCCACTATTCGTACCCCACCATAAAGAATTAACCATCCTCTCTAGTTTCTCCCCCAAGGTTTTGGGCAGGAGAAAGGAGCTCATGCAATAAGTTGGAATGAGCAATAATTAATTATGATAGCAAAAATATGGTAATATAAGAGTTTAATTTATGGAATAGTTAACAAATAAGATGGTTGTCAATTAACTAACTTCTTTTTAACGACGTGTCAACTTGTAATTTGTAGCTAGTATAAAACATTTATACACTTATTATGTATATAAATTAAATCCTAAATATAATTAAATGTATTACTTATATTTTTAAGTTACAAAATTGCAGTGAATAAAATTATTTTTCGGTGGTTAGAATGGATTAAGATACAAGGCAATAATTTTTAGCTTTTGTATTAGATAAAATCAATTATTTAATTTTTAGGGTTTGGTGTTTCCTCTGTATAAATAGCTTATAAAATCAATAATTATCCAAGTGTCTAATATAAAAAAATTGCAAAAATCACTAAGCATAAATAGCTTTTTAATTAGTTTATATAGTTTATATAAAGAAAATGCTATTTAATTTAATGCTTATGAAAGGAGACTCATCACTTTAATTCCTAGACTTTCACTTATATCTAAGATGCATTTTTGTTGGTTAAGATGTCTTTTTTTTATGGAATATCTATATTATCTGGTATATTTGTATTTGTATAAGTTAATAAGTTTGGTCTAGTTGATAAAGAAATGACTCATGTCATATAAGGAGATGAGTTTAAATATCACGGTCGATTTAAGGATTTTATTTATACTCAGTGGCGGATCCAACTTGTTAAATATGAGGGCAATTGCCCCCAACAACTAATATTTGTTTTGTTGCAGACACTTAGTAGTGTTCCTCTTTGCCCTCATGCTAAAATAGAGGTTTGACCTCATGAGCCGTCCACAATTAACCTTCCTGTCTCTCTTAGCTTTCAGACTTCCATTCTCTCTTAGGTTGCCTACGTGTGCAAGCCAGAAAAGTGTCATGCATATCCCACTGTGTGGCTGACATCCTGTTTTAAAGTTCTATTATTTGTCAAATTTATTTTATTGATAATATCTATTCACATTTATTAATTTAACAATCACAATAAATGAGATTCTTACCGTTTTATGGATGGAAACAGCCAAACTCAAAGGCCTAATCTATTTTGCTTATCTAAAAAAAAATCTTATGTATTTTTTTTGACGTGACCTTAGGGTATGTATATTGATAAACTAGAAAGAGAGTATTTTATTATTCAATTAACACAAATTAATAATACTTTAATATATATGTAACACACCAAAAGTACTAAAGTTTAGGAACGGAAGTAATATATTTTTACACATAAATACTGTAACGTAAGCATTTTTCATAACTAGACATAAAATAACTTTAGTCATTAAACAAAAAAAAATATCACTTTAGTAAAAAATCATTTTTTATAAGCAATAATTTCATTGAAAGGGAACACAATGGGTTCCCAACTCTTACAATGGGGAAAAAGAAAAGGGGGAGGGCCTCCTCAAAACCTCCCTGAGCCAAAACCCATTGGGAAAAAGACTCAGGGAGGAAAAAGAGTACCTCGTACAATCTGCACTACAGTGAGGACAACCAACCTAACCCACTGTTTCTCCCCCTACTAGATTACATATTGTTCAGACATTGTAGTGGATTAGACCACCACATTGAAATTGAAAAAGATGAGCAACAATTCAAACGATAAACACACCAACTCCAAGTTAAGCTTTTGATGCGGGTTATTACTGCTTCGACACTTGGTTCCTCATTCTTAAAGAGCGCTATTCCTTGCAAGCCAAATACTCCAGCAAGTTGTTAGTCAAAACATATGCTTCGTTCGCTCTGCCTTATTACCATTGCATAAACGACCACAAGCTAGAAAGAGATCAACAATATCCGAAGACAAATCAAAATAAAATTCGAGTCAATTCCCCATCTACTGCCAAACAGCTTGCGCGAACCTGCAACAAAAAACAAATGGTTGACCGATTCTGAGTTGTTGCTGCAAAGAGAGCAAGACGCCTCCTGCTCACAGTGAAGAATATTCCTGCACAAAAGAGCGTCATACACAGGCAGAGAGTTGAGCAACAAGTGCCAGCCAAAAACCACAACCTTCGACAGAACAATTGATTTCCACAATTCTCCCAAAAAATGTTGCGGGGCCGAATCATTGGAAGAAGCATCTGTGCAGATCAGCTTTTGATAAAAAGACTTCACTATAAAACACTTTGAATTATCGTGTGGCCACACCTAACTATCTTGCTTCCCTTTAGTTGGCTGGATTGCTTGCAATATACTGTCCAAAATCATCCCTTCAGATTTGCGAACTCGGTCTTGATATTGATTCCATGGATTGAGCCATTGCCATGCCTCTTCAGTCCAATTACTGAATTCAGCAACAGTAAGTTGTTGCTGAAAAACTCCAGCATATAACAACGGAAACACCTTGAACAAAGGCTCAATGCCTAGCCATTGGTCCTTCCAAAAAAGGATCGATAGTAAAAAATCATAAAATCATGTTGCTTTCTCCTTGTTTTATTTTTTATATTTATTACTCTTGATTTATTTCCAGCTCCTTGTCAAATAGAAAAATTCTTTAAATGATTTCTTTCTTCTTTTATAAAAAAATGATTTCAAATTTTATTTGATTCTTTTTTGGTAAACTAAGGTATCCTCCACGACGACTGTGGAGACTAATCATTCGAGGTATCTGAGATCCATTTAAAGGGATGACATCTCCCAACAAATGTTTTTTCATACGCAACGGCCAGGGATCGAACCTAGTACCAAATGGTTAAGGGACCCATGCATCTACCACTTGTGCCACATCATGTTGGTAAATTTTACTTGATTCTATTCTATTTATCGGGTTATTTTTATTTTTTAAATTAAATATAATATAATATATACACACACATACATATATATTAAATTCTACCAAGTGGGTGTGACACAAATGGTAAGTTGCTTGAGCCCCTTAAGTATTTGGTCAGGGGTTTGATCCCTAGCCGATGTGTATGGAAAAACATCGTTTGGTAGAGGTCAGTCATTAAATGAACTCCAGTATCTCGATGGATTAGTTTCCATAATCACCGTGGAAGATACCCGAGTTACAAAAAAAAATATATATTAAATTCTACAATTTCTTACCCCATGAAGCAAATTTCTGGATCAGCCGCTGTTTACACTCCCTCCACTCCTTTATATAAAAAGCAATTAAAAATCACTAAGACCAAAAGCATATTAAATGTTAGAGATTTGAAATTTTATTCTAAATATACTCTACTAAATAAATATTTTATACCAACTATACGAGATTTTAGTAAATAAATAAATAATAACTAAATTTGGGATAGTAATAAAATCTCGTAGTTATTATTTATTATAGTAACTAAATAATAAAATCTATATTGTTATGTTATGCTAAATTACTATCCCAAATTACTATCCCAAATAAAATCTATAGTAAAATCTAGTTATTACTATCCCAAATTACTATAGCATAACATAACAGATTTTATTACTATACTAAAATCTAGTTATTATTTATTATAGTAACTAAATAATAACTATAGCATAACATAACAATATAGATTGTTTGTAAGTGACTCAAGGAATTAATTGGATTTTGACTAGTGAGTGAGTGAGAGTTTGGTTGTAGTTGGATTTGGGATAGTAAGATAGTAATGAAGGTTGTAAGTCAATAGGCCTAAGTGCTACTTGCGGTTTGGTTTGGTTGGTAAAATAAAAACCGCGCGGTTGACTAAAAAAATAAACCGAATAGAACCGATAAATATCAGTTTTTTGCGGTTTTCAATTTGGGTTGGTTCGGTTTGCAATTTTCTATTGGTTTGGTTCGGTTTGAACACCCCTACCCTATATCTCCCTTCATCCTCTGAATATCTCTCTTAAATTCATTCTCTTTCAACATTATTTATAATTTTTTAATTATTTTTTCTCTTTTACTGTTCTTAAATTTTGTGATGGAGAGAAATGAGGGAATCTCACGATTCAAATACCCAACCGCAGGCTGATTAAAATCCTCAAATAAATATCCCAACCACAACCCTTTTTTCATTCACAAGTGCAAATCAAAGGAAGGGCGCTTTGATTTGAAACAGTGGTGTGTGATGGCATCGGTATTCCGTTGGGTGACGCTGAAGCTACCGGCAATGCGGTGGACGGAGCTGATGAACATCTCCATCGTGGACGAGTTGGTGTGGGGAGTGGTGACGGCACTTGAGTCCGTGGCTCTCGTTTCCATGCTTTGCTTCTTCTTCTTATTCTATGGATGTACCATCTGATTCACAACATAGAGGCGCTATCGTCCCTGCTTGCTCCGCCGCATGGTCCGTTCAAGATCTCAGTGGCAACTGAAGTCTGAAACCGACGTGTGTTAGTGTTGCTGCCAAATATTATTTTCTTCTCTTCTCTATTTCTCTGTGTAGTTTTTCGACCCCTCTTTTAACTTTGTCCTTGGGGAAATTAGGTTATTGAATTGGTGATTTTTCTTCTTTTTTCTTTCTATTTTTTGGTTTTTTGTGGAAATTTTGGTTAGTGATAATGGAAAAGAAAAGTATTCGGAGAGGATTCGCGTTGAGCAAAGCAAAGTCAAAAAATTTGATATTACCGTGAGCCAATCTCAAAATTTTATTCTCTGCGCTTTTCAATGCTATACCATCGTGAATTTGACACTGGCTTCAGTTTTAGTGTGTTTGTGCTCTTTATTTTTCATAATGTGTAGAAAGAAAGGAAAGGTGAAGAACAAAATGGTGTTTGAATTTGTCCTTACCCACAAAAATCCAAATTCAGTTCCAGTTCCAGTTCCAGACGCGTTGTACTATTTTGGTTGATGTAATCATGGAAACGCAAAGAGTGAGTGTCCCCAATTGCAACATATAGGAAACGGGAGCGAAATGTTTGTGGTGCGCTGCTGCTGAGAGTGGGAAATAGAAATGATGAAGTGGGCGAGTGAGGGAGAGAAGGTTTAGGTCCAAGTGGTTGTCTGACCGAACAGAATTGAGTTTTAATTAGATGGTACATTAAGGTTCCATATCCAATTCCAATTAGTAGGAGTTTGTCTCACCTAGGGCTGGACAAACGGTCGGGTCCCTTGGATTCGGTTTCAATAGGGCCAATCCAGCTGAAACCGTAGTCATATTAACAAGGTCCAAATTCGACCATATAGGGCTTGGGTATAGACGGATCGGTTTATTCGGGTGACGGGTGGATCGGTATGGTTTAAAACGGTTTTAGGCCATGTTGGGCCAATAAAGTTTACTAAAAAACTGGATCAGTATAGTTTTAGCACCTGCCAATTAATTAAATTGCTATAACAATTATGGATCAGTATACTACTGTTTTGCACCTAACAATTATAATTAAACTGCTATAACTCAGATACAACTGTTTTGCACCTGCCAATTAATTTAAACATTCACTGCATATCTAAATTAACAACATTCAGCAACAGCAACTAAATTAAGTATAGTTTTGCCTAAGCTAAATAACATTCAGCAACAGCAACTAAATTAACATAACCTGAAGTAACTAGCTACACAGTTTTAATAACTACAACCGAGTTTTACTTCAACATTACTACCAAGTTTTAATCAAAGGCAGCCAAGCCAAGCATGCATCAGCTCCCTACACCAAATCTACTTAATAATTAACTAATTATGTTCCAATTTGATTGGTTACAGTGCAAATGCACATACACCCATGCAAGGGGTTCAACTTCCTGAAGAAGCTTAAGAACTCAGCTTCATATCCATATGAATCTGCATAAAAAATTGAAGCTAATAATGAGTAATTAGTAATGAGTAATCAAGCTTCAAAAAATTGAACTCAGCTTTAAAAACAACAAAACAGACTAATGAGTAATCAAGCACTAACCTTGTAAGATTGAAGCTAAAAGCCTATTGCACAACACTCTACTTGACATTCCAACTAATCTTTATATTCTTGTATCAAGGGATATAATTAAGCAAAATCTGAAACATATTTCTAATTATCAATCCACAATCCAGACTAAAGCAAAACAGTGAACATAAAAGTAATGACACTCTTACCTCTTGATTTCCAACAACTCGTATGAAGAGATGGAATGGTTTGGAAGAATTTACATGTATGCAAAGCAAGCACTAGGAAAAAAAAACTCAGAATTAAAAACATATTCTGCAAAAAACGCAGAATTAAAAACATATTCTGCAACAAACTCAGAATTTATTAGAACTAACTTACCATACCAGCTGGGTATATATGTTTAGAACTCGTCTCCAATCTTGACCAAAGTTGACAACAAAAATAGCAATATTCTGCAAAAGGAAGAGAGTAGAACAATCATATCAGAAAAAAAAACAAGAAATAGAACTCAATCTCATCATTTGATACAAGAATAATTAAAGTGGGGTGTAAACACAAAGATATACCTAACTCAGCCGACACAAAACTAAACATAAGCAAAACAAATAACTAAACAAGCAAGTAATTATCATATCAAACACATTTAATACACAGAAAATCGATGCTTTAAATAAACATATCAAACACATTTCAGAAACCTCATTTTAAACGAAAATGGACAGAACATTCAGCTGATTCTTTAAATAAACAGTAAACCCTAAAATATATTTACCAAATAGTGGATGCTTCAATACGAAACCCTCAGCTGATTCTTGGATAGTCCTTCTTCACAAATAGTTAGATCCAAACCTCAAATCAACAAAAGATAAAAGAAATTAATGTTAGTAAGAAAACATTAAACAAGAAAGAAATATGGTGAAACAGAGGAAACAGAAGAGGAAAGCACAAAACACAAAACGGTAAATGGAGGAGCAAAGAACCCTAAAAAAAGCTAGATCAAAACCCTAAAAAGAAGAAAACGAAAGAGATGAAGAAGATGTGCTTTTCTTACTTACCGTAAACGTGGAAACAGAGGAGCGAAGAGTCACGAACGGAGATGGAGGAGCGAAGAACCCTAAAAAGAAGTTAGATCAAAACCCTAAAAAGAAGAAAACGAAACAGATGACGAAGATGTGATTTTGTTACTTACCGTAAACGTGGAAACAGAGGAGCAAAGAGTCACGAACGGAGATGGACGATAAACCACGGTGGTACGCTGAATCTCTTCATCTCCGTTCGTGAGGAGTTGGAGGAGCGAAGAAGAAGTGAAGAACCACGGTGATGGAGGAGCGAAGAAGAAGTGAAGAACCACAGTGATGGATGAGGGAAGAAGAAGTGAAGAAGGACGGCGATGGAGGGCGAAGAAGAAGCGATGAAGGACGGCGATGGAGGGTGATGGAGCAAGCACGCGAAAAGAAATTAGGTTAGGGATTGTATTTGTGAAATTGTGATGAACTGAAATTAGGGTATTCAGTATTGTATGCGTGAATTATTAGGAAATTAGGAAATTTTAATTGGGTATTGTAACAAACGGTCGGGCCTGGTTCTATATGTGTTGGTATTTTCCCATCCAGGCCCAACTGTTTCAAACCATTATAGCCCATATTTGTAACCCGTGAACCCGTTAAACCATTTAAACTCGTAATTCGGTTTCAACAAACACGGGTGGGTCGGGTTCACGGTCGGTTTGGACATTTTGTCCAGCCCTAGTCTGACCGCATTATCACACATCAACATATAGATGTTGCATAAGTCTTACTTTTAAATTACATTAGAGGCTTAATATTTAATAAAATAGACAACAAAAAATATTAAATGAGCATGTAAAACATCTAATTTAAAATTATAATTAGAGAATATAATTTAAATTGCAATGCAACTTAGCGAAGAGCAATTATGGAAGATGGAAAATAGTAAACGACAATTATGGGATATCAAAACTTAGTGAACGACAAAATATGGAAGATGTAAGTTGGAATATAATTTAAATTTCAATTAGAGACTTGTAGTATACTTTTAAAAGGTAACAAAGATAAATACAGTGAAGGGCAATTATGGAATATGTAAGCATGCAATGGTAGAATCAATTATATGTCATCTTAGAAATTACAATTTCTAGCTTCTAGTAGAATCAATTTGAGAGCAATAAATTTGATTTTACGTGAGAGACCCAAACATCATTTTAGCACACCAAATCACTTTGTTGTTAGAATTAGTGGAGGATCGGCTAAAGCTTGAGCCATGTTATTCCCTTTCTTAAAGCAACTATACTGATGAAGGAACTATGTTCATTGGTTATGGGTTCCCTAACTATTTCAAAGAACGTTATGATTAGGCGTCGTGAAAGATGATTTAGCTAGTCTAGGATTAAACTAAGGCAATGCATAACGTAAAGGAAAAAAATAAAATACTTGAAAAATAATAATTTGATTGAAGGCTTAAATATGTTTTAGGCCCCTGCAAATATAGCGTGTTTTGGTTTAAGCCCCTGCAATTTTTTTTTTAGAAAAAAACCCTTGCAAAATACACTCTTTTGGTATAAGCCCTTATGTTAGAGAACTGTTAGTATAACGTTAAAAAATTGACAACATGTCTACCACGTGTGTTATTTTTTGCTGACTGTACAGTAGTTAAAAGATTAAAAATGCTGACTGTTTTTTCTTCTTCTTCTTCTTCTTCTTCTTCTTCTTCTTCTTCTTCTTCTTCTTCTTCTTCTTCTTCTTCTTCTTCTTCTTCTTCTTCTTCTTCTTCAGCGAGCTGAAATTGAAGCAGATCTAAAGCAAAAACAAACAAATCTGGAGCAAAATGAAGCAGATCTGGGTTTCAATCGAAAATCGAAAGTCACAATGGAAAACCCAGAAACGATTGAATCGAAAATCTGGGTTTCAATTTCATTTATGGGTTTATGGGTTTTGTTTCAATTCGATTTCAATTCGAAAATCTGGATCCAATTTCATTTATGGGTTTTGTTTATTTTTTTCTTTTTCCTCTTTTTTAATCTAGATCCAATTACCTTTACCTTGTTCCTCTTCTGTGTTTTAATTTTTCGTAGTTAACCAACACCGTAAACAAATCCCTCATCCTCGTTTCCTCTTCATCATTCTCGTGAGAAATAGAAGGAAAAAAAGAACCAGAGAAGAGGGTGATGTGAGAAGGAAATCGCGTGGTGGTGGTGGTCGATTCGAGAACAGGACGAAGAAGGAGATAGAGCCATGGTTGTGGTGGTTCCAGTAGAGAGGAAGAAGAAGCCATGGGTGAAGATGGTGAAGATGAATGAAGAGGCTTTTAACAAAACACTTCATTTTGCAAGAGCTTTTAACAAAACACTCAGCATTTACGGTCATCATTTTTAAGACACCTTGGCAGACACGTAGGTTTTTTAACGTCACACTAACCCTTCACTAACAGAAGGGCTTAAAACAAAACACGTCATTTTGCAAGGGCTTTAAACTAAAAAATTTTTTGCAGGGGCTTAAACCAAAACACCCTATATTTGCAGGGGCCTAAAACATATTTAAGCTTAAAATATCGTTTGTCTAAAATATTTACAAGTTGAGTATTTATATACAATGGTCTCTATTGGCCACGATCACTAGCCTACAACTAACCACGATTACAAAAATTTGTTACTCAATAAAGAATAAGGTATATTAAGCCCAATACGCGCTACAACCCTTAGAAACCGCTCCACTAATGCCCATCAACACAGATCATGAGAAATAACTGCCATTTCCCACGTGCTTGGCTTGCTTGGACGCAAAGTAACTCCCATGCACTAACACTAGTGCCCTAAACTATCAAATCTTTAGTTGGTGGATCCTCAACCATTGGTCGCTCGGCTAAGTTAGTCATATTGTGTTGAGGCAAATAGTAATTCTCATAACCCCTTGTAGGTGTTTCACTTAGAGATACCATGAGAAATATAAGGTCTTTTATAGCCCATTGGTTATACACACCTCGGCTGAGGGCTCACATAGGCTCTATGAGAATTCGAAGCACTCGGCTCATATAGGCTCGACTATACACACCACAGTTGATGGCTCAATCGGCCCACAACTTAGTAATTTTTAGGTGAACACACTTTTAACCCTCCAAACTCACTTCTACCAACTTTAGAAGTGAAACCAAATATACACTAAGCTATTTCCGTCTATTGAGATATTCCTTTATGTTATTTTCCGATTTAGGTTTTTTAACTCTTAAAACGTGTACACCGTTTTTCCTTTTTTCATCATCCCCTATTTGAAAAACATTGACATGCCTTTTACATGGGTGATGTCACTTTGACCGTGTGAAATAATATGCCACGTAGGTGATGAGTCATAATTGTAATTATTTTTTTATTATTATAAATAAAAAGTCAAATTAATGATCATCTTATTCCTCATGTACCCAAAGTTCAAAGACCCAAAAAATTTGTCTCCCCAAATTATGTCAATAATCTTCCATCGACCTCGTTTAGTACACATTATATTTGTAATAGCCACATCACCCACGTAAGAGATATGTCAATGCTTTTGAAAAGGAGGATAAAAAAAGGGAACATCATACACGTTTTAAGAGTTTAAGGACTTAAATGAAAAAAAAAACTTAAAGGACTAACCCATTATACGTAAATAACTTAAAGGATGCAAAGAGCAATTTTTCCAATATTTTACATTTTTTAGAAGTAGTTGTTATTTTCATTATGTTTTGGGACCAACCATGAGAGAAAATAGTGTTACTTTTCAATTAAATTAAGGATTTGCTCTAATTTTAAAAAATTATGCAAAAAAATAATAATGAGGTCTTTTTCTATTGATAAAATATTTTTTATGAGGCCTAAATAGGTTAACTTTTCATCTTCAATTAAGTCAAAATGAAACCCTTGTTGCGCCCGAAAAAGTCCCCGAGGGAGAACCTTCCTCGTTCACAACATTTCCTAAGACAATGAAGCCGCCACCAATATTTATTAAGGAAAATATTAGGAAAACCTTTTTTGGAAAGCGATTAGTCTTGCGAAACTAGAGAATAGGGTTCGGGGGTCGGTTACGCGGAAGGAAGGTGTTAGCACCCCACACGTCCTCTCTACTGAAAGGGAACCTTTAATTAAATGTGTGGTTTTAGCGTGTTGACTTGAAAATACTTAATTTTGCCTCTCTACTTCTTATCGAAAAATTCTTAATGAAAATCTTTATTTATTATGAAAAAAAAGAAGAAAAAGGGGGAAGAAAGGGTTTTTAGAAAAAAAAACGCTTGACGGGACAAGGCCCGCTCCTACGTATCTCCCGGTGCGATGGAGAACTCAAAGCTACGTAGTTCTTCTTTATCCTGAAAAAGGTTTTTGTCTTTTATCTTTTTAGTGAGTTTTCGAAATAGGACGAGCATTTAGTGAATGATTAAACTAACCAAGGTTATGGGTAATCACTGCTAAGTACTCTTGAAAATGAGAGTCACCACCGCCAGTCAGACGAACAAATGTTCTGATTGACTATTAGTAGCAACCCGTTTTTTATTTACCTTTTTGAAAGTGGTTTTCGAAAGAAATTGATTGGCACGGATGATCAAACTAACAAAGGTTATGGGTGATCATCGCTTGTTGTTATTTGGGGAAAAAGACATCGCCACCAATGGCTAGACGAACAAAGGTTCTGATTAACCACTAGCGACGAGGGGTTGAAAATGATTTTAGAAAGGGAAAGGTTTTTGTTCTTTGTCTTGTTGAATTGTGAAAGTTGAGCTTTCATGATGATCAGTTGAGCAAAGGCTCCGAGTGACCACCACTAGCACTCCATTGCTAATAATCATGCAAGCAAAGGCTTCGCAAGACTACCAACAAGGTTTGATTTCGAAGAGTTTTCGCAATTGGGTTGATTCTTATTTAGGGAAAAGAAAATCTGTTATTTGGGAAAAAAGGTTTTGTGAAAAAATAAGTTTATTTAGGGGAAAGAAACAAAATTTAAAAAAGGAGAAACAGGGGGTGCAGTAGTAAAATGGGGTGTAAGTTACAGGGGGGCTGTATTATTAAAACTGGGGTGCAGATAGTGAGCCCAGCTTGTTTTTGTAAGCTGGGCTGCGTTTCAAAAAAAAGAAATCGTGGGCTTCAGAAAGGGGAGGCGCGCTGATGAAAAACAAGGGGTGCGAATAGGGATCTGAGAAAAAAATAAAAGTGAAAAGACGAAAATACCCCTGGGTCCATACTATAAAAACCTAAACCTAAATTGGAAACCCTAATTTCCTATTCTCTTCTCCACGGCACCCCCACCCCCCAATTAGCCAAAACCTAAATTTTCTCTCTCTCTCTCTCTCTCTCTCTCTCTCTCTCTCTCTCTCTCTCTCTCCTTGTTGCGGCCAGTCCTCCCTCTCTCATCCTACCCGTCGCCTCCTTCTCTCCACCACTGACAACACCAAACCGATTTCGTTTTTTCCTTCACTCACTGCCATTCTCTCACCCTCTCCTCTCCAAAACCGGTTCTGTTTCTTTCTTGTTGGTTCGACGATGGATGATAGCAACAGTGAGAGGGTGGTTCGCGAAGAAGGTGGGGGTTTGGTTTCTGTGGGTGACGGCTGTTCGTGGTGGTCGGCGCGAGAGAGGGGCGTGAGGGTTGACGGTTTTTGTGGTGGGTAGTTGGTGTACGATGGAGTCGCAAGGAGAGGTGGGGTTGTCTACGGTTTTTGGTGGTGGGTGGCGCGAGGAGAGGAGAGAGAAACGGAGAGGCTTGGGGCGGTTGGTGTACGGCGGTATACGGTGGTGACTGAGTTTGGCCGTGGAGTGGCGGTGGACGGTGGTGTGGTTAACGGGCCGCGGTTTGCGAAGAGGAGGAGGGGTGTTGGTGGTGATGAGGGATAGGAGGCTGCGCGGTGGCTTAACGGCGGTGGTCACGGCGGAGGGTTCACCGGAGAAGATGATCGTGACAGTGATCAAAGGTGAGTCTTTTACCTCACTCATATTTTTGGACTCTATTACAAAAATCTGATTTTTTTAATCTGTGTTTTTGCATCTTATTTCACTGTATCTGAAAAAATAGTGATTTTTCTAATATTCTTTCTTCTTCTTTAAGATACTGGATTTTGTTCCCTCAGCTCTAACCCTATTTTTCTGTTCTGTTTCCTTTGCCTTTCTACATTTTACTTTGTTCAAAAATTTACATACCATTACTTATCATAAGGAAAAAAAGTGTTCTTTAAGAAACAGAAAAAAGGTTTGGGAATAATCTGTGACTATATACATATATACATGATCTGTGAGTGAATGAATCATTTTTCTAAGACTATATGATTTATGTGTACATGAAAATAATAACAAATAAATAAGGTAAAAACAATACTGAAAGCTGGTATAGATAAATTAGGAACTAACCTAGTCCCAAGTCCTTTGAAATAGAAGACACCACCCCTCCTAGCTTCAGCTTCTGTCTCTCTAAATTTCTAAACTACTTCTCTTTTTTTCTTCCCTTGGCTCCTCCCTTTTCTACTATTTTATAGCACTCACGGTCAGTGATTATGAGCAAAGACTCTAAGTTGTTGATTATTGTTGTGTCAAGAACTCAGCCGTGTGTGTGTTTCTCACTGTTACTACTCACTTGTATTTATAGTCAAAAATGTATGGGGCAATGCACTTTGAGGTCAATTTTTTTGGAACTCTGATTTGTATTTTTTCAAGTGTTTCATGCTTTGATGCTCTAAAATTTCTGAGCAATTTTTTCTTCCTCTCTGTCATACCCTAATTTCGTCCGTCAGACTAACGCAAATGGTTTCAATTCGCACCTAGCGTGTGCGGGTCGCTTTTAATTGTGCACGCATTGTCGTTCTCGTTGTGCCACATTTCTCTCTTAATTGTGCACGCGTTGTTGTTCTCGTTGTGCCGCGTTTCTTTCTTAATTGTACGCGCGTTGTTGCTCTCATTGCGTGAGCATGTTTGTTTCTCGTTGCATACGAGCCTTTTTTTTGGTACTCGTTTTTTTTACCGCTATTAAAGTCATTGCTATTAGTTTAATTATCATTATTGTTATGAAAAAATCTAATAAAAATCAATTTCTGAATTAATGTTTTTATAAACAGTTTTTTTTACAAAAATAAGAGGTACAACCTAAGTCAACTTTGATATACATGAAAACAAAAAACCTTAAATGCAAAAAAGTACAAAAATTAAAAACAAAATAAAATAAAATAAACAGGGCAGAGGCGCTGGCTACAATACTGTTGCTGGGGCAACATTTGAGGAGTGGAGCCAATTGCTCCTTCTCCTAGCCCTTTCGTTTTTTTTCAAAATAAGTCCCAACCAAGCTGCTTTCCTCCACTCCTCTTGCTGCTGCTGCTGCATATCTCAGTGGCTGTTATGCTTTTGTCTCCAAAGGGGTTTGCTCCTCTGTTTCCTCCCACACCTACACCACACATATTGGGCTATAAATACTGTGAACATCAACAGTAAAGGGGGGAAGAAAACTGATACCACCATAAAATTATAGAGAAAATAGAGGCACAGAGAGAGAGAGAGAGAATTCAGAGCAAATTTAGGGTTTCATACTGAAACACTAACCAAAGCATCAAAACTCCTGAAATAAAAGAAGGAATAGCAGGGAGCAGGTTTAGCAGCAAGCAACAGAGTCCATTTCAGAGGCAAAAAAAAACAAGGAAAAAGGTTGATCTAACTTATTCTCTTTTTTAAAAGTGCAGTCTTAGTGTTGTTTCCCTATCATGATTTGTTGTTTAGCATAGTCTCAGTTTATGTTCTTTGAAAGATTGCTGCCGTGAATATATGTTAGTAGCATGAATGGATTAGTATTAGAAATAAATAAGGTTTTCAGAATCAGTTTTTTTAAATATAAACGAAGCTATGTTTAGCTAGTAACTTATTTAAGTTGGGTTCAGAAATAAAGATTATGATGTAAAAATTAGGGACAAATCGTTTTTTGTTTAGTAATAAGGATACATTAGGGTCTCTATGTTCGGTTCATTTATCAAAATGGAATCAATAATTAGCTGAAATAGGCTTTTGCATTCTGTTCCTCAAAAATTAGTAATTAGTTGTTAGTTAAAAATTAGGGTTTTTAATAAGAAGCAAAACAGAGTTGAAAACAGGGTTCTCAGCAAAAGGGGGGGGGGGGGTTTCAAAACCAGCGTAGGTTAGCATCAAAAGAAGCAAAAAAAAAAAAATAAAAGAAGAGGAGATTCGGATACCTGTAGTTCCGACCGCCGTCTAGTTCCGGCCACCGTAGACAGTGGCCGTTCGTCCAGGACCTTCGTGGGTACCGTCATCGTCTGCCGTGAACGCGCCGTAGTGCGTGTTTCTTCTCAGACGCCGCACTTCCGACAGAACCACCACCCCTACCTCCGTCACCACCGCCGAACCAACACTTCCATACACCACCAATCCACCACCCCGTGGCTCAAGGCGACGGTTAGAGAGGAGAGAATACGGCGTTTTTTGGAGAAGGGTACCGATCGGTGAGGAGGAGAGAAAGAAAGACGAACTTAGGTTAGAGGGGAGAGAAAGCTTGGGTCGGTG
The DNA here is from genome assembly GCA_039519185.1 of Astragalus membranaceus. NCBI lineage: Eukaryota > Viridiplantae > Streptophyta > Magnoliopsida > Fabales > Fabaceae > Astragalus > Astragalus membranaceus. The sequence goes on along the minus strand of CM076847.1, from coordinate 122,606,906 downwards.
ACGGTAGGCGAGGAAGAGGAGAGTTTGAGCGGCGTTGAGGTGAGGCTAGATTTGAGAGAGAGGCGGTGAGGGAGAAGGTGAGGATCGGTTTCGTATGTGAGAGGAGAGAAGGGGGTTGCGGCCTGGTAAGGCGAAACGGAGTAGAGGAGAGGGAGGCGAGGTCACGACTGAGGGAGAGGGGGGCAAACGGCGCAGGGGAGAATGAAATAAAAATTAGGGTAGGAGGAAGTGAAGATTGAAACAGCGCTGCAAGAGAGAAGAGAAATTAGGGTTAGAGAGGTAGGGGTCGCGCGGCGCAGCTGAGAGAGAAACGAAATTAGGTTTTACAAAAACCTAATTTCCCTTTTATACCCCCCTCCCATTTAATTTTAATTTCAGTTTTTTTGTTTTAATTCAGATTACAACTCACACCCCCTCGTTTTAATATTCACGCCCCCATAAAATCCCACGTTTTTGCAAGCCTTTTTACCACTAAGACGAAATGGGCTCGCTATCTGCACCCCCCATTTTTAAAATACAACCCTTTTCTGCTGATCACACCCCATTTTACTACTGCACCCCCTGTTTCTCTTTTAAAAAGAAAAAAACTCTTTTCCATAAATAAATACTTTCTTTCACAAACCTATTTTTTTTCCAATAAATAAATGTTTTCCTAAACATCAAATTGGTTTGTTAGTAATGGTCACTCTGAGCTTAGCTTGTTTGACCGTTGATAACAGCTTTAGTTTTCAAACGAGCTATGAGCGACGACCACTCTGAGTTTTACTTGTTTGGTCGTCTCGAGTACCTCTCTCGATTTCAAAAATAAATAAAAAAACATCAAACACACAAACATTTACTACCCCAAGAACTACGTAGCTTTGATTTCTCCATCGCACCTGGAGATACGTAGGAGCAGGGGCCCACTCCTGTCAAGCGCAAAAAACTAAATTTTTATTAAGTCTTCCTCTTCAATTTTGCAAATAATAAAAAGGTAAATTAAAGTCTTTTCTTTAAATTAACGTTCTCTCTACACATTAAATTAAGTGGTAACCTTTCTCTTGAAAGGATGCTGTGGGGTGCTAATACCTTCCCCGCGCATAATCGACCCCCGAACCCAAAAACAAAGGTTTTTTTTCAATGTTTTCCTATTTAATAAATATTGATGGCGGCTTCATTGCAAAAATGACGAAGAATCCCCTCCTTCGGATTTTTCGGTCGCTACAGCTGGCGACTTCACTGGGGACATTTTTAAGAGGGTCAAGCCTAATTTAATTAAATGTGTAGATTATTGTTAATTTAATACCTTTTTACCTTAGCGTTCATATTTGTCAGTTTTTTTATTTTTATTTTATGGCCTTATTGAACCTTAGGGTAGAAAACTTTTGTACTATTATCTGTATTTCTTTTGCAGCTTGTGTGGTCTAGGTATTGTGCCTGTATCACACACGTCACTTACACATGTTTATTCACACACTTCTGAGTGGGGCCTTATACCCGGGTCTGAAAATTAACCTAGGACGAGTGAAGATTATTAGTGACAGTCATTCTGGATTTTATCTGTCTGACTCTCATGAAAGTCTCAACCAGAGTATGCCCTTTCATGGTATCCCACACCAGGTAGCTCGCTATCGTTGTGGATCATATCATGAAGGGGGTGTTAGCTCTGGAAACCTTGGTGAGGAAGTGAATAGAGCCACCTGAGAGATCGATCACGTAAATGACCCTAGACCGTGACCTATATATAAGACCCAGCCTGTTTAGGACACAAGGGCATTTCACCTACCCGCTGCATCATTACAGATAATTTTTTTTTCTTTCTCAAAAAATCAAATCATCAAAACCATTTATTACTATTATGTTTTTTTCCCTTTTGCGTATATAGGATGCGACACATAGTTAACACCTTTCTCAAAGATGAATCACCAAGTTTTTCCTTATTTTTTTAACACGCGTGACATCATTCTTTCATCCATCATATAGCATCATTATTTCACAAAATATAAAAAAAATCCTCACATGCATGTTATTCATCTCATTTAGGTTTGCCGAGAATTGTAAGAGGCTCAAAAATTGTGTCATAAGCAAGACAATATGGGATCAAACGGTGAAGCAGTTCAAACCCTGAACTACCCTACAGTGAAACAGCTCAATTTGACTAGCTTAAGAGAATGTGCGGGTTGGTTGCCGCCCATCGAGCGCAGGTCTTTCGATAGAACTTATGGGAGGATTATTATGTTATTACAGTTGGAAGTGCAAACAAATGCCATTGTTGCCCTGAGCCAATTCTACGACTCTTCCTTGAGATGCTTCACTTTCAAAAATTTCCAGATGGCACCTACCCTGGAAGAATATACGCAGATCCTTGGTTTTCCTCAACAAGACATTAGGCCCTACCAGTACCAGGGGCATTACTACACAGATGAGAAACTTGCCTCAATGCTACAAATCAGCAAGGAAAGTTTGAAGCTCCAAAAGAAAAACCGAAATTGCATTGTAGGGTTCCCGCAAGAGTACTTGGAAAGTCAAATGAAGTCCTTCGCCGATGCTAGAAATTGGGGTCCTTTCAAACAAGTGTTAGCCTTGACCATCTTTGGGATTGTGTTATTCCCACGCCTTGAAAGATATGTGGACGCAACCGCTATTGGTGTGTTCCTATCCTTCAAAGATGAAGAAAACCCAACCAACCCAATTCCAACCATTCTTGCAGACACTTACTGTACCTTCACTCATTATAGTGAGCTAAAGGGGAAAAGGATATCCTGCTGCCTACAAGCCTTGTATGTTTGGCTTCTTACCCATGCCTTCGTCAACAAAGTTAAGGTAGAAGGCCCAATCGAAGACGCTAGAGGATGTGATGTGGAGTCGATGAGTACCGGTGAATGGTTGCAAGTGCTAAGGGGCCTTCATGAATACAAGGTTCGTTGGCACCCATCGTGGTGGAAAGACCGGCTTACGGTAATTTTTCAGTGTGGAAGTTTTCAAAATGTCCCACTCATGGGGACAAGAGGATGCATAAATTACAATCCTTCTCTGACTCTAAGACAGCTAGGGTACCCCATGCGAAATCCGCCCACCGAAGACATGTTAATCCCTTTTTACCTCCATGAGGGAAGCCCAAAAGAGGTTGACATGCTCCGGAAGATTTCTCAAGCGTGGGACATGGTTGTCCGCAAAGGACAAGAGCTTACTAAGAGGGGCGGCGATAAGGAACCCACCTTTCGTCAATGGCTTCACAAAATGCTCCAAGACACCTGATTGCCTTACCGAAGCGCACTACGGGTTGAGGAAGAAGTACTTGAACCTACCCCTCCCACTGTCGAAGAGTTAGATAAGCTCAAGATGGCCTTGTCAAAAGCTGAAGAAGAAAAGAAGGGCTTACAGGCAGAATTAGAGAAAGTGCTTCTAAGAAACCAGAAATTGGAGGAAGAAAATACAACTAAGTCATCGGCCATTGAGGATAGCCGCAAGCAACTTAAGATCGAAGAAAAGAACAAACAAGAGGTCCAAAAATACCTGAGAGGGGCAAAGGAAGAACTAAAGCGATGCAACCTGAAGATGAACCAAGCCATTGATGATGCGCACAAATGGAAAGAGTTATGGGATGAGTCAATGATTGCTGAAAAAACCGCACAAGGCTTGTTGGTGAAATCAAAGAGAGAGTCTCGAATATTGATAGCTGAGTTTGAAGATCAAGTGAAAAGTATCCGGCGGGATAAAGAGACCATTGAAGAAATACTCCGAGAATACCAACAAGCTTTGAGAAGAGAGCATGAAAGATCTGATGAGCTGAAAGACCATATCAGATATCAAGAGGAAGTTTACCACCAGCTGAAGATTGAAAGCATCCACTGGGAGAGCCGCTTTGTAGAATTGGTCAACAGGATAGAAAACCATGAAGTCTTCATAGAGTTGAAGAATGAAAGCTTATACTGGAGAGACAGATTCTCAAAGTTGGCATGGCTGGCCGATCAAGCTATCATGGGTATCCCAAAGCGTCTAAAAGAGGCTGATGCGGCAATGCACCCGTTCAACACCCCGGTCCAAGTTTCTGAATTTATGGAATTCTGCAAAATCCTGATTATCGAACTTAGGGAGTAGGCTGGTAGCACCACTAGTAGGAAAAGAGAGAGGAGTGGAAAAATGAAAGCCATATGTATTTGAGCGAAATGTAAAAAAGGCATTGTACTGTTTCTTTCGAACTTTTATTTCAAAAATGCTGTACTTTTCCCCCATCAATGAAGTTTGTTTGACCTGTTGATCCTCCTTTTGAGAATGCTCGAAACGTTAGTTTATGTACTTATGACAAATCAAGACGCGCTTACAATTCTCGGCCTAAAACAATAAAACTCATGCACACATGCATCACTCATTTTTCATCCATTCACATACTCATATCATGTATCCCGTCAACAGAGAATAAAAGACAAGCTGGTGCGTCAACATCGCTATTGGACTCCTTCTCAGGCCAGAAACATGGAAGCAAATCAGGACAATCCGCCTCAAGATAACCTGGATCAAGGAGATCCACATCAGGACGACTTAGGTCAGGGTAACCAGAACCTAGGCAATCAAGAGCTTAGGGAGGAAATAGATGTGATGAAACAACAGATGGCCGAGATCTTAAGGGTCCTACAAGCTTTGAGGAGTGGGAATGCAGATGAAGATATCTCCGCTGGGAACACTGAAAATCAAGCTACCAACCCTCCTCTTCCCAATGGACTTGGAATCCCCCATACAGTGTACCCTACTGGGGCTAACGAACAGGGTTACCAATGGCCTCCTTATGGACTTCCGCAAGGTTACACACCTCCGACAGTCGCTGCCAATTCGGAAGATGGTCCCTCAGGAGTCGTGGGACAAAGACATCCTGCACCGATAGGTCACAACAGTAATCCGGGGGCACCGCCGATTCACAACCCGAGCCCTGTTGTCGCGCCACAAAGATTTCCACTCGGCTACACTCCACCGCTGGTAGTCGATACTCAAGCTCAAGGGTCTAGCCTCAGGAACCCCACTCATTCACATATCCCAAATGTGAACCCAGACATAGTTCCGATGATTCATCCTTACTATGGTATGAGTGGGCTTCCTCACAACTACTCTATGGAGAACCCTCAAGCCCAAGACAAACTGCAAATGCTGGAAGAAAGGTTGAGAGCAGTTGAAGGATTCAATATTGGTGCAAGAAATGCACAAGATTTATGTCTCGTTCCAAACGTGGTTATCCCCCCTAAGTTTAAGGTGCCAGATTTTGATAAATACAGAGGAGCAACATGTCCGGCAAGCCACCTAACTATGTACTGCAGGAAGATGGCTGCATTCGCAAATGACGATAAGCTGCTTATCCACTACTTCCAAGACAGCTTAGCTGGGGCAGCTTCAAATTGGTATATGCAGTTGACACCCACTCATATTCGGTGTTGGAAGGATCTCGCTGATGCTTTCCTTAAGCAGTATAAGTACAACACTGATATGGCCCCTGATAGGACTCAGCTACAAAACATGACTAAAAGAGATAATGAGTCCTTCAAGGAATATGCTCAGCGTTGGAGAGGACTAACAGCACAGGTAGCACAGCCTCTGTTTGAAAGGGAAATGGTATCTATGTTCATGGAAACTCTTCCTTCACCCTTCTATGAAAAACTGATCGGGAGTGTATCGTCAAGTTTCTCGGATATGGTCGTTATTGGAGAAAGGCTAGAGAATGGAATGAGGAATGGGAAAATCGCTTATACTTCCCCCGGAAACACTAACCAGAGAAAGCCCTTCTCCGGATTTCCTAAAAAGAAGGAAGGAGAAGCCAACGCCATCACAGGAACCGGAAAAACTTCCTACTCCAATCCCTCTCACACCAATCCGTTCTCAGCACAAACACAATCTACCCCACCTACCCAAAATAACCAAGGCCATAAACCACAAAACTACTCAGTCGGAAAGTTCGTCCAGTTTGATCCAATCCCAATGTCATACTCCGACCTATTTCGCCACCTGCTCAGCCATAATTTAATCACCACCCGCCCAATGAGACAGATCCAGCCCCCTTTTCCTAGAGGCTTCGACCCAAACACCACATGCGAATTTCATTCGGGAACGGTCGGCCATTCCATAGAAAACTGCAAGGCATTGAAGTATGTCGTCCAAGATCTAATCGCCTCGGGCTGGTTAAACTTCAAGGAAAACGGTCCTAATGTGGCTACCAACCCATTGCCAGGACATGGGATGCCCTCAACTAATGCAATTGAGGATTCTGCAGAACCGTCCCTAATCAGGAGGGTAGAATGCATCCAGACACCCCTAGAAGTGATTTATGCTAATCTGTGTTCCTTTGGGATTATTGAGAGAGAATGCACTGGAAAGAATCCATGCAATGACCATCACTGCATTGGAAATTGTGAGGCGTTCAAACAAGTGCTTCAGGACCTGTTGGACCGACATATAATACAAGTGGGCTTTCAAAAGAGGGAGGACCAGGTGTCAACTATCCTATCGAGCAATGGCCAGAACAAGGATACTCGGAAGCCGCTAGAGATCTGCTATACTAAGGACTCGAAGTCGTCCCTGCGTATGCCTAAACCAATCACTATCCAAGTGTCGGCTCCCTTCCCCTACAATGACACCAAAGCAGTCCCATGGAACTACAACGCGAAAGTCCAAGTGAAAGGTCCTCAGAACAGCCTTGATGTCATTAACATCTCAGGGGTTAATGGAATGACTCGTAGCGGGCGCATTTATGCCCCTGAAAGACTCGGTGGGGGGAAATCAGGAGAAGAAGAAGAAAGAGCCCGCAAGGGCAAAGACAAAAATACGGGCAAGAAGGCACTATCTGAGCAAGAAGCCAGTGAGTTCCTAAAGATTATGAGGCAAAGTGAGTACAAGGTAGTGGATCAGCTGAATCAGACTCCTGCTAAGATATCCCTGTTATCACTATTACTCAATTCTGAAGCCCACCGAGCAAAACTAATGAAGGTGCTGAGTGAAGCTCATGTCACTCATGACATCACAGTTGGTCAGTTTGATGGGATCGTCGGAAATATCGTCGCAAACAACTACCTCACCTTCACAGATGACGAGATCCCCGTTGAGGGAAGAGGGCACAACAAGGCTTTGCATATCTCCGTGAAATGTGGAGAATACTCTCTAGCTCGAGTACTCATCGATAACGGATCGTCCCTAAACGTATTACCCAAATCAACCATGAACAAACTAGACGTAGATTGTTCATACATGAAACCCAGTTCTACGCTGGTCAGGGCATTCGACGGGTCTAAAAGAGAGGTTATCGGAGAGATGGAGTTACCTGTACAGGTAGGTCCAGAGGTCTTCATAGTGAGTTTCCAAGTGATGGACATCAGTCCGTCTTACAGCTGTCTTTTGGGAAGACCTTGGATCCATTCTGCAGGGGCTGTGCCCTCTTCTCTACATCAAAAGCTCAAGTTCATAGTCAACAACAAGTTAGTGGTCGTTTCGGGGGAAGAAGAGTTGCTAGTTAATAAGCCGTTTCCTATCCGTTATGTTGAGGCCGCAGAAGAATCTTTCGAGACCGCCTTCCAAGCACTAGAAATTGCAAATGCTATCTTTGTGGGGGATGAGGCCCCATCGTTAAAACCAAAGTTGTCCAAAGCTGCATTGATGATTGCTAAAGTCATGACAAGCAAGGGTTATCAAGCTGGAAGCGGTTTAGGGAAGACTGAACAAGGGATCCTAACACCCATACAGCTGCGTGAAAACAAGGACAGATGGGGGATAGGGTACCGGCCTAGTCGTACTGACAAAGGAAGGATCGCCGCAGAAAAGAAGGAGCGGAGGTTGGCCAAACTTGAGGGTCGGGAGCCAAATATGAAGAAGATTTTCATCTGCGACATAAAGCAAAGCTTTCAGAGCGCGGGGATGCTAGATCCTAACCAAGTTGCAGCTATTGAAGATGATTCAAGCGCTGAAAATGGCGGTGTCAGTCTTGTGTGTCGTTGTCCAGCAAGCGAAAAGCTCAAGAATTGGGAGATCGTCGATTTTCCTGTAGTTTTTAGTTCAAAGTAATGTTTCTGTAATGCAATCCTATGGCTCTGCCCAAGGCCTTAGGACATTTCATTCGGGCACACATGTTTCCTTTCAATATCAATATCAATAAAATGTTATTTCAGATTCTCCAATAAATTTCAGTTTTCTTTTGCACTTGCGTTTTATTTTCTTTTTGCTCGTTTTTCACTCCGTCAATTTATACTAATGCAGATTTGAAAAAAACGCCTTTGAAAATAACAACGCCAATAATTCATACTGTGACTTTGATCACCCGATTAATCAAACCGAGGAAGATGTTGAAGATAACTGGGAAACTCCTCCAGAATTAATGAGAATGATGGAACAAGAAGAAAAAGTGATTCAACCCCACGAGGAATCTACTGAGATAATAAACTTGGGCACAGAAGAAGATAAGAAAGAGGTTAAGATCGGCATCACAATGAAAGATAGTGAACGAGAGAAGCTAGTTAGGCTCTTGTTCGACTATGTTGACATCTTCGCATGGACATACCAAGACATGCCTGGACTGGACCCCAACATAGTCGAGCATAAGTTACCAGTAAAACCCGAATGCCCGCCAGTAAAGCAAAAGCTGAGGAGGATGAAGCCGGATATGTCACTAAAAATCAGAGATGAGGTCAAGAAGCAGTTTGATGCCGGATTCTTAGCGGTAGCAAAGTATCCTCAATGGGTAGCCAACATTGTCCCAGTTCCGAAGAAGGATGGGAAGGTCAGAATGTGCGTCGATTATCGAGACCTGAACAGAGCAAGTCCTAAAGATGATTTCCCTTTGCCCCACATTGATGTCCTGGTGGATAGCACAGCGCAACACTCCTTATTTTCCTTCATGGATGGATACTCCGGATATAATCAAATCAAGATGGCCCCCGAAGATATGGAGAAAACCACCTTCATCACTCTCTGGGGAACCTTCTGTTACAAAGTAATGCCATTCGGATTGAAGAACGCTGGTGCAACATACCAAAGGGCGATGGTAGCTTTATTCCATGATATGATGCATAAAGAAATAGAGGTGTACGTGGATGATATGATTGCCAAGTCCAAAAACGAGGAGGAGCATATTGTTAATCTGCGGAAACTTTTTGAACGTCTAAGGAAGTTCAAGCTCAGACTAAACCCTGCAAAGTGCACCTTCGGCGTAAGATCAGGAAAGCTGTTGGGGTTCATAGTCAGTCAAAAGGGAATAGAGGTAGATCCAGACAAGGTGCGAGCAATTCTTGAAATGCCAGCACCTAAAACTGAAAAAGAAGTCCGTGGGTTCCTAGGAAGGTTGAACTACATCTCCAGATTCATAGCCCAATTAACATCTACCTGTGAGCCTATCTTCAAATTACTATGCAAGAACCAAGAAACAAAGTGGAATGATAAGTGCCAAGAAGCCTTTGAAAAGATCAAGAGGTACCTCCAAAATCCACCGATTCTGATGCCACCGGTGCAGGGCAGGCCCCTCATTATATACTTAACAGTGCTAGACAACTCAATGGGTTGCGTACTGGGGTAACACGATGAGTCTGGAAGGAGAGAACATGCCATCTACTACCTAAGCAAGAAGTTCACCGAGTGCGAGATAAGATATTCATTGTTGGAAAAAACATGTTGCGCTTTGGCCTGGGCTGCACGTCGTCTGAGGCAGTACATGCTAAACCACACGACTTGGCTGGTATCTAAAATGGATCCAGTCAAGTACATTTTTGAAAAACCTGCACTCACAGGAAGAATCGCCCGCTGGCAAATGCTACTATCCGAATACGACCTCTTGTATGTCACTCAGAAAGCAATCAAAGGTAGTGCCCTAGCTGAATACTTGGCACATCAGCCCATTGAAGATTACCAATCAATGCAATACGATTTCCCAGATGAAGATATAATGGCTCTATTCGGAGAAGGGAAATCTCCAGACGACGAAAGGTGGAGGATGTCATTTGATGGCGCTTCCAATTTGTATGGGCACGGGGTCGGAGCTGTGCTGATTTCCCCTGATAACCGCTTCATACCATTCACTGCTAGACTGAGCTTCTATTGCACCAATAACATTGCAGAATATGAAGCGTGTGTCCTAGGCATCAAAGCAGCCCTTGAATGGAAAGTCAAAAGACTCGATGTATATGGGGACTCAGCGTTGGTCATCCATCAGATAAAAGGCGACTGGGAAACCAGGGATTCCAAATTAATTCCTTATCGTGATCACATCCAAGAGATGGTTGAACGATTCGAGGAGGTCACTTTCCACCATCTCCCTCGCGAAGAAAATCAGTTGGCTGACGCTTTGGCGACTTTGTCATCAATGTTCAATATCAATAACAACAAAAGTCTGACGTTCATCCGAATCCAACATCGAGACCTACCGGCACATCATTGCGTGGCAATCGAAGAAGAGCCTGACAGTAAACCTTGGTATTACGATATCAAGCACTATATCACAAGTCGAGAGTATCCTCCCGGTGCCACTGAGAATGATAAGAGAACACTTAGGAGATTATCAATGGGTTTCTTCCTAAACGGGGAGGTGCTTTACTAAAGGAATCATGACATGGTCCTCCTCAGATGTGTTGCAAAAGAAGAGGCAGAAAGAATTATGAAAGATGTCCATGAAGGCTCGTTCGGAGCCCATTCTAGCGGGTACACCATGGCGAGAAAAATCCTAAGGGCTGGTTACTACTGGTTGTCAATGGAAACCGACTGCTTTAACTACGTGAGAAAATGCCACAAGTGTCAAATCTACGCTGATAATATCCATGTACCACCTGCTTCTTTGAACGTCCTAACAGCACCACGGCCATTCTCAATGTGGGGAATGGATGTCATCGGTCCCATCGAACCTAAGGCATCAAATGGACATCGCTTCATTCTTGTCGCTATCGATTATTTCACTAAATGGGTCGAGGCCGCTTCTTATGCCAGCGTAACAAAATCTGTGGTTGTCAAGTTCATAAAGAGAGATTTGATCTGCCGTTACGGCCTTCCAAATAAAATCATCACAGACAATGGGACCAACCTGAACAACAAGATGATGAAAGAGTTGTGTGATGACTTCAAAATCCAACATCATAATTCCTCCCCAAACCGTCCAAAGATGAATGGGGCAGTCGAAGCCGCAAATAAGAACATAAAGAAGATCGTGCAAAAGATGGTAGTGACCTTCAAGGACTGGCATGAAATGTTACCTTTCGCTTTGCATGGGTACCGGACCTCAGTTCGCACGTCGACAGGGGCAACACCATTCTCACTAGTATACGGGATGGAAGCAGTTCTTCCCGTAGAAGTCGAAATACCCACTCTGCGAGTGTTAATGGAAACCAAACTAGAGGAAGCAGGATGGGTTCAATCTCGATTTGATCAATTGAACCTCATAGAGGAAAAAAGAGTGGAAGCTTTGTGTCACGGGCAGTTGTATCAGCAAAGAATGAGGAAAGCTTATGATAAGAAAGTTCGACCCCGACAGTTTCAAGAAGGAGATCTAGTGCTCAAGAAAATTTTGCCTATCCAAAAGGATTCCCGTGGAAAATGGACCCCTAATTACGAAGGGCCTTATGTGGTAAAGAAAGAATTCTCTGGAGGAGCCTTAATTCTCAAAAAAATGGACGGTGAAGACCTCCCGCTCCCAGTGAACTCAGATGCAGTTAAGAAGTACTATGCCTAAAGAAATATATGAAAAAAGAGAAAGATGAGCCAAGCAAAAATGAGCTCGCTAGGTTGAAAACCCGAAAGGGCGGCCTAGGCAAAAATTAGAGCGACCTGATGGATTGAAAACTCTAAAGAGCAGTCCAAGCAAAAATTAGGGTCAATGAGTTGGACTTGGAACAAATGCAAAGGCAGTCCTCCGAAAGTTGGGTGATGGGTGCTCAAGGTCATGTGTATGGGTGATTGGCATTGTTACCTCAAAGATACAAAACAATCAAAAGATCTGTTTTTTTTTCTTTTTCTTTCTTTCTTTTTAGTTTAAACTCTCAATGTAATTTTCAGCAGTGTGACCTTCTGCGCACTCGGTTTCCACTTGAATATTCAACTCTTTCTTCGTTCTCTCATCTCCCTATTTGCTTTGAAAAGATGCTTTATGGTAGATGATATTGAATTGCGAAACAAGTGCATAATCGAAAGCATTACAATCATTGCGAGATTTCTAAAGATCACAATAAGAAACGATCTCTCATAAAATTGCAAAGAAGACAAATGCATAATCACTTCAAGCAATGAATCACAATAACCCGCGCTTTGGCACCACTACTTTGAGGCAACCCTCATATCTCATGTCGAGAGTCCTGCGAGGTGACGAGATCAGCAGAAAAGTCAAGAAAGAGCAAAAGAGCAAAAGAGTCGAGAAAGAGCAAAAGAGCGAAAAGAATAAAAAAAAAAGAGAAACACATACAAAGGGAAAAAGCATCCCACATTTCATTCATCATACCACCAGATATCGATCTTTGCACATGCTTACACTGCATGCACGCATACATCATCCATTGCATCCTTAAATGCGTTAAAATGTAGATCTTTGTATCCGTCAAGATAAATTCAAAGTATAATGTTAGCACTAAGCCTAGCATCAGCCTTTTAGACCCCCAGTGGTCCTTCAGAGCCCTAGCGCTCCTTCAGATCAACAATTGATCCTTCAATCCAGATCGCACGTCGCGTTAATCGAGCAACCGACGGATCATCCGACCCCAGGTCCTTCAGACTAGCTGTGTCCGCCTAAAAAACACAGTGCACGTCCTTCGAGGTGTGCAAATCAGGTCAACGACCTAACCTTGCCACCCATGGCCGCTCGAAAAGGCCATCCCCCAAGCAGACCGTTTTACTAGTACCGCTGCTAGTTTGCGCTCCTTCAGACCCATTGGTCCATCAGGCTTAGGCATGCCCTTCAGACCCCGTCGGTCCTTCAGTTTAACTCCAATCAATGCGCCAAGCATTGACTGTGAATTAGACCATCAGATCCCCGAATGCTCCTTCAGATCCCCAGCGATCCTTCTTTACTTTTGTTCTATGTAAACCCATTTTTTTATGATTTTCTCAAAAAGAAAAGGTTTTGACAAAATTAGTGTCTTTTTATCTTTATTTCTATTTTACTCGAGGAATTTAAAAACCCTTCATATTTCCTAGTAAAATATAAATAAAGAGGGGCAGCTGTCATACCCTAATTTCGTCCGTCAGACTAACGCAAATGGTTTCAATTCGCACCTAGCGTGTGCGGGTCGCTTTTAATTGTGCACGCATTGTCGTTCTCGTTGTGCCACATTTCGCTCTTAATTGTGCACGCGTTGTTGTTCTCGTTGTGCCGCGTTTCTTTCTTAATTGTACGCGCGTTGTTGCTCTCATTGCGTGAGCATGTTTGTTTCTCGTTGCATACGAGCCTTTTTTTGGTACTCGTTTTTTTTACCGCTATTAAAGTCATTGCTATTAGTTTAATTATCATTATTGTTATGAAAAAATCTAATAAAAATCAATTTCTGAATTAATGTTTTTATAAACAGTTTTTTTTACAAAAATAAGAGGTACAACCTAAGTCAACTTTGATATACATGAAAACAAAAAACCTTAAATGCAAAAAAGTACAAAAATTAAAAACAAAATAAAATAAAATAAACAGGGCAGAGGCGCGGGCTACAATACTGTTGCTGGGGCAACATTTGAGGAGTGGAGCCAATTGCTCCTTCTCCTGGCCCTTTCGTTTTTTATCAAAATAAGTCCCAACCAAGCTGCTTTCCTCCACTCCTCTTGCTGCTGCTGCTGCATATCTCAGTGGCTGTTATGCTTTTGTCTCCAAAGGGGTTTGCTCCCCTGCTTCCTCCCACACCTACACCACACATATTGGGCTATAAATACTGTGAACATCAACAGTAAAGGGGGGAAGAAAACTGATACCACCATAAAATTATAGAGAAAATAGAGGCACAGAGAGAGAGAGAGAGAGAATTCAGAGCAAATTTAGGGTTTCATACTGAAACACTAACCAAAGCATCAAAACTCCTGAAATAAAAGAAGGAATAGCAGGGAGCAGGTTTAGCAGCAAGCAACAGAGTCCATTTCAGAGGCAAAAACAAAACAAGGAAAAAGGTTGATCTAACTTATTCTCTTTTTTTTAAAAGTGCAGTCTTAGTGTTGTTTCCCTATCATGATTTGTTGTTTAGCATAGTCTCAGTTTATGTTCTTTGAAAGATTGCTGCCGTGAATATATGTTAGTAGCATGAATGGATTAGTATTAGAAATAAATAAGGTTTTCAGAATCAGTTTTTTTAAATATAAACGAAGCTATGTTTAGCTAGTAACTTATTTAAGTTGGGTTCAGAAATAAAGATTATGATGTAAAAATTAGGGACAAATCGTTTTTTGTTTAGTAATAAGGATACATTAGGGTCTCTATGTTCGGTTCATTTATCAAAATGGAATCAATAATTAGCTGAAATAGGCTTTTGCATTCTGTTCCTCAAAAATTAGTAATTAGTTGTTAGTTAAAAATTAGGGTTTTTAATAAGAAGCAAAACAGAGTTGAAAACAGGGTTCTCAGCAAAGGGGGGGGGGGGGTTTCAAAACCAGCGTAGGTTAGCATCAAAAGAAGCAAAAATAAATAAATAAAAGAAGAGGAGATTCGGATACCTGTAGTTCCGACCGCTGTCTAGTTCCGGCCACCGTAGACGGTGGCCGTTCGTCCAGGACCTTCGTGGGTACCGTCATCGTCTGCCGTGAACGCGCCGTAGTGCGTGTTTCTTCTCAGACGTCGCACTTTCGGCGGAACCACCACCCCTACCTCCGTCACCACCGCCGAACCAACACTTCCATACACCACCAACCCACCCCCCCCCGGTGGCTCAAGGCGACGGTTAGAGAGGAGAGAATACGGCGTTTTTTGGAGAAGGGTACCGATCGGTGAGGAGGAGAGAAAGAAAGACGAACTTAGGTTAGAGGGGAGAGAAAGCTTGGGTCGGTGACGGTAGGCGAGGAAGAGGAGAGTTTGAGCGGCGTTGAGGTGAGGCTAGATTTGAGAAAGAGGCGGTGAGGGAGAAGGTGAGGATCGGTTTCGTATGTGAGAGGAGAGAAGGGGGTTGCGGCGTGGTAAGGCGAAACGGAGTAGAGGAGAGGGAGGCGAGGTCACGGCTGAGGGAGAGGGGGGCAAACGGCGCAGGGGAGAATGAAATAAAAATTAGGGTAGGAGGAAGTGAAGATTGAAACAGCGCTGCAAGAGAGAAGAGAAATTAGGGTTAGAGAGGTAGGGGTCGCGCGGCGCAGCTGAGAGAGAAACGAAATTAGGTTTTACAAAAACCTAATTTCCCTTTTATACCCCCCTCCCATTTAATTTTAATTTCAGTTTTTTTGTTTTAATTCAGATTACAACTCACACCCCCTCATTTTAATATTCACGCCCCCATAAAAGCCCACGTTTTTGCAAGCCTTTTTACCACTAAGACGAAATGGGCTCGCTATCTGCACCCCCCATTTTTAAAATACAACCCTTTTCTGCTGATCACACCCCATTTTACTACTGCACCCCCTGTTTCTCTTTTAAAAAGAAAAAAACTCTTTTCCATAAATAAATACTTTCTTTCACAAACCTATTTTTTTTCCAATAAATAAATGTTTTCCTAAACATCAAATTGGTTTGTTAGTAATGGTCACTCTGAGCTTAGCTTGTTTGACCGTTGATAACAGCTTTAGTTTTCAAACGAGCTATGAGCGACGACCACTCTGAGTTTTACTTGTTTGGTCGTCTCGAGTACCTCTCTCGATTTCAAAAATAAATAAAAAAACATCAAACACACAAACATTTTCTACCCCAAGAACTACGTAGCTTTGATTTCTCCATCGCACCTGGAGATACGTAGGAGCAGGGGCCCACTCCTGTCAAGCGCAAAAAACTAAATTTTTATTAAGTCTTCCTCTTCAATTTTGCAAATAATAAAAAGGTAAATTAAAGCATTTTCTTTAAATTAACGTTCTCTCTACACATTAAATTAAGTGGTAACCTTTCTCTTAAAAGGATGCTGTGGGGTGCTAATACCTTCCCCGCGCATAATCGACCCCCGAACCCAAAAACAAAGGTTTTTTTCAATGTTTTCCTATTTAATAAATATTGATGGCGGCTTCATTGCAAAAATGACGAAGAATCCCCTCCTTCGGATTTTTCGGTCGCTACACTCTCCAACCTCTGGTGCTTTCACAACTTAGTGTATTTGACTGTTATAAACATTGTTTATGTGTGTGCAGGCTATGGATAATAAAAGGTCAGCAAAGACTTTGCCTATTTTAAGCTTTGGAGCTAGACAATGCTAAACCTGCTGCTGAGACATGTTGCTGCCACAATTTGGCTTCTTCTATTTGTCCATTCTGCTGAGCTTCTGACTTTTGGGTTGCTGTACCTTCTTCTTGATTAAAGCAACTATGTTTTTTTTGTTTAAAAAGAATATTTACTCATGTAAAAAAAGGTCACAACTTGGCTGAGTTAATGCATATAGATATGAATGATGCTTGTTTTTAATCTACAAGCAATGATGCTCGACTCCTTTTTCAAACATCTCACGCTTCTTTCTTATCTTCTTTTGATTGTTTTTTTTTTAATAATAATAATAATAATAAAACAGATTTAAACAAGACACTATTTGACTATTTCTTCTATTTTCCTCCTTATTGATGACTACTAGTTAACCAAAACAAATGAGACAAATAACAATAGCGCTAAATTGCTAACAACTTTCGAGCAAAACGCACAATTATTCTCGTACAAGCACACACTTGATTAGCAAAATAATGCACACTATGAGGATAAACACGCGAACTCAATTAGGAGCCACACGCACACGATGGAAGTGACATGCGCACAACGAGAATAAAATGCATACACGATTAGACTCAAATGGCTATATGCTTTTGAAAACGAGGAAGTACCGATTAGAATCGGATGTTCACGAAAATACATTTTTTTATTTGATTTTCAAATAGTCGGACAAAATTGGGGTATAACAACCCTTACATATCATTTCATTATACTTCGCAGTTGCGTCAATCTCTGTGTCCTTCTTCCCGATATCTTGCTCCAAACTAGCAAACTTGTCATTAAGTTTCTTGACATCCTCTTTGACACTTGCGCGCTTGGTCTCCCACTCGGACTCCAGTTTGTTTACCACGTCCTTGAGTTCACTTTGTCTTCCAAGGGTCTCCTTCTTCTCCTTCTTCTCGGCATTTAGCGCAGTCTCCGCCTTCGTCTTCCCTTTTTCCAAGGCGGCCACTCAGCTCCTCATCTCCTCGAGTTCTTGCCTCCTCTACAATTCTATCAGTTGTACTTTCTTGAACTCCTCTCCTATAGCGCCCCCTATGAAAGCAGGCTTGCCACACAACGATTGTAACGCCAAGCATGCCTACGTCAAACCCAAGGTCTCGACCCTCTAACTGTGTTCCTTAAAGGTCAAATGCTACTTGACAATAGTGGCAACCGGGAACCTAGTATCCCATAAAGAGCTAACCCTCTTCCGCTTTCAAAGTTAGACAACACCTCAGCCCAATGGATTAAGGAACCTCACTGCCCCCTTCTTCTTAACCTCCTTTACCACCACTACCTTCTCATATTTTTCGACAACCATTCCAACCCTCTCTGAGGCAGGAATCGTCTGCAGAGGCATGGTCGGAATGGGAGCTCCTTTAGGAAGCCCATTGGGGAGCTCCATTGCTAGCTCAGTCTTCCTCTTATTTGCAATCACACGCGCCTAGTGGGGCACTTTCATTAGTGGTGATCTGTCTTGATTTCCTTTATTGAGTCTTCGTTAGATAGGCGGCGAACTCAGAACATTGTTGCAGAGCCATCCTTGCTGCATGAGGAAACAACATCGAACACATAAGTAACCAGCCAAAACAGATAAACAGAAGGCAGATAAACATAAACATACACTTAAACAAAAGAGCAACCAGGTTTAGATCATTCCCCTCAGTTTGAATGAGATGCTTATACGGCATAGGAGCAAGCTGCTCCAACGCATTAACGTACTACTTCTCATAACCCTGTAGCCCCTTGAAGTCAATCCCAAGAATCGTCGCGGGGTCACCATTCCAATACAGAGGGAACTTCACTCCGCCGATTGCGTCCACAGAGGGATAAGCGCACTCTTTAATCATGTGAACCTGAAAGAACCGATGCTTGAACTTCATGTAGGAGGACACATACCTATAGATGCCCTTTCACATACCTATCTTTTCACTTCCTATTTTGAAAATATGAATATGAAAAATCCTTTCCCCCTTTTTCCAGCCTTACGAATCCCTAAGACACTCGAACACTCCGTCAAATCTCTTCACCTCCAATAAAGTTCCCTGGGCCAAATAGAACAACCTCACCAAACAGACACATAGGGGACTAAAGAGAGGCTTAAGAACTTCATCGAACTCCTAACCCAAGCCTGGGGTGCTGAAACCCACAACAAAACAACCACAAGGGCTCTGCTACAGTCCTCCGCATACTAAGAACGCAGGTGGTAGGCCCTGAAACGGAATACTTCAGCATATCGTGCAAACCTGGTCTCATGCTTGGGGGACTATGGACCGGTATATTTGGGCTGAGACCCGATGTGGTACCAGAACTCGACCCACTTGGCTGTGCTTAGTATGCCACCCAACAAATAGACCGATTGAGACCAAGAGACATGGCACGATCTAAAGAGAACCGCAAATGGAAGTTACAAACAGAGAGAGGATATAAGGAACAGGGAGAGGAAGTTAGAAAGACACTTCTGTACTCACACACAAAGACTTAGAGATAAAACAACTCTGTGATTGTCTTGGCACTAGAGTGTATTGTATCACATTCGAATGTTGTACAACATTCATGTACATGTACTTATTTTTATTCCTATAAAAATGAGTTTTAAAATAACTTTGCTTATAAATGGTTTATTAATGATTTTGTAATAAAAAATGTGAAAATGATAGTATTTATAAAGTGACGAGGGCATTATTTTCTTAGTGTGTCAAGGCACCCAAAATCTAAGGGCTGACTCTACCTTATCAAGAAACCATTCACCAATCACCACCTTTCAAGGGTCCTCATTTTTTGAATATAAACCAGCTAAAATATTAAGAAGATTACAAATAAATGAAGTAGGGAGTAGCAAGTCTAAAATTTACTAGGGGTGAGAAAATTAAAAAGGAGGGTTGAAATAACGGCGTTTAATAAAAATTGAAAACTATGGGCCTCTTAGTTACTTAGGCCGTTTGGGCCCCTATACCAAGACGCGAGATAATATCAACCAAAAGCGACGTCGTTTAAAGCAACGGCGGAAGTTTTCACCCCATACACCCCCCGGCCTCCGGCCTCGAGCGACCAGCAGCGATATTAGGTTGAAGTTCGAAGCGACATGGCTACGGTATGGTTGCAATTGCAAAGGGTTATCAGAAACGGAGGTATTAATTTGATCTCCACAGTCCCGCATTCTTCTTCGCTTTACTCTTCTTCTAGATCCTTCTCCAAATCAACTCCCTACGTTGGTAATACTTCCTCCTCTTTCTCCCCCTTTAACGGCTTTTCATTCCTTTTTTTGATACTCATTGATTGTTACGGTTTTCAGTCAAGGTTGGAATACCGGAGTTTCTAACTGGAATAGGGAAAGGAGTTGAATCCCACGTCGCCAAGCTCGATTCCGAAATCGGTGACTTCCAGAAGCTTCTTGTCACTCGTACACTCAAACTCAAGAAGCTCGGTATTCCTTGCAAACATGTATAATCTTTATTTTCCTACTCGCTTTCTCTGTTTTGCCATATTTTCTTATGCATAAATTATTAGTTATTGTGTTTGTTTACATTCTTTTTTTTGATGTCTTGTTTGTTTACATTCTTAGTGCAAGTGCTTATCGATTCTTCACTTTGTCTCGTGCAACCCTTGACATGAAAGTAAAAAATCAGATGTTTACAACCCCGACTTCTATAGATTGGTATATACACTTGATATGTGTTGGTAAAAATTCTCTTTTTAGCCAAATATGCAACCAGTTTTCCCTTATAAAACAACTAAGCCTGTGCTTGAAACATTGCAACCAAGCAAAATGAAAAACAATTTCACCACTGTTAAGAAAAATATCACTTGGGTGGAGCTGAAATAGGAGGTGGCCTCAAAATAATTTTACTAATCAATGTAAATGGAGTTAAAAAATTTGGGGGTGACAACAGCACCACTAAAACACCCCTGGCTTTTCCCTTGGGATGACTAGTGAAGGAAGAATATACAGCCTATGGTGCAAGAGCAATCTATGAAAAAATGCTATCGTCTTGGTGATCTTTGGGTAGTTGCGATTTTTTTCCTTAATAATTAAGCAGGCAAAGTTTTGTTATAACTATGAAGTCAGTAAGTAAATCTAATGACTGGCATTCTAAAGATTATTAAAGACATTAAACCAGTCTTTAGGACTTTGGCATGTTGCTTTTTGCATATTACGAAATAATTTGTCACGGGCATAATGAAGTCATTCCCGAGCCTTCACTTAACAATTTAAGCTTTTAAGAGAGTCGGGACTTTCCATAAATTACCTATTTAAAAAATTATCTAGTACTTTTGAACCCACAGATATTTTTGTCCTGGTCATTAAAAAATTATCTAGTACTTTTGAACCCAGATATATTTGTCGTAGTGAAAAAACTTCCCCCTTTCAATGCATACTGCCATTCCTGATTTCTGGCTCTGCACATCCCTTCTTGATGTTTCACTTAGCAATTTGACTGGCACTAACTTGCTACAAGAAAATGATGCACCTGTACACATAGTTAAGTATTAGCTATTAAGTTTTATACAGATGTCTGTGTGTTTGATGCACTGTCATCTCCATCTAAGCATATGCCTTTGTTTGAAGGTATATAATTATATTACTAGCATCTAAGATGCCTATAGGCGAATGAATCACATCAATTAAAACAGGGTCATGGCTGTTAGGGTTATCAGCTTAAATTACCAAATTTTATTTCATTTTTTGAATACCAAATGTGGGAGGGTGTTAGATACCAGATTATTTTGTACATTTTGTGCATGTGCATCCAAGATGCATGTGCACCAGATAAATCAATGAAACTGTCGTTGTGGTCACTTCTCTTGATACAGTTTTGGTTTTTCGATCTGAGGACTTGTAGATAGGGAGTACAATGACCTTTCCACTTTTGTAAGATTGGGGTTTTTGTAGTGTAATAGTGTTACATTGATTTTAAGGTGACAGTTTTTGGCCTCAAGATAGCAGTTAGCTCCCACTTGCAAACTTTCTCATAACTACTTTCTGCTTTTCAGAGGAAGTTAATATTGAAATACGCACACAAGTACAGGCTGGGATTATGGAGGCCGCGTGTGGTGCCTGTCAAAGCATGATTAGTTTCTCATTAGTAAGTAGCCTTTCGTTGTAAGACTAAGACTATATCGAAAATTTTTAGCCATTGCAGAATGACATTGCTGGATTTTGCGTGAAAAGTAGTTGGCTCTAGATACCTCCCATCTTTTTCATCAGATTGATGTTTGGCATTTGCACCAGTGTACAATGGACTTATCTTAACTGACAGTCATATCATTGTTTTTTGTGTTTGTTATTTCATATATCTAATAATATCACAGCATTTTTATGTTGAATCACTTGTACATACTGAGAGATTAGTAGTTCGCAGTGCTTCATTTATTTAGGTGCGGTTATATCCAATGATGCTCTTGCAACCTTTTACATCGTTCGCTAACAAGGAATTACTTTGGGGTCATGTCAGGATAATGCATATTTGTATCCCTTAGTTTTTTTTGAAGGTTTTTGGGTATCCGGTTGCAATACAGATTGTTGCTATGTATCCCTTAGTTTTTCCGAAGTTTAGAGATTTAAGAGATAGCTCAATTATCATATGGCTTCTTCCCAATCTCTCAAGTTTTAAATTTCGCAACAACACTTGAGAGATTGAAAAGGCTGCCTTCCTAACTTTCTAACACTTGAAGGTTCAGGTATAGTGGCACCAAGAAAGACTTTTATTTCAAAGATATTGTCAAGTACACCTACAGCTTTGGTTAGAAATAATTCATGGTCTTCCGAATCAACAACAAAACTTTTGATTAACCAAAAAACCCAGACCTCAAATTGGTTGTGATGGTCATTCTGGAGAATGGCCTTTGCAACTGTAACATGCGAGTCTTGTTGGAACACCCTATGGCAGCTCGACGGTACACTTTTTTTTTGACAAATACCTTCACCGTACTCTTTAGTCTTTACAAGCACCACAAAAGCCATTGAGGCCATATTTGCCTTTGGCGAAGCCTCAGTCTCTTAAGCCACTCTATCATCCGTCGTGGCACAAAATTGTGCGATAGTGGAACAAATGCGCCTTTCCTTCTGTGCTACATGCAATTTCCCCATCCTCAACTAAGGCTGGTAGTGGTAGGACTCTTCTTCACCCCATCACTCTTATGTTGGCCAATCACTTTTCTCACATCCCCTCTTACTCACCACACACTCCTTAACTCTAGATATTTCAAAAATACCCTTAAGTAGAGGACGTGTTTACGTGTGATTCGGTTAAGGCCAACCGAATATATTCGGCTAAGGCCAACCGAAGGTTATAAAAAATAACAAGGGGGTGTTGTTCAGCTTTGGAAAGGGGATCCGAAACTGTTCGGTTGACATCAACCGACCACACTTGATACTTTTCGGTTGACATCAACCGAACACACCTGAATCTCAAAATGAATGTATTTAACCAATCTTCTTACTGATTGACTATCAATAATGAATGTATTTAACCAATCTTCTAACTGATTGACTATCCATGAGACAATCTTGTTCAAATATTCTCTTTTCTGATGAACTTCCATCCCACCTCCATAGCTTATCACATTCACTCTCTTTGCTGTAAGAATCGCTTGTACAAGTATCTCTCCATTGACTAGTCTTCTCATGGTAGCAATTCCATAGATCACTTAAACTGAAATATTTAACTGCTTCTCTTTCCCACAGATGCCACAAACGGTTAAGGTTTCTAATATCTTTCTGTTAAGTAGGGTGTTCGGTGGGGGTTAGGGGTGTCAAAAAAACCCGGACCCGCGGGTACCCGCGGGTAAAACCCGTCACGGGTCCGGGGCGGGTAGTTAAACGGGTACCCGCGGGCCAAATAAACGGGTATTTTGACTACCCATCAATAAACGGGGCGGGTCCGGGTAGCGGGGTACCCGGACCCGCGGGTACCCGTACCCGTTAGTAAATCCATCACACAACTATTTTCTTCCTTTTTTTTTATCATCTATTGTTGTTGTTTTTTAAGTGGATGTTTATTCACATTTTGTTGTATCTTTTATCCTAATATTTTGGATAATATTTAGTTGTTATTTTTCAAGTTTCTATTATCATAATTTTAGTTTTTTTATCTCAATTCATTAACATTTATATATTAATAAATAGTTGATACGATAAATGCATATCAAAATACGTAATTTTTTTATATAAATGAATCAAAAAAATAGTGTTAAAAAAACTAATTTTCTATGGTATTTCAAATTTTATTTCTAAAAGTTTTTTATTTATTAATTTACAAATACCCGCGGGTACCCGTTAAACAGGTACTCGCGCGGGTCCGGGACGGGTCCGGGGCCTATTTATAATAAACGGGGCGGGTCCGGGGTAGTGAGATACCCGTGCCCGCCCCGCCCCGTTGACATTCCTAGTGGGGGTGCCCCGAAAATTTTCGGTGGGGGGTGCCCCGAACCCTCTAAAAATTGAATAAAGGGGTGTGTGCCAAAAAATACACTTTCGGTTGCCCATAAATAAATTATTTCGGTTTCCCGTAACCGAATTGGTGAAAAATGCGCGTTTCATTAATGGCATTTTGGTCATTTCGTAGGGTTAGGAGGTGTGAGGTGAGTAGGGAGGAATGTGGGAAAAGGATGGGCTCTTATGTTTGATTGGATTCTGCGGCCTCTTCTCCTCCAGGTCCTGGTGGAGAGATATGGAGGTAAGACTCAAGGATTCTTCTGCAATTTAGTATAGTTTATATGTCCTTGTCAAGTTTATATTTATATAATACATGCATTTTGTCAAAAAATATAAATACATGCATGAGCCTCACTTTATTTTTATTTTTACGTTAAGATAAAACCATTCATTGTACCAAAAAAACATTCATTTTGAGAGATAAGCATGAAATCTTTTTACCAAAAAAAAGGAATTTCAGACCAGAACCGTCATTAATTATTTCTTAGTAGTTATGGGGTGATCCAAAACCGAGAAAGCTCTGTTCTGTTTGTGCGCCATTCCGTTTTACTATTGTTCTGTACCTTACCTCGAGACTGGTATTCGATCCTAGATACCTAGTCAGATCCGAGATAGTTGGTAATCAAGCTCCTGATCAATCCGAGTTTGGCTCCGATCCGGGGTGGTGGGTACCTGCAATGACACTCCGACGCTCAAGTCAGCAAGTGGACTGATTGCAAGTTAGATGGTTGGAGAGTGTGTACCTTTAATGTTAGCATTGAACGCTTATTTATAGGTTTTGGGGATCAATGAGAACCGTTGGATCTAGGTTTTTGATCTCCTCCATTGGTTGATGGATTTGCATTTGGTGTTGGGCCTTAAGCACAAAGGCCCAATTCGTAACAACTATTAACAATATGTACAGTGTTTATAGTTAAACTCAAATCCAAAACACATGCGCATTCTTTATACTAACCCGTGCGATGCACGGGAAGCAATTTTTGTATTATATAAACTGCAATTAATTTCGTTAAGAAAACCAACATAATTAATAAATAAATGATGTCAATAAAAGTGCATCTACATAGGTTTAAAAATATTTTAATTTAATAAATAAAATTATTTTAATTTGATATATTGTATAACATCAGCTAATAGGTTTTAAAAAAAATTATTCTAATCAATTAAATTAAGTAACATATAAAGTTGATGCAAATGCTAACAAAAGAGATTACTTTAAATGTAGTTTGTCATATTTTATTTATGGCTAAAGTGCTCACGGGGTCCCTTATCTTTATTTAAAGTAACGAATTAGTCCTTTATGTTTTTTTTGTCCCAAATAAGTCCTTTATCTTTCAAATTTTTGACACAAATTCTTTTCCGTTAACAGTACTGATTTATGTGTCAAAAAAAGGATTTATGTGTTAAAAATTTGAAACATAAAGGGCTGATTTGGGACAGAAAAGGATTTATGTGTCAAAATTTTAAAACATAAAGGACTGATTTGGGACAAAAAAAGGATAAAGGACCAAATCGTTACTTTAAATAAAGATAAGGGACTCCGGGAGCACTTTAGCCTTTATTTATCTATAAATTAATATAGTATATAAAAACATTATCTTAAGAAGTCATTTCACATTAATTGACAATCCAAATTTGTAAAGCTTTCATGTTAAATTGTAATGAATTAATCGATCGATTACTATTACCGGTAATTATTTGAAATATTGATTACTAAAAACATTATATTTACGACTTAAATTAACATGCTTAAGTATCATGTTAAAAAAAACATGTGCTTAAGTGTTGTTTTGGTTGCAATGTACAATATGACATTGGTTTGTCATTGGAAACACCTTTTGTTAGTAATTATCGGTATAAACATAATTTAATAATGTTAACTAATTTTTAGGTGATTATTTATTGATTATATGGAAATAGGTCATCTAATGATTCATATATCAGTTCGATTTGTTGACTATATGAACACAAAATAATATTCTATATATTATTTTTTATTGACTATATCTGCATTGTTAGTTAATTTTTCTTCGATATATTTTTTTATTAAATATTTTAAAAATATTGGACTGAACCATTGGTGGATTCTATAAAACGCAAATGGTTACGTTCATTAAGAAAATGAAAATTTTCAACCAATTCTTACTATTCAGCAGCTCTAAAAAAATCAGCACTTCTAGAAAAACAAATCAGCACTTCAAGTAATGTTTTTTTTTTGTCAAAACACTTCAAATAATGTTAAAAATGTTAGAAATTGATAATATAATATATCAATTGTACTAAAATAATTTATTCAGTTTTTTTATTTACATTGACCTCAAATATATACCGCATGTTTTAGAAAATCAATCAATGGATATTCTATAGTAAGATTAAGGACCTTGATAACGGTAATCAAAATTATTTTTTGACAATAACGGTAATTAAATTTATTTTTTGCTGACCTCTTCTTTGAAAAACATTATTTTCCAATAAGAATTTCAAACTCAACTGTAATCACATGTTTGTGCTAGACCTTACGGATGGTGTGAATATGTTGACGGCAACAAACAGTAATGCTACACAATTTTTTAGTTGCCATATAAACCTCAATTTGTCTCGTCAACAATAAATTGTGTGTGTCAAAAAGATAGTTTTTGTCATTTTTTATGTGTATGTCATACGCTTGTGAGAATGAAGATGTGTCATGTTGATTCAACATTAATTATATTTAATTAGAATTGCTTTCGTATTACGAAGAAAAAAACGAATCGCGGAGAGCTCACCCAGTTTTCTTGGCTTTGAGACACATTTTGGTTTGTAATTTGTTAATAAATATTTTAAGAAAAACTTATACTTTCTCTCTATCCACTAATTGTTGTCGTGACCGTGATCCCGACGTAGACGACCCAAAAATCGATTATTTTAGGAGTCGCCACCCAATTTATTTAATTGAAAAAATTGAGAAAAACCTAACTAGAAGTTATTGGTCTGCGTAAACTAGATTGAGTTCGGGAGTCGATTATGCATAGGGAAGGGCGAAAACTTAATCCCACTGCACCCCTGGTACATCTGTCCGAAGACAGTTACCCTCAATTTGATTGTGCAACATATCAATAAGTTTAGAAAATTTGTTTACTCCAAAAAAATAAATAAAATTCGATTTACAAAGAAACAAATAAGGGACTAAATTAGAAAATTTAATTTTTGACTTGACGGGGAAGCCCCGCTCCTACGTATCCTCGGGTGCAATGAGGAACTCAAGAGTCACGTAGTTCTTTCTGAAAAAGTTTGTTGGTTGGTAGATTTTATTTTTTGAAGGGGGTTTAAGATCAAAGCTGTACAGCTAAAGTCCCTTAAGCCGGGATCGACAAGACGTACATCTCAGTCAGACCCATTTTTTTTAGTTTTTTAGGAAAATAGGTGTTAAAGAAAAGAATGATTATTTATTGAAAAAAAATTAATTTAGCTTGACGGGGGAGCCCCGCTCCTACGTATCTCCGAAGCGGAGAATCAAAGGCCACGTAGTTCTTCTTAGAAAACATTTGTGTGTTAATTGATTTTAATTTTTGAAGGGGTTTAAGATCAAAGCCGTGCGGCTTAAGTCTCTTAAACCAGGATCGACAATATGTACATCTCAGCCGAACCCATTTTTTAATTTTTATAGGTTTTTTTTTTGTAAAAAAAGAAATTTATTTGGTGAAGAAATAATAAAGAGGAAAAAAACGAAAAAGGGGGTGAAACAGTAAAATGGGGTGCAGTTAACCACGGGGATTGTATTATTAAAACTGGGGTGCAGAAAGCAGAACCCAGCTCAAGCTGGCTGTGTAAGCACTGGGCTCTTCAAAGGGGTTAAGTTATGAGCGTGAGGGGTGTAGAAAGTAATCTGTTTTTTTTTTAAAAAACTTAAACTATATCAGACCCGAAAGCCCATTAACCTACTACCTTACCCCAAACCTAATTCTTACTTGGTCTAAACCTAGAGCTGGCAAAACGGGCTACCCGGCCCATATCGGGCTGGCCCGCTACGGGTTCGGGCTTTTAAGGGTCGGGCTAAAAAACCCGGGTTGAAATTCGGGCTCACCCTTTATGGCCCAAGCCCGGCCCTATGCAGGCTGCGGGCTTTTCGGGCTAGCCCGCATTATGCGCGATTTTTTAGAACTTACTGCTTATTTCACACTGATACTATATACACCAGTGTTTTATTTAAGGAGACATGGAGTTTGATGCCTAATCACATTCTGACTAAAACATCTAGAGTCTTAGACGAGCAACTTAGTCATACTTTGTTCAACTCAATTCTCAAAAAACATGGTAATTGAGTTACCTCCAGGGATTTTTTGGAATATTGGCACAAATATAACACTTGCAAAAGTAATAGCCAGAGCATGTCAAAGAGGGAGGATTCTTCCTCATTCACCTAGGATAGAAATTTTACACAGTCAGATAAAATTTATAAAATTGAGCACAAGACTAATGGGAAGGAATGAAGAAAAGCAAACCTCTTGATGAGGTAATGATGCAATGATTTTCTTAACTTTCTTAGGGATTTTCTGGAGTTGTCTAAACAGAGGCTTTGCACTAGAGGAAATTTCCTCAGCACTGGTACAAAATTTTGTATTAAACTTTTGCATGTAAATTAACATAGCAAGAAGGCACTATATAATCTCCTATAAAATTTATCAAAGAAATATCAATATATCTACTGTAATCCCAATTTTTTTATTCACGGGCTTGCGGGCTACCCATGGCCCGGTCGGGCTAGCCCGACGCGGGCTCGGGCTTTTGCGGACCGGGGCTAAAAAGCCCGGATGTAAAAACGGGCTTAATTCCTTCGGCCCAAGCCCTCCCATTTTTCGGGCTAACCCGGCCCGACCCGACGGGCCTGGCCCATTTTGCCAGCTCTATCTAAACCTCTCAGTGCCGCATGTCATCTCCAAAATAGGGAAAAAACGTTTCTTCTTCCCCATGAGAGAGTGCTTGCGAGGGTGAGAGAGAGCACGAAGGACTTCGAGTGAGAGTGAAAAAAGCGGGGGGGGGGGGGGGGGGGGGGTGCGGTACCATCGCGACGGCCTCGCGGCCACGCCGGAGGAGTTTGGAGCGGTGAGGACCACCGTACGGTGGCCGGCGCTTTTTTGGCGTGGTTTCCTCTCACGCGTTCGTGGCTGGCGAGGGAGGAGGACGCCGCGACAGAAGTGGTTCACGCCAGGGGAAACTCACGCGCATGGAGGGCCAGTCATAGGGCTGATCGACGGCGGCGCCGGGGAAGAGGATCACCGTCCGTGGTGGTCGGAGCTCGGAGGTGCCTCCTATTAAACCTGAGCCCTATGTTATTTTTTTTTACTGATTCTACTTCAAAAAAATCACCCCCAATCCTAAACTGGTTCTTATTTTAGTTCATATGTGCATCGGTTTCAGATTACAAGCTTGAACAACAGTCATTTTTAGAGACTAACCTCAATCCCAGCTTCCAAAAATCTCCTTATTTTGCTTCCAAATATTCTAAATCTGCTGCTTTCTTTTTCTTTTTTCTTTCTGGTGGTGGACGAATATTTGTTTTCACAAGTGTTTTGCTCTAGTGAACTAGAGTTCTGATGTTGAACTTGAATTCTTTTGGTTGTGAATAAATCAGTTGTTGTTACTGCGCCCCTTTTTCACTATTTTGAAAAAGTATTTATAGCGAAACTTGCATAGATAGATGTACTGAAAGGTCAATTTTTTTTAAAACTCTGATTATGTATTTTCTCAAAAAAAAACATGTTTTGATGCTTAAACCTTTCCCTGCAGAAAATTTCTTCACCCAAGCCTCTGTTGCATTCAAAAAATAGACTTGTTTGACTACCATCTGATTGCCTAAATTTTATTTGGGGTTACTTGTTCAGGGCAGATGTACATAGAGAATGAGACCCTCCATTTGAAGCTTTGAAGCCTAGGCCTAATGCTGCAACGATTTGGATTCTTTCCCTTGTCTATATTGCTGCATTTTGTCATGTATTGTTTGTCTCTAGAGAGTTGGGTGCTGATGGTGTAGGGCTTCTTGCTAGGACAGTTTGGTTCCTTGTCTTCTATCCTATGCAAATGCCAAAAAAGAAAACAAAAAAAATCCTGCCTCTGTGAAGAGAAAGAAGACCACGCCTAGCCCCATTTTTCGTCATTCATTGTACTAATTTATAACAATTCTATTTATATTGTATTATTTTATTATATTCCTTGTGAATATGTACCCTCAGCTTGCAACTTAGTTGCTTGTAATAATAAACCTTCTTGTAAACTTGACAAACAGCGCAACATCACGTTCCCTTCTTATTTTAATTGTTCTTTTTTTGGTTAATAATAATAAATAAATAAAAAAACTTCAACTACACAATAATACTGACAATAATGATGACGCTAATAACATACACGACACGCAAGAACGACTACACTTCTGTAGTGACTAAATGCTCGTAACAAAATAAACACACCGAATTAAAGAAACGAGATATCGCAAAAAGGGTGACGTAATGAACACGCGTAACAATCAAACATTTGCGAAAAGGGGTTTATTTATTATTTATTTTTTTATTGAAAGAGAAACGGACAATAGGTATCGGTTAAAATTGGGTGTTCACAGTTGCCCCTCTGTGCTTATTCTCTTGCGATATAATACATAAAACTAAGTTTTGTGGTATTATCAAAGTAATAAATAAGTACAGATATGAACCTGAATTTTAACCGGTGACATATGTGAATGCGTTGGGATGAAAAGGTTGAATTAACACTACTAAACAAAGAAAGGTGAACTGCCAGGGCAGGACCAGTAGCATGAGAGAAAGAAGATAAGCAATGCCAGAGCAGGATCAATAGCATGCATATAGAATAGAATGCCAGGGCGGGACCGTTAGCATGAAAGAAAGAAGAGAATGCCTTGCCAGAGTAGGATCGATAGCATGGAATTTAAAAGACAATGCCAGGACTGAACCGATAGCATGAAAAAACGAGTGCCAGAGCTAAATCGATTAAGCATGTGGATGAGAGTTGGATTTAATTTCACATAAGCATTTTTAACAGAGTTGGATGGAGCCTAACGGGAAAGGCTAACGTTGCTAAAAATTTAAAACATAAATGATTTATTTGGGAAAAAAAAGATAAAAAACTAAACCGTTATCAGAAAATAAGTTAAGAAACCCCAAGAACAATTTAGTCTAAAAAAATAAGACATCTATAAACATACAAAAGAAAATGTCTCTATGGGTTCATTATGCCTAAAAAAATAAGACATCTATATTATTTGACACACTCGTTTTTACTGAAATATCATTTTTAATTTAATTTCTATTAAAAATTAAATCCAACTCTCACCATCTTCAGCCTTTCACTTCATCTCCATCCCTTCACTAAGCGAACACACTCAGTCCATTTTTTTTACGACAAATTTTCTTTTATTATTCAGCAACCCATCCCTGAAACACAACACTACCTTCCTCTTCATTCTTCTTCAGATTCCATTTTCCATTTCCTTTCCTAATTCTTTCTACATTCTTCAATTTGTTCAATTTTTCTTTGCCGAACGCCCTTTACTTGTACAGTTAAAGCCCATTCATTTTTAAACCCAGAATTTCACAAAAATACAACAATCTTAGAACTTAAAATCCGGAAAAAACATATCTGAAAAAAGAAACAGATCCGAAACAGATCTGCAACAAACATGAAGATATAGATCTGGAAAAACAAATCTGAAACAAAAACGAAGATGAAAAAAAAAACACATCTGAAAATAATAGATCCGAAACAAGACGATGAAAACGAGAAAAAATCTGGAAAAAAACCAGATTCGAAACAAGACGATGAAAACTGAGTTTAGTCACTTAGTGACTTGGGCCTCCATCAAGGATCCGAAATACAAGGCGTTTGCTTTTCCCACACCCCCTCCTACTCGAAACACACCCCATAAGGGTGTGAAATGACCAAAAGGCCAGGCCAAACCTCTTTTTTTTCACGAATTTTCACCTGTTCGAACACGGGCCTTCGAACAGGTTCGCACGCGGCCATTCGCGTGTGTTAAATATGGGGACACACCCTCTTGGGTGTTTTTCATCTGTTCGAATGGGGTCATGCGAACAGGTTCGAATGTGGTCATGCGAATATGTTCGCATGAGGCTGTTCGAACCAGTGTTGCAGAGCGACAAATATTGGACGTCTCAGATTCCACCGACAGTTTTGATCAACGGCTTACAATCAGTCAAATGTGTGTCAGATAAAGGAGTGGATGTCAATCCCTTTGAAAAATGTGTCTGAACGGATAGAATTTAAACGGCTCAGATTTGTGATCTAAAAATGAAATCAACGGCTGACATTTCACCATGCCTATTATAAAATGGGGTTCACATCCTCAGACCTTCTTCACCAAACCCTAATCTGCTTCTTCACCAAAACCTACTCTCCCTCTTGACAGCTACAACCAAGCTGAAATGGAATGGCAATTGTGCTCAACCCAGTACTCATCCACCAAATTCCTAACTGCCCTTCATCACCATGGGACTGTCACCACCGACGAACATGGTGTTGTGTTTCGTTGTCCTAACCATGTATTCTGCAGGATGAGTAAGGACATCACCTTCGCCCAACTGAAGGAAAAGGCTGAGAGGAAGATTCGTCCAGAGGGAGCGTGGCGTAAAGACGTGGCGCGTATACGTTACCGAAAGTACAACCGGCTTGATTACGGGACTGGCTATTTTACAGTTATGGAGATCCGCAACGATGACGACGTTGGGACCATGATGGAATATCATGCTACACTTCCGATGGGGCGACAAGTCTTAGAGTTGTACGTGGACACAATACGCACTCCAGAAGAGATCATTTATCTTCTGGAACAGGGACGACCGAAACACTAGTTTCTTAGTTAGTTGTTTGCTTATGTTGGTTTTATGTCTTTCGTATTTCATGTCTTTCGTATTTCATGTATGGTTATGGTTTGTAATAAAAAGGCAATAAATTTGCGCCAAATTAAGTAGATGACATCACAAAAATACTTAATAATATCAAAAGTAGTTAAATTATACAAAAGTTCCAAACAGTTAAATTATACAAATATCCCCCCCTACTGGGTGTTGCGCCCCCTCCTCTGATACACATTGACGATCCTCCTCCTAAGCCTACGGAAGGGGTTGAGCAACCTCTTGATGCGCTGAAAGACGCTCCTGGTTGGCTCTGGGACATTATCATTGATGGTCCCATCCATCTCATCCACCATATCCAGGAGCTCTGGCAGCATCTGTCAAACAAATAACATAACATTATTTAAATAAGTAGATTTAAATAAGTAGAAGAAACTTATTACTGTAATTAACATAAAAAACACGTACCACACTGACATCCGGCTCATCCACAAGCTCTACATAATTTTCAGGGAAGGCAAAGGGATGTGAGACCCTAGAAAACCATGGAAAGTAGCCCGGCACCGTGTTTGAGGAGTACGGCACACAGGGAGGCCCCCGCGCCACCAAGTGGTCCTGGAACTGTGTCCACCTCTCATCACACTCCGTGAGAGTACAGACGGCCCGATTTGCAGGTCTGGGCTCCTCCGGGATGTGCTGTACCTGGCCAAACTGTCTGACCACTCTATCCGGCAAATGGCTCACCATACAGCCAGCACTCCGGATGAACCCTCTGAACCTGCCCAGCTCCTCAAAGGGTCTCTCCTGCCTATGGCCTGTGTAGGGGTCCCAGGTGACCTCCTCACGGTGTAGCCGGTCAAGGCACAGTCTGATGGTGTGTGACTTGATGCCCCCGGGGCCATCCCTACACAGCCATTTCTTCGCCCGTGGCATACTCTCAACATATTCTGGGTGCACCACCCAAGATGTAAAATTGGCACTCTGGAAGTGCTCAAAAATCCAACCCTGTAATGAACATATCATTGGTTGATTATAAATCTGAAAGTAAACCTAAAGCAAACTTATAAAAAAAAAAGTAAGTTTTATACCTGTAGTAGAGCCATATGACCAGCCATCTTCTTCGTCTTCTTTCTTGAAGCATCCTTCAGCTGATCATAAAGATGGGCAAGGGCCATTGCCCCCCAGCAGTAGTCTCCAACATTGTTCAAATCAAGAAGCATACCTAGGTAGCCAAGCTTAACCTTGCTTCCTGACTTGTCTGCGAACAATGTGCAGCCCAAAAGATAGAGCAAATAGGCCCTAGCAGCATGATGCCACCTCTGCTCAGCTATGGCTGGGTGGTAGACATGATCCCTCAGCCATACAAGACCAACTGACAACCCTCGCGCAGAAGTCTGTTCAGCGGCATCTTGGGGGGTGGCCCCCAAATAGTCAATCAGCAGCTGCTCTCCCTGCCACGAAGTCCAGTCAGGCATGTCATAGAACTGGCCCGTGATGGGGATGTGTAGCAGCTGGGATACATCATCAAGGGTGATAGACATCTCACCCACAGGAAGGTGGAATGATGATGTATCCGGCTGCCAACGCTCTATGAATGCGTTCAGCAGCCCCTTTTGAGTGAGGGGAAAACCAAGTCCTATGAGAGGGAACAACCCCGATAGGATAAGAGTCTCCCTGATCCTAGCATGGACCACAAGGTTAACCGGTCCATGTGGAATCGTAGTTATGTCCGGCCGAACCTGCATTGACAAATGACACCGGCACAATAAGCCAATATGTTCAACAAAATAAGAAACAAAATTGACAACACGCTATTATATAACAATAACTTACCCGGCCAGCATAGAACTCAGTCAAAATATGAGACCCGTATGTGGGCAAGACAGAACCATCAACAGGTCCACCAGGGAATGGGAATGTAGCCCTAGGAGCAGCAGCAGGCTCCTGAGGCTCAACATCCTCCTCATGTTGATCACCTCCCTCCTCATGTGCATGACCAGAAGGGCCGGCCAGCTCATATGCCGGAAATTGAGCATCACGCTCAACATCCCGGCCAATATCATCAACCTCCGGTGGGGGAGGAGGGACGTCCCTACGCCTACCCCTCCGGGAAGGTTCAGCTCCATCTTGCCTCCGTTTGCGTTCGGAAGCCGTCGGGGGTGGCCTACGCTCCGGCTGTTGCGAACTACCGCCACGATGCCTCACCATATCTGAAACAACAACCATTAAACCAATTAAGCAACATAACCAGCAATATAACAGGAACAATACTGTCACACCTGTTCGAACAGCATCATTCGCACCTGTTCGAACAGAAGCATTCGCACGTGTTCGAACAACCCCATTCGAACGGGTGTTCGCATGACCTCATTCGAACACCTTCGTTTTCACGTGTTCGCATGAGGTCATGCGAACACAGCAGATGCACAGAAAAAAAAAACTTAAATGGACAGAAGGGAGAGAGGGTTACCTGAATGAAAATGGAACGATTAGAGAGAGTGAGAGGACGCGAACAAAACCCAGGTGGTCTTGAGGGTGTTTGTGGAGAAGATTGAGTGGGAGATTGGGTGAGATTGAGTGAGTTGTGAGAAGTTGAGTGAGAGGGAGAGTGAAAGGGAAGGGTTCGAATGAGAGGAGGAGAGGAAGGGTTCGAATGAAAGGGAAAGGGAAAGTGAGAGGAGTGAGGGGTGTGAGGGGTGTGAGGGTGTGAGGGTTTTTTTTTTTTTTAAGTTGAGGGTAGTTTAGGGTTTTTAGAAGTTAGGGGGTGTGAAAGAGTAGGAGGGGGTGTGGGGAAAGTAATCACCAAATACAAAAGCGTAAATGGCCCAAACAAACAAATAGGCCCAAAACAATGAATTTGCTTACAAACCCTCCCTTAAACCGGAGGCTAAGACTACGGTTTACAGACAAGCAATCAATAAGAAACTAAACAGACATGCACATTCCTAAGTCCTCCCTAAGCTTGAGAAAGCTTTCATTCTTCAATGGCTTGGTTAGCAGATCAGCCAACTGGTCTTGAGTGCCACAAAACTTCAATTCAATCAAACCTTCTTTGCACAAGTCTCTGAGAAAGTGGAACCTAACATCTATATGTTTGGTTCTTCCATGCATCATTGGATTTTTGGATAGCTTTATAGTAGAACTGTTGTCACATATCACAGTCAAGCATTTGTTCTCCTTCACACACAATTCCTCGTTTGAGCCAAATGCATTGACAAACACAATATGCAGCTGCTACAAACTCTGTCTCTGTTGTAGATAAAGTGACAATGGGTTGTTTCTTAGAACTCCATGAAACATCTCCAGAACACAAAATAAAAATGAAACCAGTGGTGCTTTTCCTATCTTGAAGGTGTAATACCCCAATTTTGTCTGCCTAATTGAAAAATTGTATTTTTGTGAATGCCCAATTTTAACGGGTATTTTTCTTGTTTCAAAAGAGCACAAAAATATGTATCTTGTGCAATTTTTATTCTCGTTTGTTGCATGTATCGTTTTTAGTAGTGTGAGCGTTGTGATACTCGTTGCGCATGCGCGCTGGCGCCTCACCGTTTACGCGTATTTGTCTTGTTACCGATTATTGTTATCCATGTATTTTTATTAGTTTATCAATCATTATTTTTATACAAAAAATCAGATTTCAAAAATTACTTTTATAAACAGTTTTTCTTTTAATTTGGTACAAATACATAGTCAACTTTTGTTACATATGTAGACAAAAATTAATTAAAAAGCAAAAAGAGTACAAAAAAATAAATAATAAAACAAAATCATATGGAGGCAGCATGCGACTTGCTCTCCCTGGAGCCAGAAGCCCAAGCTTCTTTCTTCTTGTCCCTTTTGTCTGGCCTCCCATTTTCAGCAAAGAAAAAAACATTGCTGCAGTGGCAGCAGCCCTGCTGCCATCCTTGCCGCTCCACTGTGTCACTGCTGCCAACAACTTGGTCTCCTATGAGTTTTGATCCCCTGTATTAGCATACCACACCTACACCACAGAAACCCATTATAAATAGAGACACAGCAAGCACAAGAGAAAGAAAAAGGAAGACACAATACCCACAGATACACAAAAACACACAAAAATCCACACGGAAGAATACCCACCAAAAAAATCTGAAACAAAGGTTGAGTAGCAGTAAGCAGCTTTCAGAGGGAAGGAAGAAAGGTCAGTTACGTTTTTAAGATTCATAGACATATGCTCTAGGTTTTATTTTCGAGTTCAAGTACCTGCTAAGCCAATATGTAATAATGATATGTTCATAGTTGTGATTTCAAACATGCCTTTTTTTAGTTGTTTAGAATATTACCATCATCTGTCAAGTGTTATTCAGTTTGTCATACATGCAACAATGAGTAGGAAAGCACAGAGAACAGAAGCAGGATTGAAAGAAATCAAAAATTTAGTTGCTTCCACAGATTTAGGTTTTGTTTTGTAGAAGTCATAAAGAAAACAAAAAGAGTAGAATCAGAAATTAGAGTAGAAGCACAGAGATAAAAAAATCAGTGAGAAAAAGGGGGAGTTTATACCTTCGGCCACCGTTTACGGTGGCTACCGCCGTAAGCCGCCGTGAGCCACTGTCCCTCACCACCACCGGGTTCCTCCTCTCCAAACCGTCTACACACCACCACTGTCGTTTTCTCTCTCCACCGCAACAACCCCTCACCTCCTTTAACCACCACTCAACCCCAAACCGTCACCACTGCCGTAGTCATCACCGCCACCATAACCATCTCTTGTCCAAACCCTCCATAACTTCACCACCATCGCAAGCCAAACCGTACCCCCTCCTTCTCTCTCCTCACCACCGAACCACCTCCACAGCCACAAATCGAACAACAACCACCAAACCACCACCACCAACCGAAACCATATCAGAGGAGCAGTGGGTCGGATTTGAGAGGGAGAGGAGAACGAACGGCGCTAAGTGAAAACTGAGATTCGGAGGAGAAGTGAGAGTCGCGGCGGAGGGAGGAGAGGAGATTAGAGAAGGGAGAGGGGCGGATCCGTAGCAAGGAGAGAGAGAGAGAGGCTACGGTTGAGAGAGGGAAGGGGACGGAGCAAGGAGAGAGGTGAGAAATGGTGATGGAGTGTGTACGGCCGTGGAGAGGGAGAGAAGAAAAATAGGGTTTGACATTTTTTGAGAAAGGGGCGCCGTGGGAGAAGGGGAAGTGAAATTAGGGTTTCCATTTTTGGTTATGCTTTTATAGTATTAATTCAAGGGTAATTTCGTCTTTTCACGTTTTTTAATTTTTCAGATTTCTGTTCACACCCCCTGCATTTCACTACGCGCACCCCCCTGAGCCCATCAGAAAACTAAAAAACGTGGGCCAGCTCGCTAAGGATGATGGGCTACTGTTTACACCCCAATCTTAATAATACAGCCTCCCTGCTACTTGCACCCCCCATTTTACTATTTCACCCCCTGTTTCTCTTTTCAAATTTTATTTCTTTCCCCTAGATAAACGTTTTTTTTTACAAACCCTTTTTTTCCCAAATAATAATTTTTTTTTCCCTAAACGAACTTATTTTTTCTCAAACCCTTTTTTAAAATGATGGATAAATGTTTCCCCGAACAAAAATCAATCCAATTGCAAATTCCTTTCATCACGACGTTCTCTCCAATTAAAATCAACGAAAACACTTTTCAAAAACAAATCTTTTCAAACGTCGAAATCAAAACTAATCATCACTAATGATCACTCGCGCCGTTGCCGTTTGATTGTGGGTGATGATTTCATTCCTGTGGGAGCTAGTAGTGTGGCCACTCTAAACCGTTGTTGTTTGGTCCTCACAAACGCTCTCCTTCAATTGCGAAAACCTTTTCAATGCTCAAAATAAAAACCGATTATCATTAATCATCACTCGCGCCGTTGCCGTTTGGTCGTTAATGATAATTCATTTTCATAAGAGTTAGTAGTGCGACCACTCTAAACCATTGTTGTTTGGTCACTGCGAACGCTCAACCCCTTTGCGAAAAACTCCAAAAAGATTAAAAAACAAAAACCCTTTTCAGGACAAACAAGAACTACGTAGCTTTGAATTCTCCATCGCACCAGGAGATACGTAGGAGCGAGAGGCTAACTCTCGTCAAGCACCAAAAATAAAAATTTTCATTAAGTCTTTTCATTCTCTTTTCGAAAAAAGGGGCAAATTTAAGTATTTTCCAAATCAGCACTTAAAACCACACGTTTAATTAAAGGTTCCCTTTCGATAGAAAGGAGATGTGGGGTGCTAATACCTTCCCCATGCCTAACCGACCCCCGAACCCAAATTTTCCAATTTCTAAAAGGCCATTCGTTTTCCAAAAAGGTTTTCTTCAATATTTCCCTTATAAAAAATATTGGTGGCGACTTCATTGATTTTCAAAAAAGTTGTAAACGAAGGAAGATTCCCTCAGGGACTTTTTCGGGCGCAACAGCTGGCGACTTCACTGGGGACACCAAAAAAAAAAAACATTTTTTTTCAAAAGTGGGTCAAGCCTAATTAATTAAATGTGTGGTTTATATGATTGATTTGAATATCTTGCTTTGCCTCTCTTCTTCTTCCTTTTTCATAAGCATGTTACATCCATGTGCATTCTTATTCTATGTTTGCTTTTGCAATAGATAGTTACTTCTTTGCTTAGTTCCCTCATGCATTTCTTCCCCTTTCTTATCATGTCCCCTTCTTCTTTGCTCCCTTTCTTGAGGTAAGTAGTGCATTGTTATTGGCACCCTAGATTAGTTTATATTGGATCGATATTGAACCCTAGGATAAACAACATGCTATTTGTCTGGACTGCTCTGGATTTTCATTTGCAGGTGGGGAAGGGTAGTTATTCCTAGGCGGTATGTCCTCGCTACACACACTCACACCTTATGCTTATTGTGCTTCGAGAGGGGCCTAAAACCCAAGGTCTGACAAAACTTAGGAGAGTGGAAACGAGTAGTGACTGGCAATTGGACTGTTGTCCTTCTGACTCTCACGAAAGTTTCAGCCAGAGTACGCTCTTTCATGATGCCTCACACCAGATGGCGTTCCATCGTTGTGGGTGCTATTGTGAGAGAGAGTTAGCTCTGGTAACCCGGTGAGGAAGTGACTAGAACCCACATGGGAGAAACATTTGAGATGTCCTAGAACTTAGGTCCCCGTCTTCGTAGGACACAAGGGGCATACCAAATTGTGTGCTGCATTGTAAACTAGGCACGTTTTCAAAAAGAAAAGGAGATTTTTCGAAAAAAGAGAAAATAGAGAAAGAGTTGCCGTTGTAACCTTTCTTTCGCCGGTCTGTACGAAGTGACATATGAACCACTTTATTTTAAAAAAAAAAGAGGGGGGGTGAAAGAGTTACCGCTGTAGCCTTTCTCATACCGGTCCATATGAAATAACGTACGACCCGCATTTTCCAAAAAAAACTTGAATCACTGCCAATAAGGACTGGTCTCTGAGTTACATAGACATAGAACATCATCATCATTTACACACATCCTTTGCATAAAACATACATTTTCAATAGTTTTCGCATGCATCTTTGCATTTCATCATGGTTTGCTTGCCGAGAATCCCAAGTAATGAGAAATTTTTGTCATGGATACGACATGGAATCTAGAAGGGAAACGGTGTATACTCCAAGGTACCCCGTTGTAAACAAGGTAGATGTGACTAGTCTGAAAAAATGTGTTGACCTGATGGGACCTATTGAAAGGGGATCGTTTGACAATGCTTATGGGAACCTTCGGAAGTTGTTGTTGCTAGAGGTGCAGACTGAGGCTATTGTGGCTTTGAGTAGATTCTATGATCCAGAAATCAGGTGCTTTCTTTTCAAAAATTTTCAAATGGCCCCCACATTGGAGGAATATCAGTAGATTTTGGGTTTCACTCAGACAGAAGCTGTCCCCTACCGGTATCAAGAACAGTACTACACAGATGAGGGGTTCGCTACATTATTGCAAGTGAGTGTAGAGGATCTGAAGCTCCAAAAGCAGAAGAGAAACAATGTGATAGGTTTCCCGCAGAGCTACCTTGAAGGTTTAATGGGAGCCTATGCCAGAAGTAAAAATTGGTTTGTCTTCAAGCGAGTTTTGGCCTTAACAACTTTTGGAGTTGTTCTCTTTCCACAGATTGAGAGGTATGTGGATGTGACCGTTATTGGTATTTTCCTAGTTTTTCAGAATGAAAGGAGCCCCATTAATCCAATTCCCGCCATCCTTGCTGACACTTATTCTGCTTTCACTCATCATTGTGACTTGAGAAGGAAGAAAATCTCTTGCTCTTCTCACCTGTTGTATGCGTGGCTTCTCATTCATGCCTTCACCAACCCAACACGAGTGGAAAAGTTGATTGGCTACGCTGTAACTTGTGAGGTGAAAGCTATGAGTATTCAAGAGTGGATCCAATTTCTAGGGGGTCTAGATGAGCACTCGATCCGTTGGTATCTCTCATCTTGCTGGGAAGATAGGCCTAAGGTAGTCTTCCGCTGTGGTGGTTTTCAAAATGTCCCGCTGATGGGCACTAAGGGATGCATCAACTACAACCCGTCCCTGACTCTGAGGCAATTGGGGTATCCGATGAGGAATTCGCCTACTGAAGAGATGATATTCCCGCTTTACATCTTTGAAGGAGGACCAAAAGATGACAGTTTGCTTAGAAAGGTCTTGCAAGCCTGGAGTACGGTGGTTCGCATGGGAAAAGTAGAGCTTGCTCAGAGGACTAGTGGTATCACCTTCGCTCAGTGGCTCGGAAAAAGAATCCAGAATGTTCAACTGCCCTACCAAAAAGAGTTGCAAGTCGAGAGGGAAGTAGTAGACGCCAGTGTCCCTGTTGTCGAAGAATTAGGCGAGTTTAAGTTGGCTCTGATGAAGGCAGAGGAAGAGAAGAAATCTTTGCAAGCTGAGATAGAGAAGATGGCTCTGAAGAACAAAAGGTTGAAAGAAGAAAATGCCCTGAAGTCTGCTACCATTGAGAAGTTCAGTCAGAAACTAAAAGGGGAAGAGGAGAGCAAGTTAGAAGTTCAAAGGTATCTGCAATGAGCCAAGGAGGAAATCAAGAGGCGAAGCTTGAAAGAGAAGAAGGCCCTGGAAGAAGCCAATCAGTGGAAAGAATTGTGGGATGAAGCAAAAATGGAAGAGAGAGCTGCGAAAAGCTTGCTTGCCAAGTCAAAAAGAGAATCCCGCATGTTACAAGCTGAATGGGAGAGTAAGTTAGACAGTGTTGTGCAAGAGAGAGACTCATTTGAGAACATCCTCAGAGAATATCAGCGGGCCCTAAAAGCAGAGCAAGAGGATTCTGATGAGTTGAAGAAGCGCCTTTGTCACATCAGCGATGCGTACCGGCAAGTGAGGGATGAAAGTCAGTATTGGGAACATCGCTATGTTGAGCTGCTCGGTAGGATTGAAGAGCAGGCAGTCATCATTGAGCTGATGGATGAAGTTCAACACTGGAATGATAGGTTCTCCAAGCTATCAGAGTTGGTCAACCAGGCTCTTGCGGATATGCCCAGGAAATTAAGAAAAGCCGAAACTGAGATGTATCCCCTCAACACCCCGCTTGAGGTGTACAAATTTGTGGAGTACTGCAGAGCCCTAGTTGAGGAAGCCAAAGGAAAAGCCGAAAGTACCTCTACCAACAACAAAAGGAAAAGGAGTGGAAACGTCAAAGCTCTTTGTATTTGAGCTTCTTTATTGTAATTTTCCATTTTGTCTTATTGTACCTTTCCTTTTTCAATCATTGTATCAGAATGTCGTACTCTTGATTCAGATTTTGAAGTATTTTGTTTAAATACACCCGTTTCGCTTCCAGATTCCAATTTCAGTAGGATCCAAAGAAAGTGATATAATAAAAATAATCAAAGATTTACCTGCGTATCTATGACAAGACATAATACACCGCGATTCTCAGCAAGACAAACCAAACACGCATTCATTCGCATTGCATTCATTTATTCGTTCTTGTGTTCATAAGCGTGTTCCGTCAACAGAAAATCAGGCAAGCTGGTTAATCATCGCTATTGGACGCGTCTGCAAGCAAGAAACATGGAAAACAATCAAGCCAACCCTGATCAGAACAATCCGCAGCCACATCAGGATGACAGAATTCCAGGAGGTCTGAATCCTAACGGTCAGGGTCAGCATGGTCAGAATCAGGGGAATCAAGTCATTCAAGCTGAGATAGAAGTCCTAAGGGCTCAAATGGCGGAGGTCATAAGAGTGCTAAGTGCCTTAAGAGATATTGGCACAACTGAAGCTGCTGCTGCTGGGGTGAACAATCCTCCTCCCCTTCCTGGGTCTGGGATCTCTCAAACCCTTCAAGCTGTGCAATGGCCTCTCTACGGTCTCCCACTGGGCTATACGCCTCCTGCTGCTGATGCAAACCCTGGAAGAGATCCTTCAGGAACCACGGGGCACGCTCAGCCTAATACAGTTGTGAATGAAGTTGGAACAGGGACGCATCAAGCCCAGATTCAGATCCCAATTCCTGTTATTGCTCCAGGAACTCCGGCGGGTTTCAATTCACCAATAATGGTTCATCCACACGTACAGGGCCCAGTCCCTCAGAATATCGCTCACCGACACATGACCCCGGTCGCGGTATCGATGAACAATCCTCACTATGGTGCCGGCGGTTTCCCACAGAATTACCCTGCCGAAGCTAGAAGTCAGTATCAGATGCTGGAAGAAAGATTAAGAGCTGTTGAAGGGGCAGGTTCCCGAGCCAGGAATGCCCATGAGTTGTGCTTGGTTCCTGATCTAGTCCTGCCGCCCAAGTTCAAA
Organism: Astragalus membranaceus; assembly: GCA_039519185.1. Lineage (NCBI taxonomy): Eukaryota > Viridiplantae > Streptophyta > Magnoliopsida > Fabales > Fabaceae > Astragalus > Astragalus membranaceus. The sequence goes on along the minus strand of CM076847.1, from coordinate 122,563,600 downwards.
GCACCAACTTTTGACAAATACAGAGGGACAACTTGCCCAGTCAGCCATGTGACAATGTACTGCCGAAAGATGACTGCCTATGCCCGTGATGATAACTTAATGATGCATTGCTTCCAAGAAAGTTTAGCTGGAGCTCCCCTTGACTGGTACATGCAGTTAGAGCCAACTAATATCCGTTGCTGGAAAGACATGGCGGATGCCTTCATGCGTCAATACCAGTATAACAATGATTTGGCTCCAGATAGAACTCAGCTACAATGCATGTCTAAGAGGGATAACGAGTCGTTCAAAGAGTATTCTCAGAGATGGCGGAACCTTGCGGCTCAAGTAAAACCCCCTCTGCTGGACAAAGAAATGGTCCACATGTTTATTGAAACCCTTCCTGCGGTGTATTATGATAGGTTGGTTGGCAGCGTAGCCTCAAACTTCTCTGAGATGGTAGTCACAGGGGAAAGAGTAGAGAATGGTATGCGCAGCGGAAGAATAGCTCATGGCCCGACACCTCCTGCCAGTAAAAAAAAGCCATTTTTTGGGTCTCATAAGAAGAAAGAAGGTGAAACTAATGCAGTCATCGGAGCCATTGGTCCGTCGCACAGCAATCCACCGCAAGCTATTTCGGTTCCTCCTCAGACACCACTGGCACAGCCTTTTCAATCAAATTATCAGTACCGGAACTATAATGAAAGGAAGCCTGTTGTCTTTGATCCCATTCCCATGTCCTACACGGACTTGTTTAATTATCTCATCACCAACAAAATAATCAGTACTCGTCAAATGAAGCCATATCAGCCTCCCTATCCCAGAGGGTACAACGCAAATGCCACCTGCGCCTTTCATTCTGGGGCAGTAGGTCATGTGGTGGAGGATTGTAAAGCATTCAAATATGTGGTGCAAGAATTACTTGATACGAAAAGCATATCATTTCAACAACCCAATGTAGCCACCAATCCGTTGCCAGGGCATGGAGGATCTGCTATTAATGCCGTTGACCATCAGGGGGGTCAGTGTTTGGTTAGAAAAGTTGATTGCATTCAGATGCCTTTGAATTTTATCCATGTTGAATTATGCCGCATTGGTGTCATCAAAAAAGGGTGTGCTAGGAAAGACGCCTGTGATAATCCTCGCTGCATCGGGGCATGTGAAGGCTTTAAACCAATTCTCCAAGATCTCTTAGACAGACACCTGGTCCAAGTGGGAATCCAGGAGAAAGAAGAAAGTGTATTTACCTTGCAATCAGGCAATGGAGGCTTCAGGAGACCGATTGAAATTCCCTGCAATCTGAATTCCAGCCTAGCTGTGACGAGACCCTCGACTGTTGTTATTCCAGTACCTGCTGCTACCCCTAGTGGGGAGACTAGGATGACTCCATGGAGCTGCAATGTGCAAATGCAAGCGGAGGTCCCTAAAGGCACTCTGGATATAACAAACATTGCTGGAGGTAGTTGTATCACAAGGAGTGGAAGGTTGTATACTCCTGAAAACCTTAGAAGAGAGCAATCCAAGGGAAATGAAGAAAGGGCCCGTAAGGGAAAAGACAAGGAAGCTGTAGAAGTCAGGGATGTGTCGGACAAAGAAGCTCAAGAATTCCTGAGAGTAATGAGACAGAGTGAATATCGGGTGGTAGACCAGCTGAATCAAACTCCATCCAAGATCTCAATGCTCTCTTTGCTGCTTAGTTCAGAGGCACATCGTGCTGCACTGCTAAAGATCCTGAATGAAGCTCACGTCTCCCATGACATTACAGTAAACCAGCTTGATGGTATTGTTGGCAACATTGTAGCCTCTAATTACTTGACCTTCTCAGACACTGAGCTGCCTCCGGCAGGAAAGAATCATAATCAAGCTCTTCACATCTCAGTCAAGTGTGGGGACCATATACTTGCCAGGGTGCTTATTGATAACGGTTCATCCTTGAATGTGCTGCCTAAGTCTACAATGGATAAGCTGGATGTAGACTGTTCATATCTAAAACCGAGCTCCACCTTGGTCAGAGCATTTGATGGGTCAGTGAAGGAAGTTTTTGGAGAAGTAGAAGTGCCGCTGCAGGTAGGCCCTGAAGTATTTTATGTCGTCTTTCAAGTGATGGACATCAATTCATCCTACAGTTGCCTGCTAGGACGTCCTTGGATACATGCGGCTGGGGCAGTGCCATCCTCGCTTCATCAGAAACTCAAGTTTGTGGCTAGGGGAAAGCTGATAGTGATCTCCGGAGAGGAAGAAACATTGATAAATCGATCACCACCTGAATATTATGTGGAAGCAGCAGAAGAGTCATTTGAGACTGCTTTCCAAGGATTGGAGATTTCAAACGCTGTCTTCGTCGAAGGTGAGCCTCGGTGGAAGCCTAAGTGGTCCAGGGCTGACATGATGGCTGTAAAGGTGATGCTGGGACATGGGTATCAGATTGGTAAGGGCTTAGGAAAAGCTGCTCAAGGAATTGTAATGCCTATCCAGTTGAGGGGTAATATTGAGTGGTTCGGTGTTGGGTACATCCCAAGTCTTGCTGATCGGGAGAGGCTGGCATCTGACGGGAGGGAGAAATGGCTGGCCAAACTCAGAGGAAGGGCACCCAATCAGGGGAGAATGGTCATCGCTAATCTTAAGAACAACTTCCGGAGTGCTAGTATGCTGAACCCTGACCAGGTTAATGTGGTTGAAGAAGGATCAAGCTCAAGTGGCCGTGCTGTAGGTCTGGTGCGCTGCTGTGCGGCTGGAGAGAAGCTGCAAAACTGGGAGATCATAGATTTCCCCGTATTTTTCAATTTAAAGTAATTATCGTTGTAATGCAGATCCCTCGGCTCTGCCCAAGGCCTCGGGATATTTCTTTCGGGCACACATGTTTTCGTCAAAAATCATCAATCAATAAAGTGTTATTTTGAATTTTCAATAAAATTTCTGTCTTCATCTTTTATCTGTGTTGCTTTTTCTTTGTTTTTATTCGCCGCTCCATTCTAATGCAGATCAAAAATAAACTCTGAAAATAACAATGCCCATAACTCATACTGTGATTTTGATTACCCGGTTAATCAAGCCGAGGAAGATGTTGAGAATGATTGGGATACTCCTCCAGAAATCATGAGAATGGTAGAACAAGAAGAAAAGGTCATCGAACCCCATGAGGAGTCTACAGAAATGGTCAATTTGGGTACTAAGGAAGACAGAAAAGAGATCAAGGTTGGTACCGCAATGGAGGATAAAGAACGCAAAAAGTTGATTCAGCTCCTGTTCGACTACGCTGATGTATTCGCATGGACATATCGGGACATGCCAGGGTTGAGCACAGATATTGTTGAACATAGATTGCCGGTGAAATCAGAGTGTCCCCCGGTGAAACAGAAGTTAAGGCGGATGAAGCCTGAAATGTCTTTGAAGATCAGGGATGAGGTCAAGAAACAGTTTGATGCAGGGTTCTTAGCTGTGGCAAAATATCCTGAGTGGGTAGCAAACATTGTTCCAGTCCCTAAGAAAGATGGAAAGGTCCGAATGTGCGTCGACTACCGTGACTTGAACAGAGCAAGCCCTAAAGATGATTTCCCTCTACCCCATATCGATGTTTTGGTGGACAGTACTGCTCAGCATTCGATGTTCTCCTTCATAGATGGATATTCAGGCTATAACCAGATCAAAATGGCTCCAGAGGATATGGAGAAAACCACCTTCGTAACCCTTTGGGGAACTTTCTGTTACAAGGTCATGCCTTTCGGGTTGAGGAATGCCGGGGCAACCTACCAAAGAGCGATGGTAACCCTATTCCATGACATGATGCATAAGGAGATCGAAGTCTATGTGGATGACATGATTGCCAAATCAAAGACTGATGAAGAGCACGTGGTTAACCTGTAGAAGCTGTTCGAGCGTCTCAGAAAGTACAAACTCAGGCTGAACCCCGCTAAGTGCACCTTTGGGGTTAGGTCAGGGAAGTTGTTGGGTTTCATTATTAGCCAGAAGGGAATTGAGGTAGACCCGGATAAGGTGCGAGCCATCCTGGAGATGCCAGCACCTAAAACAGAGAAAGAAGTTCGTGGTTTCCTGGGAAGGCTAAATTACATCTCTCGATTCATCTTCCAGTTGACTGCAACTTGCGAACCAATTTTCAAACTGCTGTGCAAAAACCAAGAGATGAAGTGGAATGATAAATGTCAAGAAGCATTTGAGAAAATCAAGGTGTATCTTCAAAATCCACCCGTCCTAATGCCACCTGTGTCTGGCAGGCCCCTCATCCTATACCTCACGGTGCTAGACAACTCTATGGGCTGCGTGCTGGGGCAACACGATGAGTCAGGAAAGAAAGAACATGCGATCTACTACATAAGCAAGAAGTTCACAGACTGTGAGGCAAGGTATTCATCATTGGAGAAGACTTGTTGTGCTCTAGCCTGGGCTGCGCATCGACTGAGACAGTATATGCTGAGTCACACTACCTGGTTGGTGTCCAAAATGGACCCAATCAAGTACATATTTGAAAAACCTGCGCTCACAGGTAGAATTGCTCGTTGGCAAATGCTTCTGTCAGAGTATGACCTCGTGTACGTAACCCAGAAGGCGATTAAAGGTAGCACACTGGCAGACTACCTGGCACATCAACCGGTTGAGGATTACCAATCAATGCAATGTGAATTCCCAGATGAGGACATTATGGCATTATTTGACGCAGGGAAATCTCAAGATGATGAAAGGTGGAGAGTGTTGTTTGACGGTGCCTTTAACATGTGGGGGCACGGGATCGGAGCAGTGCTGATCTCCCCAGACAACCGCTTCATACCAGTCACCGCCAGACTAAGCTTCTATGTCACAAACAATATTGCAGAGTATGAAGCGTGTATCTTGGGTATCCAGGCAGCTCTCGATCGGAAAGTCAAGAGGCTCGACGTGTACGGAGATTCAGCTCTAGTTGTCCATCAAGTAAAAGGAAACTGGGAAACAAGAAATTCTGATTTGATTCCTTACCGCGACTACATTCAAGAATTAATCAAGCCCTTTGAGGAAATCACTTTCCGGCACATACCCCGTAGCGAGAATCAGTTGGCAGATGCCTTGGCAACTTTGTCTTCTATGTTCAACGTCAGTTGTGACAAAAGTCTGACGACCGTCAGAATCCAGCACAGAGGACAGCCTGCTTATCACTACTGTATGACAGTCGAAGAGGGATCAGATAGTAAGCCTTGGTACCATGACATCAAGCAGTATATCACAAACAGAGAGTATCCTCCCGGAGCTACAGAGAATGACAAGAGAACCCTCAGGAGGCTGTCAACAGGTTTCTTCTTGAGTGGAGACGTCCTTTACAAGAGAAACCATGACTTGGTACTCCTCAGGTGTGTAACAGGAGAAGAATCAGTAAAGATTATGCGAGATGTTCATGAAGGCTCATTTGGGGTTCATTCCAACGGGCACGCAATGGCTAGAAAAATCCTGAGAGCTGGATACTACTGGTTGCAGATGGAATCAGACTGTTACAGTTTTGTGAGAAGATGCCATAAATGCCAAATCTATGCAGATCACACCCATGTACCTCCAACTTCTCTGAATGTTTTGAGCGCACCATGGCCATTCTCAATGTGGGGCATGGACATCATTGGTCCCATTGAACCCAAAGCTTCCAACGGTCACCGTTTCATTCTGGTTGCTATTGACTACTTCACTAAGTGGGTGGAGGCTGCTTCTTATCCCAATGTAGCGAGCTCAGTGATTGCTAAGTTCATCAAGAAAGACTTGGTTTGCCGCTACGGCCTTCCAAACAAGATTATCACAGACAACGGTAGTAATTTGAACAGCAGAATGATGAAGGATTTGTGTAAAGACTTCAAAATACAACATCACAACTCCTCGCCCTACCGCCCAAAGATGAATGGGGCAGTTGAGGCAGCTAACAAGAACATCAAGCGGATAATACAGAAGATGGTCGTGACCTATAATGATTGGCATGAGATGCTCCCCTTTGCCCTGCATGGTTACAGAACCTCAGTACGCACCTCAACAGGGGCAACCCCTTACTCCCTGGTTTATGGGTCAGAGGCAGTCCTCCCCATTGAGGTTGAAATACCATCCCTGCGGGTGTTAATGGAGACAAAACTTGATGAAGCAGAATGGGTTCGGTCTCGTCTTGACCAGTTGAATCTCATTGATGAAAAACGGGTGGCCGCAATGTGTCATGGACAGTTGTACCAACAGAGGATGAGGAGGGCTTTCGACAAGAAAGTCCGTCCTCGTGAACTCCAAGAAGGAGATCTTGTGCTCAAGCAGATCTTGCCGATTCAGACAGACTCTAGGGGCAAATGGGCTCCCAAATATGAAGGACCTTATGTGGTGAAGAAGGCATTCTCAGGAGGAGCTTTAATTCTGGCAAACATGGATGGAGATGAGATCCCAAATCCAGTGAACTCAGATGTGGTCAAGAAGTATTATGCCTAGAAAAATAGACGAAAAAAGAGAAAGATAAGCCAAGGAAAAATCAGCTCGCTAGGTTGAAAACCCGCAAAGGGCGACCTAGGCAAAATCAGAGTGGCCCGGTGGATTGAAAACCCGCAAAGGGCGATCCAGGCAAAAATTAGGGTCAGAAAACTTGGGCTTGAGAAAAGAAAAAGGCAATCAGCGTTCCAAAGGTTCGGATAAGGGGGTGATCAGTATTATGAGTATGGACGGTGGGCACCGTTACTTCAGAGACGAAATCACGAGATTTTTTTTTCTTGTATTTCTTAGGTTAAAAGAAAGATTGCAATGTACTTTCAATTGGCGTGACTTTCTGCACGTCCATTTTCTATATCAATAAAAGTCCAACTTTTCTTTCATATATGTGCTTTTCGTGTCTCTGCTTTCATCTGTTCAGTTTCTTTCAAAATAATAACTTTTATGATTGATGAAATTGAACCGCAAAACATGTGCACATTCAGAGCATTACAGGATCATTACGAAATCTGTGAAAAATACAGAAAGAAATGATTGCCCAAGTGAGTAAAATTGCGAAAAAGCAGTCATGATGAACCAGTGCGCAATCCTCGCGTGATCATCGTCATGGAATAGCTTCCGTCCGGCAGATTGATTTAACCAGCAAAAAAGAATGCCGAAAAAAAAAAACAATAAGCAGAAAAAAGAAAGCTGCTTAAAGAAAATAAACGAAATAAACAAGAAGTAAAAATTACAGGAGACGGAACATAAAAAGAACACAACATCTTCATATCATTCATCATTCTCATATCATCCATACCATTCGTCACTCCATGGCGTCGAACGGTAGTGCATTACACTTTCAAATGCGCATAAATCAATCATTGCATCCAAGAGTATCCAAATGCCCAAGGGCATACATTTCATGCACCATCCAAGAGGGAAGTTACTTCGGACCAGAGAGTCCCAAAAATCTCATTTTTTAGAAAATCACCATCAGCACTGAGTTAGTAAACTCCATAAACCCAGAGTTAGTAAACTCCATCAACACAGAGTTAGTGAACTCCTTCCACAGATCACAACATCGTGTACGAGCGCGTGATGGATCCATCCGACTTCGCTAAGTCCTTCGGATTAGTTGTGTCAGCCTAAGGCATAACGTAAATCCATTGATCAAATCAGTTCCGGACCTGATATTGATCGGTCGCTCGAAAAGGCCACCCCCAGAGCTCGGACTCGCCGAGAGTCCGTTAGAAGGTTTTAGGCAACCTCCGAATTCCCAATTTACCGCTTTCCCGTTAATGCGACAAGTGTTAACCCCCGTTCCCAAAAGGAAAATAACAAAAAGAAAATTTGAACTTTTCTGGAGCGGACAAAATTAGCGTTATTTCTATATCTTTATTTCCATTTCACCAACAAATATGAAAAGGCCAATTCATATTTCTTGGCGAAATGTGAAATAAAGAGGGGCAGCTGTAATACCCCAATTTTGTCTGCCTAATTGAAAAATTGTATTTTTGTGAATGCCCAATTTTAACGGGTATTTTTCTTGTTTCAAAAGAGCACAAAAATATGTATCTTGTGCAATTTTTATTCTCGTTTGTTGCATGTATCGTTTTTAGTAGTGTGAGCGTTGTGATACTCGTTGCGCATGCGCGCTGGCGCCTCACCGTTTACGCGTATTTGTCTTGTTACCGATTATTGTTATCCATGTATTTTTATTAGTTTATCAATCATTATTTTTATACAAAAAATCAGATTTCAAAAATTACTTTTATAAACAGTTTTTCTTTTAATTTGGTACAAATACATAGTCAACTTTTGTTACATATGTAGACAAAAATTAATTAAAAAGCAAAAAGAGTACAAAAAAATAAATAATAAAACAAAATCATATGGAGGCAGCATGCGACTTGCTCTCCCTGGAGCTAGAAGCCCAAGCTTCTTTCTTCTTGTCCCTTTTGTCTGGCCTCCCATTTTCAGCAAAGAAAAAAACATTGCTGCAGTGGCAGCAGCCCTGCTGCCATCCTTGCTGCTCCACTGTGTCACTGCTGCCAACAACTTGGTCTCCTATGAGTTTTGATCCCCTGTATTAGCATACCACACCTACACCACAGAAACCCATTATAAATAGAGACACAGCAAGCACAAGAGAAAAAAAAAAGGAAGACACAATACCCACAGATACACAAAAACACACAAAAATCCACACGGAAGAATACCCACCAAAAAATCTGAAACAAAGGTTGAGTAGCAGTAAGCAGCTTTCAGAGGGAAGGAAGAAAGGTCAGTTACGTTTTTAAGATTCATAGACATATGCTCTAGGTTTTATTTTCGAGTTCAAGTACCTGCTAAGCCAATATGTAATAATGATATGTTCATAGTTGTGATTTCAAACATGCCTTTTTTTAGTTGTTTAGAATATTACCATCATCTGTCAAGTGTTATTCAGTTTGTCATACATGCAACAATGAGTAGGAAAGCACAGAGAACAGAAGCAGGATTGAAAGAAATCAAAAATTTCTTTCAATCCTGCTTCTGTTCTCTGTGCTTTCCTACTCATTGTTGCATGTATGACAAACTGAATAACACTTGACAGATGATGATAATATTCTAAACAACTAAAAAAAGGCATGTTTGAAATCACAACTATGAACATATCATTATTACATATTGGCTTAGCAGGTACTTGAACTCGAAAATAAAACCTAGAGCATATGTCTATGAATCTTAAAAACGTAACTGACCTTTCTTCCTTCCCTCTGAAAGCTGCTTACTGCTACTCAACCTTTGTTTCAGATTTTTTGGTGGGTATTCTTCCGTGTGGATTTTTGTGTGTTTTTGTGTATCTGTGGGTATTGTGTCTTCCTTTTTTTTTCTCTTGTGCTTGCTGTGTCTCTATTTATAATGGGTTTCTGTGGTGTAGGTGTGGTATGCTAATACAGGGGATCAAAACTCATAGGAGACCAAGTTGTTGGCAGCAGTGACACAGTGGAGCAGCAAGGATGGCAGCAGGGCTGCTGCCACTGCAGCAATGTTTTTTTCTTTGCTGAAAATGGGAGGCCAGACAAAAGGGACAAGAAGAAAGAAGCTTGGGCTTCTAGCTCCAGGGAGAGCAAGTCGCATGCTGCCTCCATATGATTTTGTTTTATTATTTATTTTTTTGTACTCTTTTTGCTTTTTAATTAATTTTTGTCTACATATGTAACAAAAGTTGACTATGTATTTGTACCAAATTAAAAGAAAAACTGTTTATAAAAGTAATTTTTGAAATCTGATTTTTTGTATAAAAATAATGATTGATAAACTAATAAAAATACATGGATAACAATAATCGGTAACAAGACAAATACGCGTAAACGGTGAGGCGCCAGCGCGCATGCGCAACGAGTATCACAACGCTCACACTACTAAAAACGATACATGCAACAAACGAGAATAAAAATTGCACAAGATACATATTTTTGTGCTCTTTTGAAACAAAAAAAAATACCCGTTAAAATTGGGCATTCACAAAAATACAATTTTTCAATTAGGCGGACAAAATTGAAAATTGGGGTATTACACTTGCTTACCATGATCTTCTTCTTGACTGGGTCATAGAGCCTATAAGCCTTAGACTATTCACTGATTCCCAAGAAAACACATTTGAGGCTCTTGTTATCCAATTTTTTCCTTTGAACATCAGGAATGTGCATGTGAGCAATGCAACCAAACACTCTCAAGTGTCTCATAGATGATTTTCTTTCACTCCAGGCTTCCTCAGGAGTTATATCTTTGAGAGATACAGTTGGACACCTGTTCAACATGTAAAATGACCATTTGACAGCCTCAGGCCAAAATTGCTTTGGTAATTTTGCCTCATTCAACATACTTCTCACCATATTCATAGTGGTTCTATTCTTTCTCTCAGCTACTCCATTCTGTTGTGGAGTATAAGCTGCTGTAAGTTATTGATAAACACCAATTTAGTGCATTTTTAAAGTTACTTTTGGGTAAATTTTTAGAGTAATTATTAGCAGTTATAAAAGTTATTGACTTAATTTACTCTATTTTTGCAGAAAAGATAAAAAAAGAATGAAATTCCATTATGTGAACTATATATATATATATATATATATATATATATATATATATATATATATATATATATATATATATATATATATATATGAAAAGAAAATGAAAGCAAATGGATTGAAGGACAAGCCCATAATACAAACGAAGGATGAAGCCCAACTTGCAATTGAGGAGCCCATTATCAAAATGTCGGCACATGTCATGTGAAGGAAAAGAAAGGTGCCGTGAATGGATGAGGGCGTGGATAGCAAGCAACCATAATTTAGGAAGGTGCCGAATCCTAAGCCAAGTTGGATGGTAAAGATGAGCACTTGGAATTAAAAGGAGGCAAGCCGTAATTAGGATAGAGCGTGGTACATAGGCCTCACACACAAATATTAGAAATAGTTGTAATTGACACACGGAGGCGGCACTTCCCAGGCGGATTGAAAGGAGAGAGATCGGGGAGGTTTTGGGTACCCGTTTTTGACACCGTGAGAAAGCTTTGGAGCAGAAAAAGGAGACTGGAGACTCAGAATAATAATTTCTCTAATTTCCGGGTTATTTTTATCTCTGTAATTCATGACTCTAATTTCTATTTTATTGTTCTTTATGACTTTGGATAGCTAAATCCTCTTCTAGGGTCTTAGGTGGATCTTGCAAGTTTAGAGACTTTTTTATGTTCTAATTTCATATCTGAATTCCGGTTTTTATTTCAATTAATATTGTCCTATTGTTTTTATCACATAATTAGGATTAGCTACCCTATACATGTCATAATCAATTAGTTGATCAGCGACCGTACTGCAATTAGTTGGTGGACCTATAGGATAATTGGGGCTATAATTATTGCATGACCAAACCTTAATTTAGTCTTCCAATCATTCAACCTTTTTGCTCTTTATGCTTTTCTTGAATTTAAATTCTTGCATGACCAAACAAGGGTTAATTTAGGAAAAAGAATATTAATCGCGAATGACCAAACGGATTAATAGCTTTAGTAAAGGGATTGGTAATTAAATAAAATAAAGGAATTCAAGTAGGAATTAGACATAGGGGAATCGAAGCTTGCAAGTGAAACCGTGGCCCTAGACCTCCTCTCTCAATTAGTTATATTTTGTATTTTAATTCTTGCTATTTATTTCTTTTTATTTTAGTTTTTATATCCATCAAATTATTTGTTCGCCTAAACAATAAATAATCTTGATTAGTTTAGTACTTGTTAATTAATCCATGTGGAGACGATAATTTTTTATACTACTTCTGCGAAGGAGTACACTTGCTCTAAGTGTGTTTTTAACGCAACAGTTATCTTCTAATACCATTCTCACTACAAAAATCATTGAATTCCTTTGAGGTGAATTCCCTACCTCTACCAGTCCTCAAGAAACTAATTACACAATTGGATTCCTTCTCAACAGTTATCTTAAACTTCTTAAAGGTTTCTAAAGCAGCTGATTTTTCACTAAGAAAATACACCCAGCCCTTTCTAGTAAAATCATCAATAAAGCTGATAAAATACCTTTTGTGGCTATTGGATTCTGGTGAAATAGGCCCACAAATGTTAGAATGAACCAGCTCCAATTTTCTTGAGCCTCTCTATTTGCTCTGCTTAGACATGGCATCCCTATGCTGCTTCCCAACAAGACACTCAGTACATGGCTTCACTGGTTCCTTGAGAGTAGGTATGCCTTCCACCATTCCCTTTTGCTTGAGCAGCATCAGGCCATTATGACTGAGATGCCCATATCTTCTATGCCACAAGTCACCCAAGTCATCACTAGAGATCTGCATACAGTTTGCAATAACAGAAGATCTAATGATGGTGAACATCCTGTTATTTGCCATTTCGGATGTAATTATTAGACCCCTTTCCTTATGATAGACTTTACACATATCATCTTCAAAGGATCCGAAATACAAAAGCGTAAATGGCCCAAACAAACAAATAGGCCCAAAACAATGAATTTGCTTACATCAATATCATTAAAAGCCACGTCAGCACCATTTTGCCACATAAGTGTTTTTTAAACAGAGTTAAACAAAAAATCAAAAAAGGGTAGTGTATTATACTTTTTGATACTTAATAAAAGACTTATTTGGGACAAAAAATAATAAAGGACTAAATCGTTACTTGAAATTAAGTTACGGGACCATTTATATGATCAATACACTAAGCACCGAGTTGCTGTCTCATTTATATCTGGCTTTTAAATGCCATCTATTGTCATTGACCATTGTCATGGGTTCTAAAATGTTGTAATAATTTACAAACGATTTAACACGTATCTTTAAATTCCACAAAGAAACACGCCTCTATAAATTCCATAAGACTAAAGGCCCAAATTGGCCCCTAACAATTTCCTCGCAGGACACATTAGTCCCTCCCATTTTCAAAACGGGACACGTTAGTCCCTCTGTCTCTTTAGTGGTTAACACCTCATCTAACGCCTCCTACGTGACACATTTTTTTACGGGTCCTACGTGGCACGTTAAATGACACGTAAGAGCTTATTTCGGGCCATATTAGTCTCTGGCTTGACAAATTCAAAAAATTTTAAAAAAGGGACAAATCAGTCCGTACACGTTTAGAGAAAAACTGATACATGGTCATCTTCCTCAAATGTCTGGTTTTTGAAGAAACCATTTCACATCACATCACATGCCAAGAAACCATGGCAGAACATGTGTTAAATCCTCATAGAAATGAACTTATCAAGAAACTTACCAAACATATTTGCATCAGATCACGTGCCAAGCTATGTGTAGCGACCGAAAAATCCGGAGAAGGGATTCTTCGAAGTTCTTGAAATGAAGCCGCCACCAAAGTTTAGTTTAAGGGCAAACATTGGAAAATCCCTATTGAGTGGATAAGGGGGTTTTGCGGACCAAGTTTAGGCTCGGGAGTCGTTTATGCGTAGGGAAGGTGTTAGCACCCTACGACATCCTTCCTAAGGAAGGTTACCTTTTAACTAAATGTGTAAACATTTATTAAAAAATAATGACTTTACCCTTATAATAATGATAAAAAAAGACTTGATGAGAAACGAGTTAAAAGAAAAAAAGGTTTTTTTATTAATGCAATTGACAGAGGTCGGCTGCCCTATGCTCCTACGTATCTCCTGGTAGAGAATCAAATCACACGTAGTTCTTGGTAGAAAATGTTTGTGTGTTGGTGTTTCTTAGGCATTTTGAAATTGGGAAAGGTATTCGTAATGACCAAACAAGTAAAAACTCAGAGTGGTCGTTACTCATAGCCTATTTGAAACATATAGTTGTTATTGACGATCAAACAAGTTAAACTCAGAGTGACCATTAATAACAACCTACTTTTATGTTTGGGAATGTATTTGTTATTTGGGAAAAATAGGTTTGTGAAAGAAAATGTTTTTTTTGTAGAAAAGAAATTTAAAAAAGGAAAGAAAAAGGGTGCATGTTTAAAAAAGGTGTGAAAAGGAGCAGGAGGTTGTATTTTTAAAAGAGGAGGTGCAAACAGCGAGCCCAGATCACTTGTTGGTCAGCTGGCCTGCATTTTCAAAAAGGGTTGCGTGGGGTATATTGTAACACCCCATTTCTACCCGGTAAGATAATGCAAAATCAGAGTTCATAAAAATCTTTTTCAACAAACAATGGAGTGCTACATTTGCTTCGTGAAAATAATAGACGGGTTAATTCGCTTTTTGAAAACAGATACATAGCGCTTTCGGTTGAACCGATAAAACAACCTTTTAGTCTTCAAAATAATTCCTCTTTAATTACTACGCAGCGGATTCATAACAAGTCAACTCAAATAGACGTGGCGTCTTAACAATTCAAAACAGCTCAAAAACAACGAAATAACATAGCAACAATATTAAAACGTGTGTTCATTCCCCCCGAGTGTTACATATCAGAGCGACGACACCGACTCGATCAAACGAAGGTGAGCAGCCTTCATTCGTGATTACCTGCACGTTACCAACATTGGGGTAACATTCAAACAGAAGGGGTGAGATATCGCACTATATAATCAGACATATGAAAGACAATATGTAATTCAGGTCATAGCATCAATTCATTATTTAACAGCAGTCAACACCTTCTCAATCACATAGGTATGCAACATGGATGCGGAATGTGACTCAACTCAGGGCCACCGCCCTATAATGCATGTGGTACCATAATCCAGCCAATAAATAAAGGCATTAACGTCGTATCATCATTTCATCGTAATTTGCCAGTCCAGGCCGTCGTGTTTTGAGCATAGCTCCATCGTAAAAATATGCTATGTATGCGACGCTATGTAAATGCACAACCAATAAACAACGATTACATAGCAACGCAACAACATCAGAAATCATCGTTGGCCATAGGCCTACAACATACCACCTGCCAATAAATAGAGGCAATTCAACTTGGTACACCATCATCAACACTAATTAGCAACTTAGCAACTTTCAACATTTTTGGCAACACATCAACAATTTAGCAACTTCCAATATTTTGGCAACTTTGGGACTAATTACACATTCAACATCAACACATCGTCCCAAGCATCAAATGTGAAATTCACATTTGGGCAGCCAAACTGGCGCCCATGGTGCCCAGCAACACAACACGCAACACAACACGCAACACAGGCAGCCACACTGGCGCCCTTGGCGCCCACAGCGCCAGAACACAACACAACAACAAGGCAGCCAGATTCTGGCGCCCATGGCGCCCCTGCGCCAGACACAGCAACAGGCAGCCAGATTTTGGCGCCCATGGCGCCCCTGCGCCAGACACAACAACAAGGCAGCCAGATTTTGGCGCCCATGGCGCCCCTGCGCCAGACACAGCAACAAGGCAGCCAGATTCTGGCGCCCATGGCGCCCCTGCGCCAGACACAACAAGCAACAACAGAAATTGGGCAGCCAATCTTGGCGCCCTTGGCGCCCATCAACAGAACAGGGCAGCCAACATGGCGCCCTTGGCGCCCCAAGGCGCCAGAACGTCAAACGGCGCCCATGGCGCCCAGCGCACCAGCGCCCAGCAGCAACCTGCGAGCAACAGGATGGCGCCCAGGACAGATTTTTGGATTCTCAAACATCAACAACCATATGCACACATCATCAATAGGTGACAAACCTCATCAATCGGATTAGCATCATCGTTTAAAGTTCAATTCCTACAACTAGGGTTTTCTAAACTTAATACACCCAGGGTTCCATAACCTTCCTACATAGAGCCATTCATACACCCAATTATAGAGATAGAACCCCACCCTTACCTTAGCCTTGAAGAATTCGAAGTCTTTGGCTTGCCCTAGCTCCCTCTCCTCCTTCACGCCGTCCTCTCCCTTCTCTTCTCTCTAATTCTTATTTTTTTTGTTCCTTCTAAATGAGCAAAACCCTAAATAATGCCTATTTATACTTTAGTTAATTTTATGGGCTTTTCCTTAGCTAATTCGAATTACATCATGGGCCTCCCTAACACTTCTCTTTTTACTACTCCCAACCCTAACAATAGGCCCACATATACTAGCATTATTATTATTTATTTTTTTCTACCAATTAAATTCCCAAACAATTCAATTAAATAAATAATTAAATTTTTGGGGCGTTACATATATTATCAAAACAGAGTGGTGTAATTAGAAAAGGGGGTTGTTGTATTATTAAAACGGGGGGTGCAACCAGCAGAGTCCAGTTCAGTTTCTGTTTTTGAAGGCTAGCGAGACTGGGCCTAAGCTGGGGGGGATGTATGAACTAATACGCATGGTGTGACTAGTAATCTGACATTATATATATATATATTTTTAAAATAAAAACAAGAGTATATATGGAAAGGGTTTGAAGGAAACCCTAATTGTTTCCTCATTCTTCTCATGCGCCGCAACTGAGAAGTGGAGAGAGAAGAGCTTCGAATTTTTTGTGAGAGAAAAATGAGAGAGAGGATCGTGGAGAGGGAGAAGGCGACGGAGAGAGAAGAAGAAGCCACGGTGAGCAAGAGAGGGAGAACATTTCAGAGATGGAGAGAGAAGATTTTGGTGACTGAAGGGAAACAACGAAGATGGGAGAGAAGAGGGGGACGGCGTGACTGAGATGAAGACCACACCGGAGGCCCGCGCGTTGATGGCGACGGCGGAGGGAGGCTTTTGACCGGCCGTTTCGTGGCCGGTGACGATGGTGAAGACGAACGGTGCGATGGTGTGTTATGGGGCAAACGACAACGACGACAACAGGGTGATCTTCGCCGGAGAAGAACGGTGGTGACTGGCCGTTCGACGTTGGCTAGTTTAGGCGGACGACCGGCGACGTACACGACGGCGTAAGGGTGGGGACGACCACCGTAAGCGGTGGCCGGAGCTACAGATTCTGTTTTAGCGTTTTGCTTCTCTTTTTTTCTTCTTTTCATCTTAATTTCTGACTTTGGGACCTCTAAAACATTTAATCGCTGTTTGTGATTTTTATCCTCTCCACATCTCGGTTTTGAGAAAACAACTTAATCGTGTTTCAGACCATTGGTTCTATTATTTTTGATCTAGGTAAAACTGTATTTAAAGAGAATAAAAATAAAAAGCTTGCTCTAATTTTCTGTGACAACTGAAACCATTTGACTCTTCTTTTCTTTTTTTTAATTAAAAACAAAGAGGCTTATTTTGTTTTTTTAGAGGATTAAAAGGGGCAGCTTCTATTACACATTCACATTCAAGCAAGAAAAATAAAATGAAAAGGTTTGGCTCTAAATTTTTGCGATTTTTAAGACCTAACAGATTAAGGAAACCAACCTAGTGTCCAGCTTCTGAAAATCGCTCATAAGTCGCTCCCATGTCGCTTACTGCTACTGCTGGTTATTGCTTACTGCTGCCCTTGCTTCAGGATTTTGAATTAGTGTTCTTTTTTGTGATTAGGGTTCGGATTTTGAACCTCTAATCTTTTGACCGATATCCAATTTTTTTTGTGAATTTTCGTTTGTATTTTTGTCAGTTTTTGTGTGTATTTCCTTCACTGTCTCCCCGT
Organism: Astragalus membranaceus; assembly: GCA_039519185.1. NCBI lineage: Eukaryota > Viridiplantae > Streptophyta > Magnoliopsida > Fabales > Fabaceae > Astragalus > Astragalus membranaceus. The sequence continues at coordinate 122,546,174 of CM076847.1, read as the reverse complement.
GAATTCTTTTCTCAGTCACTGTGTGCGTTTGATATTTATAGGTGGATTCATGAGGTGTTGAGGGCAGTCAGCAATTAGGGCAAAAAGATGGCATCAAAAGGACAACATCTTTGAGGGGAATAAAAAGGACAACAGCTGGAGCAATTTTAGGGTGCCAAGGACAGTCAAAGGAAGGACAAAGGCAAGAAAAGGGAATCAAAAGGACAGCTCTAGGGCAAAACAGCCAGCTTGCTGCGCCCCTCTCTTCTTTTTGATTTTGCATTTTTTGATTTTTTGTATTTTTGTATTGTTTTTTGTACTATTTTGCTTTTTTGCTTTTTTGGTTCACATGTGTAAAAAAAACTATGTTATATGACAAGAAAAGAAAATTTGACTATTAGGTTCTTTATTTATCGTTTTATTATTATTTTTGCACCGATGACGATAGTCTAAATAAATAACAATAGCGAAATAAAATAAAACGAGCATCAAACAAATCGTTACAAGAGAGTGCCAGAGACACGCGCGTCTAAAGCGATACGTGACGCAACGAAAAAACGAGCTTTTTTTGGATTTTAATTGATCGGACAAAATTAGGGCTTTCCACTTGCCCTTACCACCAGAAACATCATAGGGCTTCCCACGATACTGAGAACTCCTCTTCTCTTTCACAATCTTATAGGCAGCATTGCTATCCTCTTCAAAAATCCTACAGCTATCAACCAAATCAGCAAACACCCGAATCTTTTGATAACCAATTGCCTTCTTTATGTCAGGCCTTAGACCATTTTCAAACTTGATACATTTAGAGAATTCAGCATTAGCATCATTGTAGTGAGGGTAGAACTTAGCCAACTCCACAAACTTTGCCGCATACTCGGCCACAGATTTGTTTCCTTGCTTCAATTCCAAAAATTCAATCTCCTTCTTGCCCCGAACATCTTCCGGGTAATACTTTCTCATAAATTCTCTCTTGAAGACATCCCACGTGATCTCTTCACCAGCACTCTCCAACCTCTGCAGAACCTCAAGCCACCAATCATCAGCTTCTTCAGCTAACATGTGAGTACCATACCTCACCTTCTGAGCAGGCGTACACTCCATAACCCTGAAAATCCTTTCAATTTCCTTCAACCATGCAAGAGCTCCATCCGGATCATACCGACCCTTGAAAGTGGGCGGATTCTCCCTTTGAAAAGTGGCCAAGTTGCGAGCACCAGCATCAGCAGCAGCCTGCTGATTTCCCACAACCTGAGCCATTGCTTCCAGAGCAGCAGCAAGAGCCGCATCATTCCTTCCGGCCATCTCAACTATTCACTGAAACAAGATCAAATCAGAACGAGCAACAAAACTCGAGGATTAGAAAACTCAAGACTCAACAACGTGGTCGGACAGACCGAACTATTGCTCTAATACCACTAATGTAACACCCCCTTCTAATTTACTACTATTTAATTAAAAAAATCAGAGTTTTCGAAAAGATAAAAAAAACAACCACGAGAGAGTGCTACATTTACTCCAATTAAACCAAACAACGTCAATGGCAAAATCCAACAACCAATAGTACGATACATAGCACCACAGTCAAGGGACGAGCCCACAATCACCTGTTTAATTTACATCAGCATGAACATAACCACCATCACAGCGGAATAACATCAAGTCTTGAACATACTCAATACATCACCAAATATCAGTTTAATAACATCAAAATATAAATAACAAGTAAACTAAGACGCCCCTCCCCGGTGCTACGTATCAGAGCCAGACACAACCGACTAGAAGAAGGTATGAGGATAACCTTCACTCGCTATCACCTGCACGTTGCCGACATGAGAAGCAACATAAAAGCAGTAGGGTGAGTCTCTTTACATAACGATATCATATAGGATAAGCATTATACTAGGGAAAGCAACTAGAAGCACCAATTCAAAACGATATCAACATACGCCATTAAATTTACAATTACCAAGAAACATCACCGAATGTATGATTAGTGCATGAAATGCAACCCAACTCCACGGGCATATGCATGTGGATCCATCACCAAAATAAGCCTTGAGGGCACTCACCAATAATTTATAATAAGGCTGAAGCCTACTCACCAATAAATGCACATGGTTTATGTGACGCCATGAACAATGCACCACAACACACCGTATTCACCATAATGAGCAATAAGCATAATCACCAATAATTAATAGACTCACCATTGCTATTAATTAATTCACCATCACCAAAAGAGGTCATAGACCCATCACCAATAATTAATTTCACCATTAGATACAACACCAATAAACACACCTCCAATTATAGCTCTAAGGCTAGCAATTAATCCTCTAATTACACCAACACCAATTAAATAGACTATTTTAAGTCATTGACACGGGACAGGCATTAATAAGCAAAACTGCACTTAAACACCTCGGGCAACATCGGGCAGCACTGCGCCAGCAAACTGGCAGCATTGCGCCAAGACAGCAACACAACTAGGCAACACAACAGCAAAAACTGGCGCAGAGGTAACCTGCGCCACATCTGGGCGCAACACAGACAGCAAAACTGGCGCAGAGGCAACCTGCGCCACATCTGGGCACAACACAGACAGCAAAACTGGCGCAGAGGCAACCTGCGCCACATCTGGGCGCAACACAGACAGCAAAACTGGCGCAGAGGCAACCTGCGCCACATCTGGGCGCAACACAGACAGCAACACAGACAGCAAAACTGGCGCAGAGGTAACCTGCGCCACATTTTGGGCGCAACACAGGCAGCAAGGGCACAGGCATGGCGCCCTGCCCTGCGCCAAAACATCACCAGCACACACGCACAGGGGCTGCCAAACTTGGCGCCCAGCACAAGGCGCAAGGGGCACGCCACATTTTGGCGCCCCACACCGAGACACACACGCACACGGGGCACGCCACATTTTGGCGCCCCACACCGGGACACCACAACCCACACGGCACAAACAAGGCAACACGGGCATGCCATTTTGGCGCCCATACCGTGACACACTCCAAGCACACACAACATCACGACACACACCAACACACAACACGCCACACACCACACGCAACGCCACACTTCACACGCAACACGCCACGGCATGGGCATTGGCGCCTAGCCGTGGCTCACCAAAATAGCAACATAGTGGCACAACTCCTCAAACACCAATTTCAACACCAATTCATTTAGGCAATTTATCAAACACCTTGCAACCATCATGATTTCATACTTAGTTTCACTGAGACAATACATCAAACACCTTGCATACATAGTTCATATCATGTTCATTTCAACATCAAACAACATAGATTCATCAAATTGAATTCAAACATAATATCAACCATGAAATCAACACAATAATACACAACAATCAATCAATTAATTATCCTAGAACCTAACCCACATAGAACACTCATCATATAGTCTATTATGAATGAAAGAAGAGCCCCCTAACCTTAGGAGATTGAAGAAACTAAGCAAGACTCCTAGCAATCAACAAGAATCACCAACCAAGCACGTTTCTCTCCCTTTCCCCTTGGATTTCTTCACGCCAAACCTCCTCTTCTTCTCCCCTTGAGCTTCGGCCGCCGCTCCCTCTCTCCCTCTTCTCACTTTCTATTTTTCTTTCTTTGCACAAATGAACACCTTCTCATAAGACCCCTAGGTTTATTAGTTGAACTTGGGCCACTTAATGGGTCATGGGCCTTTGTTTACACTTCCCTACTTACTTAAACACTTCCTGAATAAAATAAAACTCCAAATTAATTAATTTATTTAAATAAATGTTGTAAGCCTTAAATAACTTAATTAAAGGAATAATTAAATTATTTTGGGGCGTTACAACTCTCCCCCACTTAGAATATTTCGTCCTCGAAATCACCTGAATCAAACAACTCTGGATATGCTTCCCGCATCTTACTCTCCAACTCCCAAGTCATGCTTTCGCCAACTGCTCCCAACCATACCACTTTCACCAAATTGATCTCTTTACCTCTTAAAACCTTCACCTCACGACCTTCAATTCTAACCGGCATTGTCTCCACAGTGAGGTTCTCCCTCACTTCCACATCATCCATTTGAATCACATGAGATGGATCAGGAACATACTTCCGCAACTGAGACACATGGAACACATCATGCAAATTCGAAAGATTAGGTGGCAGAGCCACCCGATAAGCAACTTTTCCAACTCTCTCCAAAATTTGATACGGACCAATAAAGCGAGGGGTTAACTTCTTAGACTTCAAGGCACGGCCAACACCGGTCACAGGAGTGACCCTCAAGAACACATGATCACCGGCTTGAAATTCCAAATCCTTCCTTCTCTTATCATGATAACTCTTTTGCCTACTCTGCGAAGCTTTCATCTTCTCACGGATCAATTTCACTTTCTCAGTGGTCTCACGAACAATCTCAGGTCCAAGCACCACACTTTCTCCCGATTCATACCAACACAGAGGAGTCCTACACCTCCTACCATACAATGCCTCAAAAGGTGCCATTCCAATACTAGAATGAAAACTATTATTGTAAGTAAACTCTATCAATGGGAGATGAGAATCCCACGAACCTCCTTGCTCAAGAACACAAGCCCTCAACAAATCCTCTAATGACTGAATAGTCCTCTCCGTCTGACCATTTGTCTGCGGGTGGTACGCTGAGCTCAACCTCAACTTAGAACCCAAAGCCTCTTGCAAACTTTTCCAAAACTCAGAAGTGAATCTAGGATCCCTATCAGATACAATACCCAGAGGAACACCATGCAACTTCACAATCGTCTTAATATAGATCTCTGCCAACTTCGAAACTGGATAAGTGATACTAATTGGCAAAAAGTGATCAGACTTCGTCAATCTATCAACAATCACCCAAATAGCATCAAACCCCCTTACGGTATTAGGCAAACCAGTCACAAAAATCCATAGAAATGCTATCCCACTTCCATTCCGGAATCTCCAACGGTTGCATCAATCCTGCAGGGTTCTGATGCTCAACCTTCGACTTCTGACAAGTCAAACAAGCATACACAAACTGAGCTACATCACGCTTCATACCGGGCCACCAAAACAACTTCTTCAGGTCTTGATACATCTTTGTGGCTCCCGAATGAATACTCAACTTACTTCGGTGACCCTCTTCAAGAATTGCCTTCTTAATCTCCTCATCACTAGGAATACAAATCCTCCCACGGTATCTCAACACATCTTGCGCATCCAACTCATAGTCTTTACTTTCGGAGTGATCAATCCCAACCGCCAATTCAACTAGCTTAATATCTCGCTTCTGAGCTTCTCGAATGACATCCAAAAATTCATTATGGATCTTCAACAATCCCAATCTAACACTCTGAGGTGTGACTTCACAAACTAAGCTCATATCTCGGAACTGCTCAATCAATTCAAGCTCTTTAACCATCATTGCTGACACATGCAAAGACTTTCGACTCAAAGCATCAGCTACAACATTAGCCTTTCCCGGATGATAATTCAAACTGAAATCATAATCCTTCAACAATTCCAACCATCTCCTTTGCCTCATGTTCAACTCCTTTTGATCAAACAGATATTGCAAACCTTTATGATCACTAAACACTTCAAATTTAGAGCCATAAAGATAATGCCTCCAGATCTTCAATGCAAACACATCTGCCGCAAGCTCTAAGTCATGCGTAGGATAGTTCTTTTCATGAGTCCTCAACTGCCTAGACGCATAAGCAACTACCTTACCATTTTGCATAAGAACACCTCCTAACCCCATCTTAGAAGCATCACAATACACCACAAAAGGTTCTCCTGGCTTAGGCAACGTCAAAATAGGAGACGTTGTCAACCTCCTCTTCAATTCATTAAAACTTTCTTCACAACGAGAATCCCAAACAAACGCCTTTCCTTTACAAGTCAACTGAGTTAGCGGGAGTGCCAACTTAGAAAACCCTTCAATAAACCTCCTATAATATCCAGCTAGCCCCAGAAAGCTTCTAATCTCCGTGACCGACTTAGGAGCCTCCCACTGCAACACGGCATCCACCTTGGATGGATCCACTGCAATACCATCACCAGAAATGATATGACCAAGAAAGCTTACTTCCTTCAACCAGAATTCACACTTAGATAGCTTAGCATACAACTTCCTATCCTTCAAGATCTCCAACACCAACCTCAAGTGCTTGGCATGCTCCTCCTCAGACTTAGAATAAACCAAGATATCGTCAATAAACTCCACCACGAAACGATCTAGATACTCATGAAAGATACGATTCATATATTCCATGAATATCCCCGGAGCATTCGTAACGCCAAATGGCATCACCGAATACTCATAGTGACCATATCGAGTCCTAAACGCCGTCTTAGGAATATCTTCATCCTTCACCTTAATTTGATGGTAACCCGACCTCAAATCAATCTTACTAAACACGCGAGCCCCCACCAATTGATCCATCAAATCATGAATCCTTGGAAGCGGATACTTATTCTTAATCGTCACCTTGTTCAACTGCCGATAATCAACACAGAGCCTCATACTCCCATCTTTCTTCTTTACTAGTAACACCGGAGCTCCCCACGGCGACACGCTTGGCCTTATAAACTTCTTTTCTAGCAACTCTTCAAGCTGCTTCTTCAACTCAGACAACTCGGATGCAGACATCCTATAAGGTGCCATAGACACAGGTCTAGTACCAGGTACCAGATCAATAGCAAACTCCACTTCTCTCTCGGGTGGCACATCAGGAATTTCGTCGGGAAACACTTCAGAAAATTCATGCACCACTGGCAACTCATCAATCTTAGCTTGGCCCTCAACAGATAACGACGCCATCAAAGCAAACAGATTAACTTCCTCCTTCATTACTCTATGCAACTGACCAGCAGGCAACAAAACAGATTCCTCCTCAACCGAAGAAGAGAAACTCACAGACTTACTAAAACAATTGATATGAACATGGTTATTCACCAACCAGTCCATACCCAAGATAACATCTAATCCATCCAACGGCAAGCAAATCAAATCAACAATAAACTCTCTACCGAAAACTGATAAAGGACACTTAGCACACACAAGAGAAGTAGTCACCGAACCCTTAGCTGGAGTATCGATAACCATTTCCCTCTTCATAGAAGATAAAACTAGATTCAACTTATCAACACACACAGCAGCAATAAAGGAATGCGTGGCACCGGTATCAACAATAGCAAGCAACGGGGTACCATTAATGAAACACGTACCTCTGATCTCATTAGCCGCCTCAGATCCCGCAAGAGCAAATACTTTCCCACTAGCTTTCTCCTTCTTTGGCTTAGAACACTTGGTACTAATATGCCCCACCTCTCCACAGTTGTAGCAGACAACATCCTTCTTCTCACAATTAGCAGCTATGTGACCTTCTTTGCCACATTTGAAACACTTGTTAACCGGGCAATCAACACTCTTATGTCTGGGCTTACCACACTTGTAGCACACAATGCTTGCAGGGGCATCTCCCCCACTGGGCTTATTGTCTGAACCAGCTTTCCACTTGCCCTTACCACCAGAAACATCATAGGGCTTCCCACGATACTGAGAACTCCTCTTCTCTTTCACAATCTTATAGGCAGCATTGCTATCCTCTTCAAAAATCCTACAGCTATCAACCAAATCAGCAAACACCCGAATCTTTTGGTAACCAATTGCCTTCTTGATGTCAGGCCTCAGACCATTTTCAAACTTGATACATTTAGAGAATTCAGCATTAGCATCATTGTAGTGAGGGTAGAACTTAGCCAACTCCACAAACTTTGCCGCATACTCGGTCACAGATTTGTTTCCTTGCTTCAATTCCAAAAATTCAATCTCCTTCTTGCCCCGAACATCTTCCGGGTAATACTTTCTCATAAATTCTCTCTTGAAGACATCCCACGTGATCTCTTCACCAGCACTCTCCAACCTCTGCAGAACCTCAAGCCACCAATCATCGGCTTCTTCAGCTAACATGTGAGTACCATACCTCACCTTCTGAGCAGGCGTACACTCCATAACCCTGAAAATCCTTTCAATTTCCTTCAACCATGCAAGAGCTCCATCCGGATCATACCGACCCTTGAAAGTGGGCGGATTCTCCCTTTGAAAAGTGGCCAAGTTGCGAGCACCAGCATCAGCAGCCTGCTGATTTCCCACAACCTGAGCCATTGCTTCCAGAGCAGCAGCAAGAGCCGCATCATTCCTTCCGGCCATCTCAACTATTCACTGAAACAAGATCAAATCAGAACGAGCAACAAGACTCGAGGATTAGAAAAATCAAGACTCAACAACGTGGTCGGACAGACCGAACTATTGCTCTGATACCACTAATGTAACACCCCCTTCTAATTTACTACTATTTAATTAAAAAAAATCAGAGTTTTCGAAAAGATAAAAAAAAACAACCACGAGAGAGTGCTACATTTACTCCAATTAAACCAAACAACATCAATGGCAAAATCCAACAACCAATAGTACGATACATAGCACCACAGTCAAGGGACGAGCCCACAATCACCTGTTTAATTTACATCAGCATGAACATAACCACCATCACAGCGGAATAACATCAAGTCTTGAACATACTCAATACATCACCAAATATCAGTTTAATAACATCAAAATATAAATAACAAGTAAACTAAGACGCCCCTCCCCGGTGCTACGTATCAGAGCCAGACACAACCGACTAGAAGAAGGTATGAGGATAACCTTCACTCGCTATCACCTGCACGTTGCCGACATGAGAAGCAACATAAAAGCAGTAGGGTGAGTCTCTTTACATAAATAATAGCATATATGATAAGCATTATACTAGGGAAAGCAACTAGAAGCACCAATTCAAAACGATATCAACATACGCCATTAAATTTACAATTACCAAGAAACATCACCGAATGTATGATTAGTGCATGAAATGCAACCCAACTCCACGGGCATATGCATGTGGATCCATCACCAAAATAAGCCTTGAGGGCACTCACCAATAATTTATAATAAGGCCGAAGCCTACTCACCAATAAATGCAGATGGTTTATGTGACGCCATGAACAATGCACCACAACACACCGTATTCACCATAATGAGCAATAAGCATAATCACCAATAATTAATAGACTCACCATTGCTATTAATTAATTCACCATCACCAAAAGAGGTCATAGACCCATCACCAATAACTAATTTCACCATTAGATACAACACCAATAAACACACCTCCAATTATAGCTCTAAGGCTAGCAATTAATCCTCTAATTACACCAACACCAATTAAATAGACTATTTTAAGTCATTGACACGGGACAGGCATTAATAAGCAAAACTGCACTTAAACACCTCGGGCAACATCGGGCAGCACTGCGCCAGCAAACTGGCAGCATTGCGCCAAGACAGCAACACAACTAGGCAACACAACAGCAAAAACTGGCGCAGAGGGAACCTGCGTCACATCTGGGCGCAACACAGACAGCAAAACTGGCGCAGAGGCAACCTGCGCCACATCTGGGCGCAACACAGACAGCAAAACTGGCGCAGAGGCAACCTGCGCCACATCTGGGCGCAACACAGACAGCAAAACTGGCGCAGAGGCAACTTGCGCCACATCTAGGCGCAACACAGACAGCAAAACTGGCGCAGAGGCAACCTGCGCCACATTTTGGGCGCAACACAGGCATCAAGGGCACAGGCATGGCGCCCTGCCCTGCGCCAAAACATCACCAGCACACGCGCACAGGGGCTGCCAAACTTGGCGCCCAGCACAAGGCGCAAGGGGCACGCCACATTTTGGCGCCCCACACCGAGACACACACGCACACGGGGCACGCCACATTTTGGCGCCCCACACCGGGACACCACAACCCACACGGCACAAACAAGGCAACACAAGCATGCCATTTTGGCGCCCATACCGTGACACACTCCAAGCACACACAACATCACGACACACACCAACACACAACACGCCACACACCACACGCAACGCCACACTTCACACGCAACACGCCACGGCATAGGCATTGGCGCCAAGCCGTGGCTCACCCAAATAGCAACATAGTGGCACAACTCCTCAAACACTAATTTCAACACCAATTCATTTAGGCAATTTATCAAACACCTTGCAACCATCATGATTTCATACTTAGTTTCACTGAGACAATACATCAAACACCTTGCATACATAGTTCATATCATGTTCATTTCAACATCAAACAACATAGATTCATCAAATTGAATTCAAACATAATATCAACCATGAAATCAACACAATAATACATAACAATCAATCAATTAATTATCCTAGAACCTAACCCACATAGAACACTCATCATATAGTCTATTATGAATGAAAGAAGAGCCCCCTAACCTTAGGAGATTGAAGGAACTAAGCAAGGCTCCTAGCAATCAACAAGAATCACCAACCAAGCACGTTTCTCTCCCTTTCCCCTTGGATTTCTTCACGCCAAACCTCCTCTTCTTCTCCCCTTGAGCTTCGGCCGCGGCTCCCTCTCTCCCTCTTCTCACTTTCTATTTTTCTTTCTTTGCACAAATGAGCACCTTCTCATAAGACCCCTAGGTTTATTAGTTGAACTTGGGCCACTTAATGGGTCATGGGCATTTATTTACACTTCCCTACTTACTTAAACACTTCCTGAATAAAACAAAACTCCAAATTAATTAATTTATTTAAATAAATGTTGTAAGCCTTAAATAACTTAATTAAAGGAATAATTAAATTATTTTGGGGCGTTACACCAAGGGCAGTCAAAGGAAGGACAAGGGCAAGAAAATGGAATCAAAAGGACAGCTTTAGGGTAAAACAGCCACCTTGCTGCGCCCCTCTCTTCTTTTTGATTTTGCATTTTTTGATTTTTTGTATTTTTGTATTGTTTTTTGTACTATTTTGCTTTTTTGCTTTTTTGGTTCACATGTGTAAAAAAACTATGTTATATGACAAGAAAAGAAAATTTGACTATTAGGTTCTTTATTTATCGTTTTATTATTATTTTGCACCGATGACGATAGTCTAAATAAATAACAATAGCGAAATAAAACAAAACGAGCATCAAACAAATCGTTACAAGAGAGTGCCAGAGACACGCGCGTCTAAAGCGATACGTGACGCAACGAAAATACGAGCTTTTTTTGGATTTTAATTGATCGGACAAAATTAGGGTATGATGTAACACCCCATTTCTACCCGGTAAAATAATGCAAAATCAGAAATCATAAAAATCTTTTTCAACAAACAATGGAGTGCCACATTTGCTTCGTGAAAACAATAGACGGGTTAATTCGCTTTTGAAAACAGATACATAGCGCTTTCGGATGAACCGATAAAACAACCTTTTAGTCTTCAAAATAATTCCTCTTTAATTACTACGCAGCGGATTCATAACAAGTTAATTCGAATAGACGTGGCGTCTTAACAACTCAAGACAGCTCAAAAACAACGACGTAACAACTTAAAGTTTCAACAACGAAATAACATAGCAACAATATTAAAACGTGTGTTCATTCCCCCGAGTGTTACTTATCAAAGCGACGACACCGACTCGATCAAACGAAGGTGAACAACCTTCATTCGTGATTACCTGCACGTTACCAACATCGGGGTAACATTCAAACAGAAGGGGTGAGATATCGCACTATATAATCAGACATATGAAAGACAATATGTAATTCAGGTCATATCATCAATTCATCATTTAACATCAGTCAACATCATCTCAATCCCATAGGTATGCAACATGGATGCGGAATGTGACTCAACTCAGGGCCACCGCCCTATAATGCATGTGGTACCATAATCCAGCCAATAAATAGAGGCATCAACATCGTAACATCATTTCATCATAATTTGCCAGTCCAGGCCATCGTGTTTTGAGCATAGCTCCATCGTAAAAATATGCCATGTATGCGACGCTATGTAAATGCACAACCAATAAACAACAATTACATAGCAACGCAACAACATCGGAAATCATCGTTGGCCATAAGCCTACAACATACCACCTGCCAATAAATAGAGGCAATTCAACTTGGTACACCATCATCAACAATAATTAGCAACTTAGCAACTTTCAACATTTTTGGCAACACGTCAACAACTTAGCAGCTTTCAACATTTTTGGCAACACATCAACAATTTAGCAACTTCCAACATTTTGGCAACTTTGGGCCTAATTACATATTCAACATCAACACGTCATTCCAAGCATCAAATGTGAAATTCACGTTTGGGCAGCCAAACTGGCGCCCTTGGCGCCCATGGCGCCCAGCAACTCGATTGGGCAGCCAAACCGACGCCCTTGGCGCCCATGGCGCCCAGCAACACAATCGGGCAGTCAAAGTGGCGCCCTTGACGCCCAGCAACACAATCGGGCAGCCAAACTAGCGCCCTTGGCGCCCACAGCGCCAAAACACAACACAGCAACAAGGCAGCCAGATTTTGGCGCCCATGGCGCCCCTGCGCCAGACACAGCAATCAACAACAGAAACCGGGCAGCCAATCTAGGCGCCCATGCGCCCAGAACCAGCAACGGGAAGCCAGACATGGCGCCAATGCGCCAGGAACACAGCAACATCACAATTGGCGCCCATGGCGCCCAGGACAGAACAACAACCGGGCGGCCAGGTTTTGGCGCCCTTGGCGCCAGGAACCTGCAAGACAGTAACACACAAACAGCAAGATGGCGCCCATGGCGCCCAGCAATATTTCAGGAACGGCGCCCATGCGCCCAGGCAACAGAACACGCACAGAATGGCGCCCGGGAAGGCGCCTAGCAACACCAAACACGGGACGGCGCCCATGGCGCCCTGCGGCAGAATCAAAAATGGCGCCCATGGCGCCCATGCACAGAAATTTGGTTCCAAAACATCAACGAGCATGATCACACATCGTCAAATGGCAACAATCATCATCAATCGAAATTAACATCATCATTTAAAGTTCAATACCTACAACTAGGGTTTTCTATACTTAATAACACCTAGGGTTCCATAACCTTCCTACATAGAGCCATTCATACACCCAATTATAGAGATAGAACCCCACCCTTACCTTAGCCTTGAAGAATTCGAAGTCTTTGGCTTGCACTAGCTCTCTCTCCCTCTTCGCGCCGTCCTCTCTCTTCTCTTCTCTCCAATTCTTATTTTTTTGTTCCTTCTAAATGAGCAAAACCCTAAATAATGCCTATTTATACTTTAGTTAATTTTATGGGCTTTTTCCTTAGCTAATTCGAATTACATCATGGGCCTCCCTAACACTTCTCTTTTTACTACTCCCAACCCTAACAATAGGCCCACATATACTAGCATTATTATTATTTTATTATTTTTCTACCAATTAAATTCCCAAACAATTCAATTAAATAAATAATTAAATTTTGGGGCGTTACATATGACACTATGCAATACATAATTATTACATTTATTTTATCAGTGCATGCGCTTGGTAAATAGAAGCCGAAATTGATTTCAACTTCTAAAGAAAAAGGGCACCAAATACCACTTGGATTTGTTCACTCGCTTACAAAAGCATCTTAAATTAGGATTTTTTTCTTAATCAAACTTAAATTCAGTAACCTACTAAATGTTGTAAATTTTGTGATATTTCAAAGTTTCTGAGTGAATTTTGTGAAACAATAATTTTAATTTATGAAATATTATTTTTATCAGTCTACCCGAATATGCCCAATTACTGGTCAAACTGATTTGCAAAACAAACTTTGTAACGGATAATTTATTTCGTAACTAAAACTTAAATTTCTTTTATTTCGTAACTGCAAATTAAACCAACTTTATTACAATTCATTTTGTAACAGACTGTAACTGGCTATTGAATGGCTGCTGGAGCGTATGCTTCAAACGACTATTTTATAGGCCTATATAAACGTTCTCCAGTTGCACTTGAGCATATACCAAAAAATCCATTTCCCTCTTCTTAATATCGCTCTCCTGGGTTCATCTCCTGTTCCATCTCAAAAATTGTTCTTGCCAGTTCGGAGCCCTCAATCGCTTCTGCGATTGGGACGAGACCGGTTGTACCTTGGGGAATTTGCGCTGTAGAGGCGAATAAATTCTCAGGGCAGTCACAAGGCGCCTCTGGTTGTCTAACGTTTGCTTTGTTCGCAGGTTTTGGTTCGCAGCATCTCTGTCTCTTTGCATTTTCAACTACATCTGTCTCTGCAGATTCGACTACATCTGTCTATCTGTAGATTCGACTACATCTGTCTCTGCAGATTCGACTACTTCTGTCTATTTGCAGATTCGACTATATCTGTCTATTTGCAGATTCGACTACATCTATCTCTGCAGATTCGACTACTTCTGTCTCAGCAGACTCGACAACAGATTCGACTACATCTGTCTCAGCAGATTAGATTCGACTACATCTGTCTCAGCAGATTCGACAACAGATTCGACTACATCTGTCTCAGCAGATTCGACAACAGATTCAGCTGCATCTGTCTCAGCAGATTCGACTACATCTGTCTCAGCAGATTCGACTGCATCTGTCTCAGCAGATTCGACTACGTCTGTCTTTGCATATTCGACAACAATCTGAAGAATTTATTTCATGGCCGACGCAATCAACAACGATGATAACGGTGCTCCCATCAACAACAATAGCACTGTTATCGTTCCTGCTGCAGTCCCAGTAACTTACGCGAAGTCTTTCCTTGACATCTCCAAAATTGAGGTCTTCGCAGGCCAAAATTTTCGCAGGTGGCAGGAGCGCGTGAGTTCTCTTCTTGACATGCACGGAGTTGCTGTCGCACTTATTGAAACCAAGCCGCTGGACTCTGCAACTCCCAAACAGGTCGAAGTTTGGATCCATGCCAATAAGGTGTGCCGTCACACAATTCTCAGCACTCTCTCCAATGAATTGTTTGACATCTACTGCACCTACAAGGAGGCAAATCAGATTTGGGAATCAATGATTCTTAAAGACACGGTTGAAGATGCAAGCAAGCAAAAATTTGTCATCAGCAACTACTACAATTGGGTCATGAATGAAACTGGCGAAATCAAAACTCAAATCAATCAGTATCACAAGTTACTAGAGGAAATGAAGGCTGAAAACATTGTTCTCCCAGACGAGTTCATTGCCGGTGTCTTGATTGAAAAGCTGCCTGAATCATGGAAGGACTACAAGCAACAACTGAAGCACAAACATAAGCAATTGTCACTGAACGAGCTGCTAACTCATATCATCATTGAAGATACCAACCGAAAGGAGAGTAACAAAGCAAAGGCGAAATCAATGGCTGCACGTGTGATAACTCTATTTTATATAGGTTATTTGTGCTCTTAATACTTAAATCAACACAAGTTCTCAAGTAATATTTGTACAATATTAGGTAAATATTAGTTATTTAGAGGAAAGAAGGGTTAGGAGCTTGTTTGTTATCATTTGACACATTTGGTGTCTTTGTGAATATATTGATGTTTTGCTTAAGTGCTGCAGCGGTAAGCCAGCGGTAGACGCTACAGCGCCTATATGACGGTGGGACATTTGGATATTTATAAAGCCACTTGCTGAAATGATGAGTCATCACCCTTATCTCTTATCCTTAGCACGACATTTCAGCACCCAAGTGGATGCTTCAAAGACACTTGGCGCCTCCTACATGTGTCCCATGTGATAGTTGGTGATTTTAATCATCACACCTTTTTGTAAAGTAGCTTTATGAATAATATCTAAGTTTTATGATCATGAATTATTATTATTATTTTATTAAGACTTGGTTAGATTAAATTAGAATAGAATGCTTCTTTAGGTAGTAACATAGGTAGTAACACAGAGAGAGAGTTTTAACATGGAGGAAACTATCTTGACATTGTAGCTTTCCTCCATTGTTATTCCACTCTTAAGCTTTTATTTTTAGTATAGTTTTCTAGTCTTCATTCAAGGTTTTGCTCACACCTCAACTTCATCCTTTGTATGCTACTTGGGATCATTGGAGTGTATCTTTTGCAACCACTCTTCTCTTGTCTTCATACGGTAATACATACTCTCTAGTTGTATTATGTTGATGGAACTTGTGATGAGCTAACTTTGTTGTAGTTGGATTGTTCTTAGTGTGTAATGAACTTTGAGTAGCTTTTATGTAATATTATGATGTTTGCGTTTTATTCCTTGTGTCATAATGCTTTCAACTTTGTTTTGGGAATGGCCAACTAAAACAAGGTAACTTTGTGGGTACAGACATGGTTCACAAAGAGAACTCAAGGAATGATATGAATGAAAACCCTTTAAAGACATTTAAAGGAAGTACTACTTAACTCTAGACATAGGGGAGTAATAGTTCATAAGGCAAATGTTGTAAGATCTTAATATACAGGGGTAAAACTTATTTAGAGCCTAGACATAGGAGTCTTGTAACATAATCCTGACGATAGTGACTGAAAGGCACGCCACCAAGGCGCTACAGCGTCTACGGATTCTGAAGCGCTACAGCGCTTAACGCTACAGCATCTAATATTATAGAACACTACTCTTGGGAACTTACATAACTACTGAGCTATCCAACTCACTCTTAAATACTTTCAATTCATTACTGTTTTCACATCTTTACTTGTTTATTTACATTCATGTTAATGACAATGACAATACTTGTTGACAACTTGTATTTGTTACTTGTTTTTCTCACTAGCTAAATTACTAATTTAAATATAGAAGTAAACTCAACAATCTCCGTGGGAACGATCTTTACTTATCATTGTATTACTTGTTGCGATTGTGTATACTTGCACATCTACTTTTCGCACAACAACGTGCAAACACGGTGATGAACAACTCTTCAAGGTACGGCAAAGGCAAACCTGACTCTTCAAACAAAAGGTATGATTCCAAGAAATTTGCTAATCAAAAGAATCACAAAAAGAACAATGATCATTATCCTGGTGTTCATAACTCTGAATACAAGAAAAGAGGTTTTTGTTTTGTATGTGGAAAGCCAGGACACTTTGCACCTAAATGCAGGCATAGGGCGAGAAACGAAAATCCTCCTAAGGCAAACGCCAACTTGGCTGATGCTGGTGGAGATGATAATGAGGATGCCGATGTCATTGCTGCAATCGTTTCTCTGGCCAATATGGCAACTGATGTGAACAAGTGGGTGGTAGATTCTGGAGCCACCAAGCACATCTGTGCTAACAGAGAGGTTTTTACCTTGTACACTGCTGTAGGGGAAGGAGAAGAACACATCTATCTGGGTGACTCACATCCTGCCCCCAGTTGTGGGGAAAGGGAAAGTTCTTCTCAAGCTCACATCGAGAAAGACTTTGGCTCTCACAAATGTGCTTCATGTGCCTAATATAAGGGCAAACCTGATTTCTGTTGGTGTTCTGCTGAAGCATGGTATCAAAGTGACCTTTGAATCTAATAAGATTGTTCTTACCAAGAACAACATTTTTGTTGGAAAGGGATATTATGATCATGGACTTTTTGTACTCAACACCATTGATTTTAATAACAATGTTTCCACTTCTGCTTACTTGACTGATTATTATAATATGTGGCATGCTAGACTAGGACATATTAATTTTCCATATGTTATTAAATTGCAACGTCTTGGTATGATTTTGATTAGTGATAAACAACATAGTAAATGCGATGTGTGTGTTGAATCCAAATTAACAAAGAAATCATGTCCCCCGGTACAACGCGAATCTGAGTTGCTTAGTTTAATTCATACAGACCTAGGGGATTTAAAACAAACTCCAACTAGGGGCGGAAAAAATTATTATGTGACGTTTATAGGTGATTTTTCACGATACACTAAGGTATTTTTATTAAAACAAAAAGACGAAGCATTTGAAGCTTTTCTTTCATATAAAGCCGAAGTAGAAAACCAATTAGATAGGAAGATTAAACGAGTTAGATCCGATCGTGGAGGAGAGTACATATCTTTTAATGAATTTTGTGAAAAGGAAGGTATAATACATGAAAAACTCCCCCTTATTCACCTGAATCTAATGGCATAGCCGAAAGGAAAAATAGGACCTTGAAAGAGATGATGAATGCTATGTTAATTAGTTCTAGTGCGCCAAATAACTTGTGGGGTGAGGCTATCTTAACTGCATGTTTTATACAAAATAGAACTCCTCATAGGAAAACCGGAAAGACCCCCTATGAACTATAGAAAGGTTATCAACCTAACTTAAAATATTTAAAAGTGTGGGGGTGTTTAGCTAAAGTTATGTTGCCTGATCCTAAGAAAAGAAAAATTGGTTGCAAAACCTCTGATTGTGTTTTTATAGGATATGCTGAACATAGCGCCGCTTATAGATTCCTTATTGTGAAAAGTGACGTTTTAGAGAAAAATACTATTATGGAAACAAAAAATGCTGAATTCTTTGAAAATATATTTCCTTTGAAGCATGATAGTATATCTAGACAACCATTAGTAACTACTAATGATGAAACTCGTGAGGAACCGTATGAAGAATTAAGGAGAAGTAAAAGACCAAGAAAAGAAACATCCTTCAGAAATGATTTTTATACTTATCTTGTTGAAAAAGATCCCGAAACTTTTTCTGAAGCAATTTCTTCTTCTGAGTCGAAATTTTGGAAAGAAGCTATTAAAACTGGAGTAGACTCAATTTCCAAATGTAAAACTTGGACTTTAGTTGATTTACCACCTGGAGCAAAACCAATAGGATGCAAGTGGATTTTCAAAAGAAAATATAACCCTGATGGGTCTATTGATAAATATAAAGCTAGATTAGTAGCAAAAGGTTTTTCTCAAAAACAAAACATTGATTATTTTGATACTTTTGCTCCAGTAACAAGAATTTCTTCTATTAGAGTTTTAATAGCTCTGGCTTCTATCCATAAACTTGTTATTCACCAAATGGATGTTAAAACAGCTTTTTTGAACGGTGACTTAGAAGAAGAAATTTACATGACTCAACCCGAAGGATGTAAAGTTTCTGGTCAAGAGAACAAAGTATGCAAACTCCTTAAGTCCTTATACGGTTTAAAACAAGCACCAAAACAATGGTATGAAAAGTTTGACAAAACTTTGATTAATGATGGTTTCTCCACAACTGATGTTGATAAATGTCTTTACACTAAAACTGTGTGTGGAGAACATGTGATTATATGCTTGTATGTAGATGACATGCTCATTTTTGGTACTTGTCTTGATATTGTTACTAGAACAAAATCTTTTCTCTCATCTAGTTTCGATATGAAATATATGGGTGAGGCAAATGTAATTTTAGGAGTTAGAGTCATCAGGGAAGGTGATAGTATTATACTATCACAAGATCATTATGTGGAAAAACAGTTTTTCCACTATAACTCTACCCCTTTGAGTACCCCTTATGAAGCTAACTCACACTTAAAGAAAAATAGAGGTGATCCTGTTGACCAACCTCAGTATGCCCAAGTAATTGGGAGCCTACTGCATTTAATGAACTTTTCTCGACCAGACATTGCGTTCGCAGTCGGTCGTCTGAGTAGGTATACTCATAACCCTGGCCAGGATCATTGGAAGGCAATTGCTCACCTTATGCGATATTTGAGAGGTACCACAAATTATGGTATTACTAACAGTGGATTTCCCGTAGTATTGGACGGATACTGCGATGCTAACTGGATATCTGATTCAGATGAGACAAAATCCACCAGTGGTTACATTTTTTCACTAGGTGGTGGTGCGGTAACTTGGAGGTCAGCCAAACAATCCATTATTGTTAGATCGACTATGGAGTCGGAATTTGTAGCTCTGGAATTGGCTGGTACTGAAGCTGAATGGTTGAAGAACCTTTTAGCTGGAATTACTTTGGGAATAAAACTGACACCATCAGTGTCAATACATTGTGATAGTCAGTCGGCAATAGCCGTTGCAAAGAATAAGACCTATAATGGCAAAAATAGACATGTGCAATTAAGACACAATGTTGTCAAACAATTGCAAAAATATGGAGCAATATCGATCGATTATGAGAAATCAGAAGTGAATTTGGTCGATCCTCTGACAAAACCCTAGGGAAGAAACTGATATATGAGACATCGAGGGGAATGGGACTAAAGTCAATTGAAATTAAGAAGTGATGGTAACCCAACCTTTGTGATTGGAGATCCCATGAATAAGGTTCGATGTGGTAAAAACAAGTCACTTCTTGATATTGCTAGCACTGAAAATTAATTCAAGTAATTAATTTTAGGCTAAAGTGCTCCCGGGGTCCCTTATCTTTATTTAAAGTAACGATTTGGTCCTTTATCTTTTTTTTTGTCCCAAATCAGTCCTTTATGTTTCAAATTTTTAACACATAAATCCTTTTTTTTGACACATAAATCAGCACTGTTAACGGAAAAGGATTTATGTGTCAAAGATTTGAAAGATAAAGGACTTATTTGGGACAAAAAAAACATAAAAGACTAATTCGTTACTTTAAATAAAGATAAGGGACCCCGAGAGCACTTTAGCCTTAATTTTATTATTGTCCCTTTTTTATTTTTATTTTTGAATTTGTCAAGTGAGGGACTAATATGTCCCAAAATAAGCTCTTACGGTGGCACTAAATGTGCCACCTAGAAGGCGTAAAAAAACGTGTCACGTAGGAAGCGTTAGATGAGGTGTTAACCACTAAAGACACAGAGGGACTAACGTGTCCCGTTTTGAAAATGGGAGGGACTAATGTGTCCCGAAAAAATTGTCAGGGACGAATTTGTCCTGCGAGGAAATTGTTAGAGGCCAATTTGGGCCTTTAGTCTTATGGAATTTATAGAGACGTGTTTCTTTGTGGAATTTAAAGATACGTGTTAAATCGTTTGTAAATTATTACAACATTTTAGAACCCGTGACAATGGTCAATGACAATAGATGGCATTTAAAAG
Organism: Astragalus membranaceus; assembly: GCA_039519185.1. NCBI lineage: Eukaryota > Viridiplantae > Streptophyta > Magnoliopsida > Fabales > Fabaceae > Astragalus > Astragalus membranaceus. Next base: position 122,525,335 of record CM076847.1, on the reverse strand, counting down.
CGAGATATAAATGAGACAACAACTCGGTGCTTAGTATATTGATCAAATAAATGGTCCCGAAACTTAATTTTAAGTAATGATTTAGTCCTTTATTATTTTTTTGTCCTAAATAAGTCTTTTATTATGTATCAAAAATATACGACACTACCCTTTTTTTGATATTAAAGTAATTTATATTCGAATTTGTCATTCCATAAAGAAACACGTCTCATTGGAATGGTACATCTAAAAGGGCGGCGGGTCAGCTAAGGCGCATATAAGGTATTCGCTGCTTTAAGAGCACGTGTGGTTAGTGACACTGTGACACTTGGGCCCTGGTCCCGAAAGTAGTAGTAGTTGTTGTTGTATCTGTACCACAACCCTTTCCTTTGCTCGTTCGTTTCCCTGTTTTTTTCTCAACCACCATCAACACCAAGGAACAACCAATACCCACCACCCACCACGGTCCACCAACAAGCCTCATTTATTTTTATTTTTATTTTAAAAAATACCTGATAGTTTTTTGTTATTAAAATAAAACTTCAAACAAATTACATAGATAACTTTTATATCATGCAAAAACTTCCATAAATATCCCCCCCCCATTAACAAAAAGAAATGTATATTTTAACAAATGGGTGCTTTTTATGAAATAAAAATAACAATTGCTCATTTTCACAAATTTGTATCTATGTAATGAATGAAATAATAATTCCATTTTTGATACTTACTTTATTTAATTAATATCAAACATCGAAGACATTTACAAACCACTATTAAAATAATTTAATAACAGCTTAACTATGTTTCTTTTTGGTTATCGTGTTATTCGTGGAGTAACTACCGGCTCTGGAGGGGTTAAGATCCAAAGGGATTTTTTGTGGGGGGTTAAGGAGGATAGAAGGGGTGTGTATTGAGTGGCGTGGGAAAAGGTCTGTCGGCCTAAGAAGGAGGGAGGTCTTGGGATCAAAAATCTAGAGTTATTCAATGTAGCTCTTCTAGCTAAGTGGAAATAACGTTTCTTGGTGGATGAAAATGCTTGTTGGAAGGTCTCCTAAGGCATAGATATGGTGATTTAACAAATTTCTTACTCAATGATTCTCGAAGGGGGTGGAGGAATGATTTGTTATGGTGGCGGGACATTATATATGTTGGAGATAATGATGTTCAAAGTGGTTGGTTTAATTCTCATGTGAGGCGTGTGTTGGGGAACGGAGAAGGGGTGAATTTATGGAACCATCATTGGTTTGGTCAACAACCATTACATCTTGTTTTTCCTAATTTATATGCAGGTTGTTTGGATAAAAATCTTTCGGTGGCAGCAGCTGGTCAATGGCTACTGCGGCGATGGCAATGGCTTTTCCCTACTGGATTTTTTACGGATCCAATTTTATCTGATGATGCAGCAAAATTGTCGTTGATTCTGCAGGCTGTTGTTCCGAGGGAGGGGGTTCGAGATGGCTGGTTGTGGCTGTTAGAGCCGCATAATTCTTTCACGGTGAAGTCGTGTTATGTAATTTTTTTTAGATTTTTTGAGATTAAGAAATATTTAAAAAATTAATAAAAAATACTAAACAATGGAATTTAGGATTTTGAGCCCCGCAGTCCCAATAGAAGTCTCTTCTTAGGAAGTTATTATCCCTGATTTTTTTCGGATTTAATGGCTATGGTTTCATTACAATCGGAGTAGGTTGCCCGAAACCCGATCTTTTAGCCTAAATTATTCATCCGACGTACAATATCCTCACGTGTTAACGAACTACTCAGTAAACAGAACCAAAAGACGACCGATATTCATATCTATTTTATTTTTTTTTTAAAAATAATTTTAATTTTTAACTGATTTATCACTTTTATTTATTAATTATTTTACAAAACGGATTTATCTATTTATTAGATAAATCTGTTTTGAAAAAATTTAAAACAGATTTATCTAATAAATAGATAAAGCTGTTTTTAAAAAATAACAAAAACGGATTTAAGTATTTCTTAGGTAAATCCGTTTTTGTTATTTTTTAAAAACATATTTATCTATTTCCTAGATAAATCCGTTTTGAATTTTAGGTAAATCCGTTTTGTTATTTTTGAAAACCGGATTTATCTAACTAAAAGATAAATCCGTTAAGTGGTGTTACTGATGAGACATTTTGAGAATAAAGAAAATTGTGGAGGTATAGAGGGATATGGTAGGGGGTAAAGAAAACCATGAATAAATCATAAAATGGGTGAAGCTGATTTGTTTGACATGCACTTTGTCGCATATTGGGTTTGGGCCCAACCCAATGTGACCGCTCTTTGTCTAGGAGGAGTGTTATTGTTGGACCCTGACAACTCAAAAGTAATTCTTATATTGTCGTTTAGTAGTTCCACTATTCACTTGCTTTCCAACCATCTAATCAAACAAAGGCTTGGCTCAAATGCTGCTTAATGCTAAACAAACCAAACAGGTCTTTATGCGGTTGCAATTGCACGTGTAGGTTGTTTGATAAAAATAGCGAACAACCACTATTCTTTTTATAAATTGAGTATCATCTGCGCGCAATTACAGAGACTAATCTCTTGAACTATGTAGAATCACAATGAGCGACAAAACCCTCCCTCAAGAGATTTAATACTGCTGCTTGTATTGAAGAACATGACATCCCTGAAAAATGAGAGAGGAAAGTTTAAAGGACTCTCATATTGAAGAAAAAGTGACATAAAATGAAAAAAAATGTTAACTAAAATGATTACTTCAAGCGTATTTATAGGCATTCTCTAACTACTAACAAGCTTACTCATAACAAACTAACAATCTCACTTAACTACCTAACCAACTATATATTTAATAGTCCCTCGCAAGCTAGAAGTCATTCACAATACTTCTAGCTCGAAACCTTTTGTCTTCTGTTTTCTCTCACACCTCACTTCTCACACCATCATCGCCCACTACCCGCCCACGCCGACAACGCTCGACCAATACCCACGCAAGCTGGAGATGCTCGGCCACCACCCATGTAAGCCATCCACCTTGTTCTGTTCTCTTCTCTTTTCACTCTTCTCGTTGTTTCCAAGTGCGAGCGTGAACGACGCACGACGAACAAAACATGGAAGAGAATCGACGCTAATGAACGACGTTCCACGAACAAAAACTAACGTCGCCTCTGTATCCTTCTCCTCTTCTCTCTTTTTCATGGAATCCTGTACATATGAGTAGCACGGGACAACGAACCCTTGGTGGTATGGGTCATCATGTATTGAACTATTTGAAGCGCATGCAGGCAGAGAATCCTGCTTTCTTTTATGCAATTTTGGGTGATGATGATCACTCGGGTGGGAATATATTTTGGGCTGATGCTACATGTAGGATGAACTACTCTTATTTTCTATGGATGCCATGTTCTTCAATAGCATGCCGATGGCTGGATTCGAATCCACAACATTGGTTAAGCTGGAAGAGACCCCTACCATCTCATCCAAGTGCTCTTGGATCTATAAGTTAGTGAACACCGGGAGAACTAACTAATATCTAGTAACAAATAGACCCATATATGGCGGATAAATAATAAATTAAATTTAAATTATTTGATAAAATCAAGTTGAACAAGCTAATAAATATAAACCGACATAAGTGAACATTTTTATTTGATGCTAAAAATGAGATAATAATCATTTAATGAAGAATAAATAATGGGTTTAATATAATTAAAATATAAAAAAATAGAAACGAAAGAAAAAGAAGACACTCAAAAACTTCTTCAAATATAAGTAGGAAAAAAACGTTATAGACTCTCCTAAAAATTGAGTTTGGATCGTCTCAAGTACTTGTTGTGTCAAGTATGAGAGAGAGGCAAACAAAAAGATATTAACATTCATTGCATTTATTATTTTATTGTATGCATCACTCTCTCCTATTTGACACAACAAGTAGTTGAGAGGATCTAAGAGCATCCGCAATGGAGAAACTCCTATTTGAGTACTTAAATGGGTTCCATGTATACACATCACTTTTTTACAATTTTTTAATAGTAGTACTTAATAAGAACTTCATCTCTCTAACCGAGAACCCCAACAAAATTTACTATCCGTAAGGCCTAGCTCAACTGGCAAATGCCGAAATTGTTAGGCTGGATATCATGTCCCGGGTTCGAACTCGTGACCTCACAATTGTGTGCGTGAGTTTCTAGTGGCAATTGCCACTTTGTCTATGAACAAATTTAGGCTAAATTTTTTTATCCTTCATCTTTTTAGGCTAAATTTTTCACTCTCCCCAATGGGGTACCTATTAAAATTTGGGCTAAATTTTCTGATCATTCATCTTTGACCAAAGTTTCAGTTTTGTGATTTATCTTTTTCCCCTTTTTGGTCCTCTATCTTTCATATCTGTGTCGGTTTGGGCATTTATCTTTCAATCGCGTTTCTGTTTTTCACATCGTTCTCGAACTTACATCATTTTTGTTGAAACCTTTGATATAGTTCAATTTCTGCACTCAATACGAGTTGAATGCAATTGGTTTGACGCAAATTGGTTGAGAAATGAGCAATAAGAGTCAAAACACGTTTTATAGATGTGAATTGCTTCTTCACGATATTTTGCATTTTTATCGCTTTTCTGAACAAAATATTTGCCTTATTCTGATTATTTGTTGAATTTTGAGCATTTCAGGTTCAAGAATCGTTCTATTTCGTGCTCTATAGCAAAATCAACATTGTTGAGATTGAAGGTTTTTTGAACTTCAAATTCAAGATTTCGGTTTAAGAAGTGATTTTGCGCATAAACACTTTTCTAAGCTTAATTTTGGTTCTAATGAACTCCTTGCGAAATTTTAATTAAGTTAAAGTCTAGTTTCATTCAATTTGATCGCGTATTGCATGAGTTATTCAAGAAACAATAAATCGAAGGGACCTTGTTGTGTTTGAAGACATTTATAGTTTTCTTCATTTTTCAGAATTTCTGTTTTTAAGGACCAAACGAAAACAAATGTGAAAGATAAAAGACCAAAGTGTAAAAAATAAAAGATAAAAGACCAAATCGCATGTGATTTTGAGACACACACCCTTCATTAGAAGAAGAACCATGCACCATAACTAGTGCAACCCCACTACTTTCATTTTAGGGTTCCACATGTTCCATTTTTTAGTTAACAAACATTATAAAAATATGTTTTTTTAATTCTAATTAGTAATGAATGATGTGGAACACCAACAAAGGCTGATTTTAACAAGAAGGCAACGACGCATAAGCAACTCCCCTTGCCACATCTCAGAGTGACCGGCCCAATTTTGAAATTCTGACCAATTTTTTTTATTTTGAAAAACTAAGGAACTCATTGCGAAATTAGAAAAGGGGACTAAAATTACAAACACTCTCCAAGGGCGAAAGTTACTGATACTATGCAATTACAAGATCTTTAGCATGTAATCCCCTCCTGATATTGGTTTTGTGGCATGGGTGATTAAAACTTTTGTCGACTATGTGTACTTTTCTTGTGGACCTTATATCTTGAAAAGAATCATCATTGATAAAAGCAAGTTATAAATAATAATGGATTAGTACCGAGGCACTTCTCCACAGTGATCCCATTTATTTTTTTCTTTTTATGACAATAAAATTACTTTATTTCACGGACAATATCAACAGATAGGGAGGAGGACTCTTGGGTTTGATCTCGAGTGATATTAATTTGTCTTTTTATTTGGCAAGATAAGTGTTGTGTTTCTACTGCTACCTGCAGAAAGATCATTTTCAAAGATAATCAAGACAATGTTGCATAATAAGATGGGGATGAATTTCTTGCTAATACTATGATGATTTATATTGAAAAAAAATAGCTGGTAGCTTTGGTTTTGATTCAATTATTAATGATTTCAAGTCTTCAAAAGAACGAATGGCAGCACTTTAATACTAGGTACATTTCTCCTTTTATATATATATATATATATATATATATATATATATATATATATATATATATATATATATATATATATATTTGTTGTGTTGATGCTACTTTTTTTTATAAGCAATGTTAGTGGGGGTGGGGAATGTTAGTTTCCGGGAGTTGAACCCGGGACCTCCTTCTTGCACTCATTTGGTGCACTCCTTCGATATCCCTTAGCTCGCCAACTGAGCTACTTACTTGGATCTTTGATAAAATTGTGCAGAATTTCAATTATAATATTTTAGTCGGTAATTATGGTTCCCCTCAATATTTTGGGCTAGCTTTGTCACTGCAAACGCCCACGCTACATTTTGGCTTCAGTACGGCACTATAGTACCGAACCGGTACAGTACTATAGTACCGTATAAAAAAATAGCAACAAAATAGAAATACGTTTATTTAGTACCGTACTGAGCTCAACTTCATTTGAGCATTATCAGGTCCTTCTCCACTGTCATGGCCAAGAAGATATCAATGGTGAGAGATTGGTTCTTCTCCATTGCATCTCATTTGTTATCTGCACTGTCATACACAGAGAGAAGGGGAATCAGAACCTTCGCCATAAAAAAATTGAAGCTAAAAAATTTCCAAAACCTTGGCCTCAAAAAATTGAAAGCATGCACTCAAAAAATTGAAGCTAAACCTTCGCCTTAAAATAATTGAAGCTAAAGACAATCAGAACCTCCTTGAGATTCATAAATTGCAGCTTAAAAAATGATTTTTGTGGGTCATGGATAATGGGGCAAAGGAAAGGACCGAAAAAGAAGTAAACTCACAGAGATGATGGGCTGTTTTGACAGGTTCGGTACTTTACTTCGGTAATAAAGTGTCATGCCTGTTAAAATTGTATAAAAGGCTTTTGGGGGTGTCTATTTGGTTCTGAACTAAACTTTTGAACCGGTTTGGAAGTTTAGATCCGAACCTTCGTAATCACAAAAAAAAGAGACATACACGTTTCATTAATGGCATTTTCGCATGACTTGGGGAATATCCGATTAGTGGAGGGGGTTGTAAGAACTATGAGCCTTTGGGTAACTATCCTTTAAGGATCATGGGTTGCTTTTACGGACCTTTTAATCTTATACACCCCTCCATAAAAAATAATTGTTTCCAAAATATCCCCTTTACGAAATCTTATTTTCAAAAGTTATATTATTTTTTTCGACATTTTCTTGCATTTGGAATTTAATTTTCAGATTTTTTATACATTGTGAAAATACAATTTGGTAATACATAAATATGCATTTGAAAATAACTTTCGAAATATGCAAGGTAGAAGAAGGTGATGATAATAACCATTTACCAGAGGGTGATTAGATTATCCTAGTTTGATTTTGCAACACAAGGACAATAACAAAGAGATACAGAGAGTCAGGCACTTGCTTTCCATGTGGTTAACTCAAATCAATCCCAAGGCAGGGAGCCAGGGACTCATTTCCATAACAGTCAGCTCCATTCAAATGCAATGCTTTTAGGATAGATTACATTTTTTTTCTCCACTTCTGCTATATGTTAGCAATAGAAAATATATATAAATTTGGTTAACATAACAATTGTTCAAAAATTAGAACGAACCTAAAAGAATTACCAAATTAATGGTTCAACTAAGTACTATTTAGGTAGGATTCCCAACCAAGCTTTTCTAATTTATCTCCTTTTTCAAGATGATCACTGCCAAGAGACCAGCATCAGTTGCATTATTAATTGCAACAGTGGAAACTGAGACGCCTCTTGGCATCTGCACAACCAGAAATTATATTCGCGAGTAAGAGAAGACTACATGTACATACTAGTAAGCTTTAATAATTGCAAGAGGTGACTGTTGATGCAAGTTCCTATTCATATGCCAACTTATGCTGTTAGCGGCACAGTTTTTTACTGCTGGTAGAGATGATTAGTCTGTGAGCATAGTTTATATGATAATATGATTCCACTTCTTTGGTTCATTCATGTCAGGTAATTACTTGAACAAAGCATACGTAAATGAAGCGAGGCAAAACAATGAGTGACAAAACTAACTTGATACGAATCAGAAAATTAAAGATGAAAACAATAGAAATTTGTATTGAACCCCACTCCAAACAGAAGATGAAGTACCTTTTTACACACTGTAACATATATTGGTAATAATACAAAATTCATTCACGGTGCTTTTGTCAACTAACAAATGGCACAGGCATATTCATTTACAAGGATTCCGAGCAATATTGATCTTATGCTTTTAAGAAAGAAGTAAATAATACCATATTCACAAACAAATATCTCATCATTAGAAATGCAATCCTAGGAAACAACAAAAACAATTAGAGTTTGAAGATCAATGAAAAAAAATACCTGGACAATTGACAAGAATGAATCCATTCCATACACGGAACCACACACAGGAACACCAACTACAGGCAAGGGAGTAAGAGCTGCAACCATACCTGAGATTGGAGAAATTAACCAATAATTAAAGTCAATAAGACAGTTGGTCTTTGAGAAAATTATGCAAAGCACAATTTAAGTAATTTACCTGGCAAGTGAGCTGCACCACCAGCAATAATAACTTGTATGCCTCGCTCATGCGCAGAAGAGGCATAAGAAAACATCACATCTGAAGTTCGGTGTGCTGAAACTATTCTTACCTGAAATTTGATACATGTACATGAGTACATCAAGGTAAGGATAAACAACTTGAAACAGGACACCCCCTCTCTTAGGGAAATTAAAACAATTTCACCTCATAGGGCACACCAAACATCTCCAATATTTCAGCAGCACTTTTCATAACAGGCAGATCAGAATCAGAACCCATTATGATCCCCACACGTGGAGTAACTACATTTAATGAACAAAACAAAGTATGACTAAGTGTGAGAAAAACAAAATTTTAACTTCAAATTTTAAAATACAACATAAAGAGTGGAGTTTTGATCTTTGCCAATAAAAAAAGGACAATTGAAGTAATATGGATGAGACAGATAATATGTCCTTTCCATAATTTTATTTTATTCTCTCCCATCATTAGGCACTTTTAAAAAGTGGGAGAAACAAGTAAACTATTTAACCATTGTCATCATAAAATGCAAGTATAGTGCTAACTTATCAGATTTCTTTTAGAAGGTTACATTAAGATAAAAAAATCATACCGAATACTAGAGTTTTGTCAATAGGCTAGAAAATCGAAATACGAAAATGCATGAATATTAAATGACTTAAATATGTGAACAGATGACACAAAATTTAAGTAAAAAAAATTATTTTTTCAATAAGGAAAAGAAGGGAGCCTAGTTCAAGAAAAAGTGATCAACCTGTTTTTAGAAATAGAGTATGAAATATGAATTGTATCTTAAAAAATGAATAACAAGTTGCATACGGGGAAAGGAAAAACATATTTTCTTTGACTAGGAAATGAAATGGCATGAATGCATCAAATATTACACTAAGTCGAACTAAATTGGCTATATAACATAGCTGTCAGTTGTATTCACTGCACCTACTAACAGTGGCGGATCCAGAAATTTTTAGTGGTGAGGGCAAGAAAAATATTATAAATATTTAAAAAATACATATTCTCACGATAAAAAATAGTAGATACTCAAATAGATACAAAAATTTACCCTTATTTAGTCTGTAAGAAATGAAAAGTATCAATTTAGTCATCAAATATCGGTTAAATTAATTATTTTAAAAGAATTTAGGGACATTTTAGTCCTCTTTAGAGACTAGTTTGACTGATATTTAATTTTTTAATGATTAGACTAATACTTTCCATTTTTTAGAGAGCAATAAAATTAGTACCAATTATTCTCACTTATATTTCTTCTTATTTTCTCCAAACATTTTTAAAAGCTAGTAGATTATGGGGGCAAACCCTATTTTCTTATGGGGGCAAAAGATACTTTTATTAAGCATCATTAGTAAAATATTTTTACGGTGTGGGGGCAATTGCCCTCACACCTTTCTGTCTGCATCCGCCACTGCCTACTAAGTACTAACTTATTTCATATGAGATGATATAAATAAAATAAATATATAATATGAAAATGATTAAGAAAGCCGCCATTCTTCATTGTTTAAGCAACATAAGATCAAAAACAACAAAGATAAACTATGAGTGAAGAGAAGTTTGTGGCAATAACCAGCAGTCTTGTCATCTATTATTTCCCCCTCTATCATTATTGCAAGATTGCTTAAAATATTGCTTAGGGAAGGCCCAACAATAGTTATATGGCCCATCTTCCGTTGTTTCCTCATCTCTGACAATGATGTAATTTATTTAGTCATAATCAAACAGCAACAAGCCAGAGGGGACTGAGCAACCTAAACTTGCTGCTTAACTGGAAGTTTACCTGGCTTATCAGACCAATGAACAGTAGCACCGGGGGATTGTCAATGCCCTTTTGATCAATTGATGAGCCAATTTAAAACCAAGCTCCCCCTAAAATCATAAAGAAGCCTTGATGAACTAGAGTCGGAGACAATGGTAACTGAATAGATGATCTGCTTAAAACAAGTAAATGAACTAAAGGAAGCACTAGATAGCATTCAAAGTGTACAACTCCCTAATCTTCCATTTCACATTCTAACAAGTATTAAATTTCCTACTGTGTTATTTCACATGAATATAACAATTAACTAGGCTACTTTCATCTTTTTACATTTTCATTTTCAGCATATAATAATGAGAATAACTGGTTCTCTAGTATTTGCACCACACCCTCCAACAGGTGCACCTAGTGGCGATTATAATGATAATAAAACATAATCCCCAGTAAATACAATTGTGTCACTTCAGCAAGACTAGGAGAAAATCAAACCTCTTTTAAATTTACAACAGAGAAGGTATGCGGAAAGGAAAATGGATAAAAATTATATGCTAATAATACCTCTTCTTCGCCTAATAAAGTGTACATGATAGCTGCAGGAGTTTTCATTGAGGGATCACCAAGAGGAAGACCTACAACAGCCCGCAAGTGTTGCTCATATTGTGAGGTGTAGCAAGACTCAATTGTGTGATTCCCACTATTGTGAGGTTTAGGTGCGACTTCATTTAATAAAATCTGTCCAGAAACAGAGGCTCTATCAATAAAATGATGCATTTGCAGCAGCAGAAACCATAATAGCAAAAAGAAATATTGAATCAAGTCCAGAGTTGATGAAGAAATAAAATCACAACCTGTCCATCCCCAGTCAAGAACAATTCAACTGCGAACACACCAGCACGTTCTAGAGAGTTCACAGCATTTAAAGCAACTTCAGCGGCACGCTCCCTAATCTTCCATTTCACATTAGCCGGAGCCTTAACTATGTGACATAATATGTTTTCCCTAGAACATAACATATATCCTTAAGCATATGCACCAGGAAGCTAAAATGGTACATTGCTGATTTATTTTACCATAATCTAAATTTTAAATTTGGTTTGAGATAAACGCCGACTTTAAATATTCCATGTCAATAGCATCTAAGTGTTCTGCATGTTACCTGTGAATAGTTTCAACAACGGGATAGCATGAAATTGCGTTGTCTCTTCCTCTTGCCACAATGACAGCTAGTTCCTGCCATTAATTTAGGAGCAAAAATGTAAGAGAATGCATAAAATCAATAGTTTTAAAAAACTCAATAAATTGGTCGCAATACAATTAAGTCCAAGATGCATTGGCTTAACACCAGCTGACCAGCAATATTACTTTTCATCATTCAATTTCTGAATTGTAAACTGGAAAAACACCATTAGCATTCAAGGATATGATTTTTATACTGACCTTGACAAAAGGTGCCCATTTTTCAGCATATAAACCACGACTAAATCCTCCAAGAGCTGCAAAGTTGGGGAAAGTTAAAAGAAGAAAAATAAATAAAAGAAAGACAAGTTTTACTGTTCTTACTCTCTCAAAGAAAGAAAGAAAGAGCATAGACATGTTCAAAACTAATTACCATCCACGGCAGAAGAAAGTTCCTCTTCACTTATAGCAACTGCATTTCCTCGCCCATCATAAGCTAATCTCCTACTCTTTGATCATAAGAGGATAGCCAAAGAGTTCGCCGACTTTCTTAGCACTTTCAATATCATCTATCTGTTCAACGTGTTTTTCACACATCTTCAATTAGAATCCTAAAGATGATTTTTCAAACACTATTACAACTGAGATAAACAGTACAAAGCCGCTTAAAATCAGGAAGTGGAATGCCATGCTGAGAGAAGTGAACCTTTTGCTGATACTTATCCTGCAATATGTTGAACAGTAGTATCAAAGAATGAATAAACTTCAAACGCTAACAATATCTAGTTGTTCATTTCCTAAGTTAACACTACAGGCACAAACGAAAGTTAGAAAAATTCCTCGAATATGCCGATATAATACCTGAATAATTCGTACAGTAGAAGCTTTGGGTTGACAATCAACTCCTTGTTTCTCAAGTTTTTCCAATGTATCAACATTGACATGTAAGTGGGAGAAAGGTGAAAAGGGTTTTTGTTAAAATTCAAAATTTAACCTTAGAGAAAGCGCATCTTGTTCGTGTAATGCTTGGCAAGTGAGGTTGGGCCGGTGACGCTGCTTGGACGTTGTTCCATGGAGAAGCCGAGTGAAGAACTTGTCTTGTTTGAAAGATGAGAAGGTCTGAAGGCAAAAGCTGAAACGCCGGCGTGTGCTGAAGACACGGTGCGTGCACTGTAAAGCATAACTTGAGTTTATTTTCCGGTGAACAGCTTACGGTGCGTGCTTACTAACAGAACTGAAAAACACGTTTAGCTTAGAGTGAAAGCCAAACAGGGATTCCTTCCGAACAATCAGGATTTTTTTTATTCCTAATTTTTTTATTATTTAAGGGATAGCTTAAAGGAGACGCGAGGAAGAGAATGCTAAGAGAAGAGAGGGAAGGGAGCTCCGGCACGGCTGGGATGGTTAGCCGAACGCAGTGTTGAGTGACCTCACCCAAGCTTACGCAGGTGGAAGGTAAGGAGCGAGACCGGAGAGAAATAGGGAGGAGACGCCGTAGTTGTTGGCTGGCTCGTGGGTGGAGTAGTTGCGGCTATTTATGTTAAAGAGGGAAAAGGGTAGGCATTAGGAATTATTTTTTTGAAATAAATAAATAGGCATTAGGAATTAAGAATTGAGGGAAGGGAACCGTTGCTAAGAAGAAGAAGAAGTGGGCGGGTCGAGCCCAATGAGTTAGGTTAGTGACGGGGGTGCAATGAATTGGGCTTAAAAAGTCCTGGACACTACATTAGGATGGCCCAAAAACCATTTTAAAAGGGCCAATGCTTTTCCCAACCCCACTCCTACTTACCACACACCCCTAAACACAGCGAAAGTACCAGAATACTCTTAATGAAGCCAAATGTTCCAAACACGTCCGTATTTTTTTCAGATTTTAATTGGTTCGGAGACTGACAACCGAATCAGTCCGGAGGTTGACTACCTACCTTTTTTTTTAAAATCACAGTACGGTGCATCACTACCGTACAGGTTCGGCCTGTGACTGCCGAACAAAGGTGAAAATAAAGATTTCTAAATATGTAATGGGGAAGAAGAAGAATTTGCAGAAATATGATAAATTCATGTAATTGCAAATCTGTAATTTTCATCTCGTTCAACTTAATCACACCACATAACAAATTGATGAATTATTATGTGATTTCCTCCACAACCCCAAATGCAATCATTATAACAGAAAAGTGAAAATGAGGAAAGAGAGTGTAAGAAGAAAAAGAGTGTAAGAAGAAAAAGAAAGAAAGAGAGGGTAATGATATTTTTACCTTTAAATTAGATACGTGTCTTGTTAATAAGTAATCCAAATTGGTAATTTCATAAGAGGTTTGTTTGTATAAATAGATATTAGATTAGATTGGATAATTTATTTATGCAACAGTTATTAAAAATCAGCTTGTAATTTTAATATTATTCAAGTAAAGTTTATTTATATTATCAAAAAGTAAAGTTTATTTATTCAATTATATAAAAATATACGTTTGAAATACTAAGATATTCTTAATATCTAATATCTATTAAACACTGAATTTAGCTTCCCTTCCGATGCAAATTAATTCCTTTCCAGTCCTCTCCCTAACTTAACCTAAGTTACTCTAATCCCGAATGGACTCAATTGAAATATACTTGAATAAAAATCACGAAGATTTGATTATGCAAACATTGTCTAAGCTGAACGGTTTTATGTTGAGTTAAAATCTTTTCGAAAATCCGTGTGCGAGAACTACTTAGTACATATATAAGTACACCGTAAATGAATTAAAGAATGGTTGATGTACTAGGGGTCGGTGTCATGAACCAACTCAAGGCCCAAGAGGTTAGGTTAGTGTGTTCTATTTATTTATAGAATACGGGTTCCCCACCTTGTACGTCGTAGCTTTTATATTATGTAAGTCTAAGGCGCAGGGGGATGCATCTTAGGTAAAATAATAAAAGATAAACGGAAAGTATTAGTAAGGAGTCACGAAGAACTCACTGAGATTATGTAATCTCACCCCCTCATTGTTGTTGTTTTTCAGACAAACAGGTGAAAGTTAAAGAAGGTTTACAGCAATCGGAAAGGATCCACCATTGAAGAATAGTGATTGGTTTATAACCGAAATATGTATTAGGAATTTATGCACTGGATTTCTGTATGTTTTGTAATGACTGGATTTAAATGATCTATTGACAAAAAAAAAAATTCTTGCATCAAACTATGAGGTTTTAATGAAAATTGATCATTCTAGTTGTTCATAATTGATTTATCAGTTATGTTGTGTTTGAATCCTTAAAAGCACATCTCTAAAAGGCTAAAGAGTAATGACTCAAGTTAGTAAAGTCGACTACGAATTTGGGGATATTACACTAGTCTTCATGTCTATGTTGATGTTCCCTAATGTATTGAGACTTTTTTTTGTTACATAAAATTTAGGTGAGTTGGGCTCTGGGGGCTCACTAGGTCAGGGCAGGTCTCAATGCTCTTTGAGCGCTTACAGAGATACTTACAAATCATCCATCACGCTCTTTGATCTTGAATGGAATACACTAAATATTTACCGTTAAAATATATTTTTTGTTTCTCTAAATTTATTTACATGGCGTTTTGATTTGAGTAATGAATGTGGATATAGCCGAAGGCAATCCTATTAGATTAATACATGACAACAACAATATATTCCTAATTAGTACTTATTGGATTATTTATTTATGCAACATCTATTAAAAATCAGCTTGTAATTTTAATATTATTCAAGTAAAGTTTATTTATATTATCAAAAAGTAAAGTTTATTTATTCAATTATATAAAAATATACATTTGAAATACTAAGATATTCTTAAAATTGTTGTTTAAATTAAAAGAAATTAATGGAGAAATGGACATGTCGCGATCTAGTCATCTGGAACTTGACAGTTGTAATGTCAAGGTTCCCCACGTGTCAGTCATTAATTAGGAAAAAGGTATCTCTTGGAAGTCGTTAATTCACCCTATTTTCAAGAACAAACAAGTGAACAACAATGCACGCTTTGGGTCAAAAACATAAAAAACTAGGCTTAATTTTCACCAACTCACGATTTCTGTCCACGAGTTTTAATTTCACGATTTTGGTATCTTTATTTTTTCAATTTGTAAAATCAATAGTCCCCCACTAATCTGGTCAAAATTGACGGTGACCTGTCAATGACTTATCCTACCTGGCATGCCACGTGGATTTAAGTTTAGTTTTATTATTTTTATTTTAATAATTGTTTTTAATTATTATTATAATTATTATTTATAATATAAACAAAATAAATTTCAGGAAAGCGCATTGTTTCATATTATTCTTCTTCTTCGCTACATTCCTCCATTGAAGACTACAACGAAACTAACCCCAAACCCAAAATCGCGATCCAGAGCCCCAAATTGCCCAGAATCGAATCCTCTCCCTTCGCGACCTGGACCCTATGTCTCAGTATTCCGTTTCGTCTCATGGGTCTTCTCTGAGAAGAAGACCCATTGGTGAGCGAAAAAGATAATGTGCAAGTATACACAGTCGACAACAAGTAGTATAAAGAAGATGAGATCGTACCCACATAGATTGGATTAATTCTTA